>JAGFNQ010004810.1:121730-261723 GCA_024364735.1 Boesenbergia rotunda
CTTCTTCTTCACAAACAGTACCGGAGCTCTCCAGGGGGAATGACTAGGACGAATAAGTCCCTTATCATGCAACTCCTGCAGTTGTTCTTGAAGTTCTTTTAACTCAACCGGCGACATCCGGTAGGGTGCCTTGGAAATCGGGTTAGTACCAGGGACCAATTCGATCTCAAATTCTACTTCTCTATCAGGAGCTAATCCCGGTAATTCATCTGGGAATACCTCCGGGTACTCGCATACTACTCTGACATTTTCCAACTTCTGATCCCTGGTTTGACCTACGTCGACCACATGTGCTAGAAAACCAGTATATCCCTTATCTAACATCTTTCTTGCCTTGAGAGTTGATAGGAATTTCTGAGTCCTTTTCCTTGGCTCCCCGATAAATTCAAACGTGGAATCTGCTTCGGGTTGAAAAACCACCCTTCGTTTACGGCACTCAACAGAAGCACCGTATTTACTCAGAAAATCCATTCCCATTATAACATCATAGTCCTGCATGTCGAGTACTATCAGATCGCAGTAGAGTTCTCTTTCCGCAATTCCGACTGGCACCGCACGCAACACGTGAGTGGATGTCATTATTTCTCCCGAAGGCAGGGTTGTTAAAAACTTGCAAATCTAAAACTTATGGAGACATATCTATCTTCTTAGTGTAGCATGTAGAGATGAACGAGTGCGTTGCCCCAGTATCAAATAATGCGGTAGCATACTGACTGTAAATAAGTATCTGACCTGTGACAATCGTTGAAGCATTCGCAGCATCTTCCTTAGTAATCGAGAAAACCCTGGCATCCGCCATAGTTGATGGGGCCTCCAATCCTTCCTGGTTCATCAGGATACTTTCCGGCTCTGCTTGTATATAATGTAGCTTCGCGGGTGCACCCTGGTACTGCACAAGCTGCTGGGAAGGTGTCGGGTTCTTGGTAGGATAGTACAAGGCCATGTGCCCTTCTACTCCGCAGATGAAGCACCGGTTTGTACCCTTCCGGCATTCCCCGGGGTGTATTTTCCCGCATGTCGCACACAGGGGAAACCGGGACTGCTTATTTGCTGGACCCCCTTGGGGATTATTCCATGGCTGTCTTTTACCAGTCTGGTTTCCTTTCCAATTCGCGTTGGTACTCTGAGGTTTCTGACCCCTTTCATTTACTGCCTTCCTTTGTTAATTGATGTTGTTCAGGTAATGTTCGGTGAGTAGGGCACTACTAAACAGCTCCTCTGTAGTCTGCGGTCTGTTAACTCCGCCGGCCACGTTCAGAGCTATTTCGGGCCGCAACATCTTTAACATAAGGCGAACCCTCTCCTTCTCAGTGCGAACCAGCTCAGGGCATAAGCGAGCCAGTCGATTAAATTTCTTCATGGCTTCATTGACTGAAAGGTTGCCCTGTCAGAATTCCGTGAACGCGTCGTAGTGTTTATTGGTGACCTGCATGTTGAAGAATTCTTCGAAGAATTCTGACTCGAAGTCTGACCACGTCATCTGGTTCACCTGTCTCTTGGCCCTGACCCTCTTCCACCACATTCTGGCATCCCCAGAAAGGCAGAATGATGCACATTTAATTTTCTCTTGTTCAGGCCAGTCCAGCAGCTCCATTGTACTTTCCACGGTCTTGAACCATGCTTGAGCGTCCCACGGTTCTCCGACACCTGAGAAATTTTTTGGCTTCAGCCTCAACCACTGGATCAGATAAGCCTCTTGTCGTGCTACAGTGGTCGAGCCTGATGGAGGAGTTTGCATAACCGTAGGTGCGACATGTATAGCAGTCTGGTTCGCCGGAGGAGTAGTAGAATTTTCTTGTTGGTTCATCAGGGTATTAATGGTTTGCTACTGCTCGGTGACTTGACGCTGAAGTTGGGTCACTAATTGCATCAGATCAGGCGAGGGGGTAGTCTCATTAAGTCTGTTACTCTGTCTTCTAGCCATGCTTTCCTTCATAAAGGACAAGTATGGATAATATGAGTTATTGTTATACCTTCCCCCATATTAAATTCTAAATTATTTAATTAATATATATATATATATATTTTAAATAAATAAAAGAAAGTTTCGTTCATGTTCACATATCTTACAAGTACTTGTCATTATCTATCATAAGACATCGTTCATACTTGCATATTCTAGAACATAACATATCGTAAGAGTGCTTACTATCATAAAATATACTGAAAGGTACTTACTTGGAAGCGGCAGGAAAGAGGCTTGATGTGTGTGTAGTGAGATGCCAACGGCTCTGATACCAACCTGTAACGCCCGCCTTTTTCCCCCACCTTGTGGTGTGGCGAGAAAGGCGTCGTTACGCTCAACATACATGAATTTATAGAACATCTTAATGCAGCGGAATCATTTTTTTTTCTAAACATGCTTACATGGAATATCTATATATGCCTAGAAGCAGTTGATTTCTAATCTTGGAAGTTGGGCGATTTCTAAGGCGATTTGGGTGCGACTTCTGAACAAAGGCGGGCGCGCCTTTTTTCGTAGCGGCGTGGGCCGCCGGCGATGTATTTTTGCCGGCGATGGTCCTCTCTTCATCGATCCAGCCCCCTCTCATCCATAATTCTCACCTTCATCGACCGATTGATCCGCCAGAGTCATCTCGATCTAGATCTACCAATTCTATGGCGGTGGGATTAGAAGTAAATCTACCTCGATCGAGCGGAGTCCACGATGTAAAGATGGCGAAAGTAGATGAACTGGACAAGCCTTCATATGCGGCTATACTAAAACCTTCCTCTCCTCGTGCGACCAGGAAGAATTTTGATGGCGTAGGGGAAGACGTTAAGAAGGCGATTATTTACAATAATAAGCCAGGTATTTTTTACTCAGAGGAGGAAGTTGCCTGTTTGGCTAAACCTTTTGAATTTGCTTTAATTGGAAAATTTTCGGGATTGCGTCCTAAACATGATGTGGTCTTGCAATCCTTTCGTAATTTTGGTCTCTCTGGTTTATATAATGTGCGTTTTCTTCGTGCGGGCTATGTTTTTATTCATCTAACATCGAATGAAGATATGGCAAGAATTTGGACAAGAGGAATCTGGTTTATTGGTGGAGTGCCACTTCGAATTTTCAAATGGTCTCCGAATTTTTCCTATGCTGCTGAGTCATCGGTTATACCAGTGTGGGTGCAGTTACCTGATCTTCCAATACACATGTTCAACAAGAATTGCTTATTCGCTGCTGCTCAAATTGTTGGAAAGCCTATTAAAATTGATGAGGCTACGGCTGAAGGTTCAAGATTATCTATGGCGCAAGTGTGTGTGGAGATTGATTTGTTGAAGCCAAAGGTGGAGGAATTTTGGATAGGGATTGGCAAGGAAAAGAGAATACAAAAAGTGGTGTATGAGAGGCATACAAACTATTGTGGTTTATGCCTTCATCTGGGGCATTCAGAGGAGGAATGTTATGCGAATGGAAAGAGGTCTACACTTGAGAGAAGAGCCATGGGAGAACAGAATGGTAACGAGGAGGATTTAAGAAATGTGATTAATCGGAAACGTGATACAGGGAAAGGAAAAGAAGGGCTTCCTAGACAAGAAAATACAAAGGAAAACTTTGAGAATAAGGGGTTTTCTGAGGAAAATATTTGGGTGGAAAAAAAGAGGTTTTCAAGGGGGCAATTAGATATAAACAGGAAAAATGAAGAGCTGATTAATCAGTTTCAAGTGCTTGCTGATTTAGAGGAGGAGAAGCAGGGGTTTGTGGATGGTTTGTTGGAGAAGGCAGAGAATGATATGGTGTCAAATGAAAATGGTGAAACTATAGAAGAGAGGTTAGAGGCAGATAGATCAAGATTTTTGGAAGAGGAGGAGCTTTGTTCTGATGATATGGAGGATGTATCAGATCATATTAGAGATTTTCAAAAGTACAAGGATCAGAATAATGGGAAATTGACAGGAATACTTGAAGATAAAAGCAATTCAGTATTTGAAAAATTAAAAGATAATGAAGTGCACATACAGAAACAGAAAATAAAGGGGAAGAAAGAAAGTATGTCACAGGGAACTAGTATGGAGGGTATGACTAGTGGAGGAATGCTGGAGAATGGGGTTCAAAATATGGTAGCTCAGGAAGGAATAATGGTAGTTGGAGCCGGTCTTGAAACTGGGAATGTACAGACTCATAAGAATGAAAGTACATCAGCAGCTAGTGGGGCAAAAGGGCAACAGGAGCAGATTAAAGTATCAGGAAATCTCATGGCAGTGGATACAAGTTTGGTGGATAAGTTGGGGTCTTTAAGGTATAATTCTAAACAAGGGGAAGTTTCTTTATTATCAGATAAAGGAGGGGAATTGGAAGGTTTTATGGTGTCAAAGTCATTTGAGGAAGAGGTTGATATGAACAAGGTGGAAGAGTATCAGCCACAAAGAAGATCATCTATATCCTTACCTCCTAGAAGTTTCCTAAAGCAGGGGGTTTCTTCTCTTAGCAATATTGTTTCTGATGGGCCTCCGGCTGATGGGAATGCTCGCATCACCAGGAGTAAATCACAAGCGCAGCGGGTGTTATCTCTTCCAAAAGTGTAATGGCTGGCATGATCTGGAACGTGAGGGGGATAGGTAATGAAGCATCTTTGAGAAGAGTTCATCATTTGAAAAAGGCTCATAGGCTGAATTTTTTGGGGATCCTGGAACCTTTTATTGTGCTCAATGAAGATTTTATTACTAGAAGGCTGGGTTTTACATCTGCAATTTCTAATTGTTCGGGCAAGATTTGGTTTCTTTTTGACCAAAATGTTGAGTGTGAAGTGCTATTGGACAGTGAGCAGTTCTTGCATCTCAAGTTGACCTCGATGTTATTTCCAATAGGCATTCTGATAACGGTAGTCTATGCAAAATGTGACAGGATTGGGAGGAGAGATTTATGGGGAAAATTACTAGAGATTAAACCGGATATAGAAGATTATTGGTTGGTGGGTGGAGATTTTAATGTGATTTCTGGACAGTTTGAACAGTCAGATGGAATTTTGGCTATGCCAGGTGCAGTGAATGAATTTAATGATTTTATAATGATGGCTGGTCTTCTGGATGCTGGGTATGTTGGTGATAAATACACTTGGACTAATAATAAGATTTGGAAGAGGTTAGATAGAGTTTTGATATCTCCGTCTTGGAAAGCTCATGAGTTTTCGGTGAAGATAGAACATCTAAGTAGAGCAATGTCTGATCACTGTCCGCTATTAATTTCATTTCCTGAATTTTCTAAACCGGTGGCATCTTTCAGATTTCAAAAAATGTGGGTGAAACATCATAATTTTTTATTGACGGTTCGGTTAAATTGGCATCTTCCTTTTTCAGGCTATGGTATGCAAAAATTGCAATTTAAGCTCAAACGTTTGAAGAATCATTTAAAGTGGTGGAATAATGAAGTATTTGGCAATATACATGACAATGTTAAGAAGGCAGAAGAGAAGTTTGCAGAAGCAGAAAGGTCTTTTGATCTGCAACCTAATATAGAGAATAAAATTCTTTTGGCTAAGCAACAGGCGGTTCTTAACCAAACTTTACAAATGGAGGAGATGTTTTGGAAACAAAAAGCTGCGATCAAGTGGTTAAAGGAAGGGGAAAAGAATACCAAGTTCTTTCACAATTTAGTGCAAAAGAGAAGGCTCGGCAACAGAATTTGTAGAATTTGGGATGATGGAGTGTGCTTGGAGAAAAATGAAGATATTCAAAGTTCAGGTGCCCAATTTTTTGAGAAATTGTTGACAGGAGAAGACTATGAATGTGAAAATGTGGATATGGAGTTAATTCCGCAGTTGGTTTCTTCAAGAGAGAATAGTTGCATAGTTGCTCCACCTTCAATTGATGAAGTTAAAAAAGTGATTTGGGAGATGGATGAGGATAGTGCAGCTGGTCCCGATGGTTTCTCGGTGGCTTTCTATGTTACTTGTTGGGAGATTATCAAGGAGGATGTTTACCAGGCAGTGCTAGATTTTTTTAATGGTGGGTCTTTCCCAAGAGCTATGGCTGCAACTACTATTGTTTTGATACCTAAAGCTGAAAATGTGCAACAATGGCAGGATTTCAGACCTATTAGCTTATGTAATGTATCAAATAAAATTGTTTCTAAACTGATAGCTAACAGGTTAAAAGTATTGCTGGACAAAATTATATCACCATCTCAGAGCGGCTTTGTGGCTGGAAGATTGATATCAGATAATATTCTTTTGGCACAGGAGTTTAGTCACAAGCTGAATCATCATGTGAGAGGTGGTAACCTAATCCTGAAATTAGATATGGCCAAAGCATATGATAGAGTTCAGTGGAGGTTTTTACTGAGAGTAATGGCTGCTTTTGGGTTTTCTAATGCTGTAATTGATATGATTAGAAGATGCATTTCGAATTGCTGGTTTTCTGTGAGGATTAATGGACATCTATCAGGTTTCTTCCATTCAAAAAGGGGAATAAGACAAGGGGATCCCATTTCACCACTTTTGTTCATAATTGCAGCTGAATTTTTATCAAGAGGTCTTGATCAGTTATTTGAGAAATATCCTCAACTATATTTTATTTCCAGCTGTGATATCAAGATATCGCACTTAGCATATGCAGATGATGTTATGATATTGATGAATGGATCTTTAAATTGTGTGAAAAGGGTAATGGCTTTTTTGGATGATTACACGCATAGCTCTGGGCAGTCTATTAATGCAACTAAGAGCTCCTTCTTCCCTTCAAAAGGTATATCATCTCTACGTAGGAACCTAATAACAAGTGTGACTGGTTTTTCAGAAGGGGTGTCTCCTTTTAGATATTTAGGGGTGCCGATCTTCACTGGTAAAAGGAAGATTATGCATTTCCAACCGCTGTTAGAGAAAGTAAGGAATAAATTACTTGGGTGGAATGTGGCAAGGCTGTCGTATGGTGGAAGGTTATTACTCATTCAAAGTGTGTTGGTTTCAATGCCATATTATCTTTTACAGGTTACTATGCCACCTCTGTCCATTTTTCATCAATTAGAAATGATATTTGCGAATTTTTTTTGGGGTTCATCGGAGAATAATAAGAAGACTCATTGGATATCTTGGGAGGAAATTTGTAAGCCTAAGCTGGAGGGAGGTTTAGGAGTAAGAAAGGTGTTAGATGTTGCCACAGCAATGGCGATTAAATTGTGGTTCAGATTTAGAGAGCAAAAAACAATTTGGGCAATCTTTATGTCGAAAAGATATTGTGGTGGGCTGGCTCCAAGTGTGGTTACTTTAAAATGTAATGTTTCCACGTGTTGGAGAAGGTTACTAAAAATTCGTGATATGGCTGAACAGAATAGTGGTTGGATACTTGGGCAAGGAAAGATTAGATTTTGGTATGATAATTTTTTGGATAGTGGTCCTGTAAGTCAATCTTGTTCAGTTATTGGTAATCCAAATAGTGTGGTAGCAGAATTCATGGAAGATAAGGGCTAGGATATGAAGAAGATTCAGCAAGCAGTTCCAGTTGAGATTCAGAAGGAGTTAACTAAGATTCCCTTTCAGTACTTTGAGCAGGATAGATTAATTTGGAAACTTTCTCCGAGTGGGGTCTTCTCTTTAAAATCAGCTTGGAATTGTATTCGGCATGTTTCTGATCAGCTACCAGTTTGGAAATTTTGCTGGAGCAAATTGTTGGTAACAAAAATTTCAATCTTTGTTTGGAGATTCTTAAAACAGCGGTTGCCGGTTGATGAAATTCTAATGAGAAGAGGGATTAATTTAGTTTCAAAGTGTCAATGTTGCGAGAATGAAGAATCATGGGAGCATCTCTTTTTTGATAGCCCGGTGTCGAGAGAGGTATGGGCCTATTTTGCACTTCGATTTAATGTTAAGAACTGCCATATTATTGATAATTGGAGAATTGGCAAGACATGGTTGAAGCAAGGCCATATCAAAGAAGCTGTTCCTAGTCTTATAATCTGGTTTATTTGGTTAGCTAGGAATGAGGCTAAGCATTGTGGAATTACAATGTCTGCACAGAAAATTATAGGGCAGATTGTGCAATATTTCTTTTATGGTATGGAGGCAGGGCTTATAAAGGCCTTTCATTGGAAAGGATTTGCGGTGGTGGCTTCAGATTTGGGTCTAAAGGTCCGTTTGAAATCTGTTAATACCATTAAGACTGTTCTATGGCAGAAGCCGAGTATGGGAACTTATAAGCTAAACACGGATGGATGTTCGAAAGGAAATCCGGGGATGTCATCATATGGTTTCATTATCAGAGATGGAAATGGGAAAGTAATCCAGGCTAGGCATGGTGGAATTGGTATGGGTTCGAATATCAGGGCAGAATTATTTGCAATTTGGAAAGGGCTGGAGGTGTGTATAGAAAACAATTTTGTACCAGTCTGGGTTGAATCTGACTCGCTGACAGCTTTAAGAATAATTCAAAATCCTTCAATTGGTTGGGAGTGGAGACAGTTGGTAATCAGGATCAAAGACATCATTCAAATGTATCAAGTTCGATGGTCACATACTTACAGGGAGGCCAACTCAGCGGCAGATTTTCTTGCTAATAGAGCTTTTAGGATTGAAGGAGATATGATAATGTCTAATGGTTCCATAGACAAGGAATTATTTGGGATTTGTAAATTGGAAAGATTGGGACTACCATATATAAGGTTATCATCCAGTTTAGTCTCATCATAAAGTCCAGGGAGAACTTGAAGAATGGAACTCTGTATTTTCCTCTTGCCTTTCCTTTTCTTAATTTCAGGATGAAAGTTGCTGTTAAATGTTGTGGATTTCTAGGTGGAATGGACTGATTGAAGTGTTTCTGCGAGCCAATTACTGTATCAGTGGTTTTTGGTAGGATATTCGATGGAAAGCAGGGGCTGTTGGTTTGGGCATCTCCTTATTTCTGGTGTTTGATTGGAGGTCTGATATGGTATAAGGTAATAGGGAGGGACGGTGAGTAGATCCACTGCTTGAGATCTACCTAGTCCGTAGCAAACGGCTATGGTAAAGACACATAAAATCTGTTTATGGCTGGGGTTTTGCCAAAAAGCCTGCAAGGGTGAATAGATCCACCATAGATCTATCTAGCCCGTAGTAACGGCTACGGTAAAGGCTTTTCAATTCCGTTTTATGGTTGGTCACTTACCAAAAGTGAACTTTGGGTGCTTGAATTTTCTTTGGTTTTCTAGTTTTAAGCTCCATGATAAGTCTTTTGTGGTTTCGTGACTTGGAGTCTTCTTTGGTTTTCAATATGAATTGGAAGTGATGAAGTTATGAAGCTTGCAGAGCGTGCCAAAGGGATTGCTACCGTGCTAATAGATACAAACCATTACATGCTATGGTGTTCCTGATTCATCAGTCTGCAGATTCAGAGATTTGTCTGATATGGAGTCTTTTATGATACACGGCTAATAATATCTGCAGGTTTTATTGATATAAATTTTTGACATGCTAAAGGGAGGTCTGAAATTCTTTGAGGATATTTAAACCAAAGGGAAGATATTGTCTAATAAGATGAGTCTGAAAATCGATACTGAACTTTTGTTCTGGATGGTTTTATGATTCTATCAATTAATGACCAGAGTCTCCAACAGGTGACTGACAATTGGGTTTTGATTAATGTTGTATCGAATAGAAGAAAGGTTACCAAACAGCTTTTGTTTGGTTTTTTTTATATATATGGTTCTGGATATGCAAAACTGTGATTCTGGCATCTGTATGCTAAAGGGACTGGGCTGTCGATAGATTGCTGATGAACAGGCTGCTGTGAAATAATCTGAAGACTGAAGTTTTAAAGGCGGTGACATTTCAAAATGCAGTATGGCTCAATGAGCTTTATGAATGCTTTATATGACTTTAAATATTCATATGCATGCTTATATCTCGTGCAAAAAGGGTGGATAATTTTTGCAAGTGCTCAGAATTCTATGAAATGCTCATCAAAGGTTCTGGAAAATTCCAAGAGGCTTATGTCGTTGAATGATGTATTACAAAAAAAGTAGTACAATTTATTCTAGCCAGTTTTTCCGAATTCCTTAAGTGTAAAATCAGTGGTGTCTTTACCTTGTAATTCCATATTAGAAGGTTAGGTTTGGTCCCCCTTCTAATATGGTCTATTTTTTCTTGAAATAAAATTCTTCTTCCTTAAAAAAAAAAAAAAATATCTATATATGCCTAAACTTGTCATTCATAAACCTACATGCATAGCATCATAACCTAACCGTTCCATAACTTATTCATCATCATCATAAGTAGCAAGTAACTTATCCGTAACATAGCATCATGAGTCTTAAGTCATTCACTAGACATAACCATTATAAACGTAGCATAAAATCTAAGGGAGGCATTCCCAAAACTCAAGACATGCAATATGTGTAAATAAGAGGAATCCTTCTTGCCAAGTCACCGCCACACACACACATGCTTTTGCCCCTCCTGCTGCTTTCCTTAGTAACCTCTTGCTTGATCTGCGGTACGAGGAAGATAAGACTATAAGCACACAGACTTAGTAAGACCCTTTCCTACTCACTAAAATCATACGTCACATAAACATAAGCATATCAAGTATCTTGACATAACATAACTCTGAACATAAACATAAACATAGTCATGGCATAAGTCATAAGCATATGAACAGCTACATAGCATGATTCCTAACATAACCATAAATCTACAACATACTTAGCATAGCATAAATCTTGACATACATGAACATGAAACATGGCATGATATACTTCTTAACATACATGAGCATGAGACATACTTATACATGGCATAATTTCTCGGCATACATGAACATGGAACGTAGCATGATATGTAAGCATAAGCATAACATAAAACATACTTACCCTGGCGCGATGCATAGCATGGATGTATGCATGAGTCAAATGCATTTACTACATAAGGATGCTTAGCTTTAAAACCATACTTTTAAATGCTTAGCATAAACATAACATCATTGGGGTCCCCGGCTTGTACCACATACATACATCATAAGCGTGCATCCCTAAGTAAATACGAGGTAGCTAGCCTCGACCTACTAGGGTAAGGACAGCATAGTCGGTAGTCTCAGAACCGGGGCATTCTTAAGGTGCCCATCCCTGTTGCACAGCTTCGGTAGTGCCAGAACCGTGGACAGCTTCGGTAGTCCAGAACCGGGGCGTTCTTAAGGTGCCCATCCCTTGGAGCCTTACTTCGGTCCGGTACAAGCCCCATTCATAAAATAAAATAACCATGCATGCTTCATCATTCATACTTGTCATTCATACTTATCATTCATACTTATTTCATATCATCGTTATGCCTTCATCATTCATACTTATCATTCATACTTAAGGCTTATCATCTTAATTCATACTTATCATTCTTTATTCACAAAATAGGACATACATACATAATCATATTTCTAGCCATAAACATTACCTTGGTTCCTAAAGCTTGCATGATCTTGATACATAAATAAACATGCACTTCAGACATAATACATTTCATCTAGCATACATAATCCTAGTATTCATCATAAAGCATGGATGATAAGCCACGTATAAATAGGACGTATACTACTAGGGTTCATGACATTCATTCTAAAATATGCACATACTTTCATAAACCATAAATCTATTATGATCATTTATCATCATACATGCATCATTCTAATTATCATAACATATTCCTATCTCAATTACATATAGTCATGGTATATGATCTAAATATTCATGGATGAAACATAACATAAAATCTAACATGCATAATCATGTGATATTACACATAAACAAAGATTTTTGTACATAAAGGTCCTTACCTCATGCTTTAACTATCTACTATTATCATGGTGACTTATAAACATGCATTCTTGAGATCTTAACCCAAACCAAACCCTAGGTTTGGGTCTTGGCCGAAACCTTGAGGGGTCATGGGTCCTTAGAAAAATTTGCATAGTCATAGTCAACATCCAACCCTTGCATATTATGTCATAGGACCCCATTGTGACCCTTGATTGGTTTTAACCCTAAGTCCTAGACCTTATTCATGCTTTGGCCGAAACCCTAGGGGAGTAATAGGCCCATGGAAAATTCATTTAAGTCACCATTTTCATTAATAACATATCATAGCAAAACATACTAATCATGCTTGGAGGTTTGAAAGTTAAACCTAGCCCTATACTTGATGTGGCCGAAACCCTCAAGGAGTTTTAGGGTGCCAAAAACTTCCCTAAATCATAAGTTATGTCTTACATACTATCATAAAACTTTCAAGAGCACAAAGAGAATTTACATCATCCCTAACCCCACAAAACATCCTTGGCCAAAAACCCTAAGGGTCCTCTTCATGGTTTCCTCAACTTAAATCTTAAACAAAAATTCTAAATCTTGTTAAGCATCAAGGAACAATCATACCACAGGTGAGAAGGGTCTTACCTTGGGTTGTCCTTGGTTTTTAGACCTTAAAAGAGAAGGAAAAATGGAAATCCCTTTGATACTTGAACCCTTCTTGCCCTTGTAACCTTGGAAGAGAACCTAGATCTTCCAAAATAGAGCCCTTGGTGGAACTTTTCCTAAGGGGGAGAGCACCTTGAAGTTTCGGCTAGAGCAAGGAGGAAGAAGAAATGAAGAGGAGAAGGGAAATTGTAACTTCCTAACCACCTTTATACCACATTAAAAGAGGCAAGTGAAGAGTCATGGTGTCTCTTCCCTTGATGACTCTTCATTTTTCCCAAGCCTTAACTAAGATCCACTTCATTCCCTCATAGCACTCCCTTGCTAGGTGAATTGGTTAGTGCATGCTTGGTTGTACAAGAGGTCCAAGGTTCAATCCTTGGTGCATGCACTAATTTCCTATTTTTTTTATTTCCTACCATTTCTAAATTTCCTTAAAAATTCCCTCATAATTATGTTAATATTTCTTATTAAAATCTATTTATTTTTATATTAAATTCTACCTAAAATCCAGTCATAATCATGGTACTAGGAAGCCCATATAAGGCCCATTTGTACTTAGTTTTCTCAATTTAAATGAGAAAACCATGGGTTTCTAGGCTAAGGTTCGTACTAATATTTCTAGATCCTTCGGAAAATTATCTAAACATGCTTAATATTTTAAAGAAAATATTAAGAAAATTTTCCGGGTCGTTACAGTTTCCTTTATAATCAACAACACACCATGTAAATAATATTATTTTCCAATTTACCGGGCCTATTGATTTAACGAATAAATCTCGTCCATTGGTAAATTAAAGAAATAAATATTATGTACATGTGCCCATTATTATATCGGAATTAAGAGCATGTATATCATAATAATTGAGGTTTGATTCGATTATATAGTCAGCATAAATCAAATCACCTTAAATCGGTTCTGCTCAATACACACAAAGTGTACTAGTGTCATTCTATAGTCAAGATAGACTAATACCAAATTACACTACAACCATTCCGGTTTGTCCAAATTCATCTCGGTTGTGAACCACTACTTATACTTTACAAGGAACTGATAACATGATCTTCTGTGTGGCACCACATACCATGTTACCTACAATGTAATGTATTGGACAATTTGCACACATGTAACAAATATAAAATGCAATCATGACCACTGTGATTCTTATTTCAAAATAGATGTTCATACAAAAGTTAGGTTTTAGCATACATCCCAACACATTTGATATAATTTGAATCCTCTATGGGCTGCAAAAGCTAGCAATATTCTAATTGACTCAAGTCTAGCTATAGGGCCACTAAGCGGGCTTTGTTTCTCACTATTTTACATTGGTCGTTCAACTTATTCCTAAACACCCACTTAGTGTCTATAATAAACTTACCTTCAGGTTTAAGCATTAAGTCCTAGACTTGGTTTCTATCAAATTGGGCTAGTTCCTTTTGCATAGCAATGATATAGTCTGGGTTAGGTAAGACCTCTTCTATGGTCTTAGGTTCTATCTTTGAAATCAGTGCAACCTGACTTAGGTTTTTATAGGAGGACCTTGTTCTGATCCCTAAGGTTAGATCACCCATAATTTGGTCAGTTGGGTGATTTAGTCTAGGTTTCATAGGTCTCCTAGAACTTGGTTCAACCTCAGGTCTGGTTGGTAAATTTTGGGTTGATTCAGGGACCGGTTCAGTAGGTAACATTAAATTTGGTTCAGAAATTGATTCAATTGGTGAGTTAGTAATTTGGTCTAGACTCATCATCTTTGGGATTAATTAAGTTGGGTTGATTTAAGTTAGATTGATTAGTTGAGTTAGATTGGTTTTCTTCATCAAATATTAAATTAGTAGTTTCTTCAATCTTAAGGGTTTGTTTGTTATAGACTATGTAGGCCCTACTTGTGGTTGAGTACCCTAAAAATATGCCAAGGGTAGACTTGGATTGGAATTTACCCAAGTAGTCTTTTGTGTTTAAGATGTGAACTTTATAGCCAATGACCCTTAGATAATATAGGTTGGGTGGTTTATAATAATATATTTCATAAGGGGTCTTATTATGTCTTTTATTGATTAGGACCCTATTTTGAATATAACAGGCAGTGCTAACTGCTTCTGCCCAAAAATGTTTGGCCAAGTTATTGTTGGTGCAAGATGTATCGATAAGGTCTTCCTCTAATGTTTCGATGTTTAACAATATACTTAAGTTAGTAATATATGTTAGACATGGTAAGGGTTAGTCAAAGTGATCAAGGGTTAAACCAAATAAAACCTTATGTTTGGTAGGGTAAACCCAGGTTGATCAGGTTGACAAAGAGTTAGCCAAACATAATCTGATGTTTGACATAGTAGATAATATCCAGGGTTGGTCAGTTAAACAAAGGGTTAGCCAAACAGAACCTGATGTTTGGTAGGGTGATCAAACCTAAACTTAATCTGGTTAATATTCTAAGGTTTGATCAGTTAGAATAAGAGTTAGCTAAACAGGATCTGATGTTTAGCAGAAAACCCAGGATTGGTCAGTTAGACCAAGGAGTGAGCCAAACAGGACTTGATGTTTGGCAAAAGAGAAGTCTAGTTAGGATTAATATGACTAGCAAAAGAAATCCTTATCAAGGTAAAGAAAAGTCCTAGTCAACCTAGGCAATAAGTCCTGGTTCGAGGAATTGGGCACTAAGTCCTGGCCGAGGGCTAGGCACCTAAGACCTGACCGAGGGTTGGGCACGAAGTCCTGGTTCGTGGAATTGGGCAATAAGTCCTGGCCGAGGGCTGGGCACCTAAGACCTAACCGAGGGTTGGGCACGAAATCCTGGTTCATGGAATTGAGCACTAAGTCCTGGCCGAGGGCTGAGCACCTAAGACCTGACCGAGGGTTGGGCACGAAGTCCTAGTTCGTGGAATTGGGCAATAAGTCCTGGTCATGGACTGGGCACCGAAGTCCTGATCCAGAAGATCGGGCAAAAGTCCAACCAGAAGAGCCGGTTGGCAACTTCTCCTGAGAGGCGCGTTCCCCAGGAAGGGAACACTAGGCGTCGGTTCAACCTAGGGTTTCACGAGAAATCCAAAGTTAGAACCAACCTTTAAGACTAAGATTATTTGCATATTTGTCTTATCTTTGATTGTCTTGCAGGTACCTAGAGTTGGAGGAAAGACAGAAGAGCAAACGTAGTGAAAATGACACCTGGAAGAAGCATCCAGGGCGCCTGAATGAATACAGGCGCCCCCATGCTTCTAGGCGCCCTAAAGGCCAGACGCCTGGATGGTTACAGGCGCCCGTGTTAATACAGGCACCCTGGATAGCCTAACTTATCAGCATCGCAAAGTTCGCGATTACGGATGAGTTTTTGACCGTATAGAGGCGCCCCAAAGGCCTCTAGGGCGCCCGAGATGATGTTATAAAAGGGGCTTCAACCCCTCAACTCAGAACAACACTTGCAACATCATTCTAAGCATTCTGAGCAAAGAAAAACCATCAGAGATGAAGTTCTGCGACCAAGGAGACTCCAGGAGGAAGTGCGCTACACTTCGGACTTCCAGATTGGCCGGATCGTCGACTTTATTTTTGGTTTGAATTTATTTTAAGCAGTTAATTTAATTATTCTTTTGATTGTAAACTTGAACTGCAAGATGGGTTTCTCTGCCTCCAGAAAGTTCGGAAAGGAGACCATTAGTGGATGGGCGCTACCCGTAATTAGGCCTTGGACGTATTGACCCTGGGGGGTTGGGAACCAAGTAAAAACCCGCGTGTCTTTTGTGTTGTGCTTTTTCGTTTGCTTTATTTTTCCGCTATGCTACTAACTCTCTAACTAGAACAAACGAACGAACATTGAAGTTTCCGACGAGTTTAACGAAGAAATATTTCAAGTCGATATTCACCCCCCCTCTATCGACGGCACCGGTCCTACAATTATATTCATTAAGCATGGTCCTAGCTGCTTCTTGGAGGGTTCTGTTTTGTCTTTCAACTAGGCCATTTTGTTGAGGGGTTCTAGGGCAGGAGAATTTATGAAAATATCCATTTCGGTTGTAGAATTCAGTAAATTTCAAGTTTTCGAATTCGCCCCCATGATCACTTCGAATTCTTTTAATTTTGGTATCTTTTTATTTTCAAGGATTTTAGCTAAAGTTCTAAAAGATTCAAGACATTGATCTTTATTTTTAAGAAATTGGACCTAAGTGAATTTAGAATAGTCATCAATTATAACTAAATAGTACCGATTTTCATTTAGTTACTTGACTCCATGAGAATCAAATTGGTTCAGGTGTAGGAGTTCAAGTACAGATTAGGTTAGATTGGGCTGGGTAAGTTTATGTGTAGACTTGGTATGTTTACCCTATTGGCATGGACCACAAACTGAATTTTCAAGATTCCTAATTTGGGGTATACCCTGAACTAGTTCTTTTTGGCTGAATTTGGAGATTAGCTTTAGATTGGCATGTCCTAATCTTCTATGCTATAGTTTGGTTTCTTCTACTTGAGTCAGATAACACTTAAATGAGTTAGGTAGATTTATTACATAGATGTTGTTTTTCCTAACCTCTTTTAGGGTAACCTCTGAGTCTTGTAAGTTCCTAATCAGGCAGTTTTGGTTGGTAAAAGTAACTAAGTATCTAGTATCACAGAGCTAACTAATACTGAGTAAATTAAATTTAAAATTGTCAACCAAAAGGACCTTTTTGATAGTAAAGTCGGATCTTAGTTCAATGTTACCTGAACCGATTACCTTAAGGGTAGCGTTGTTGCCAAATGCCACTGTTCTTAGGTCCTTGTATTTTAGTTTGGTGAACTTTGACTTGTCTCTAATCATATGTCTGAAGCACCCACTATCCAATATCCACTGGTCCAAATCTTTATGTTCCTATACATAAAGTGGCTTAGTTTGGATCCAGTTTAGTAGAAATACAAGATAGATTGCTCAAGTTCATTTGTCTAATCTGTCTCACCCAATTTAAGTGATCAAGCATGTTAAACTTATGTTGATTTTGTGAGACAGAGTTCAATTTAACCAGTCTGATCTGATTAGCTGGATTAAAAAAAGAATTTGAAGAAGATTTGAAAATGAATTTTTGAAAAAGATAACGATACATTTGTAAAAGAATTTTGGAAGGAAAAAATTGATAGAATTTAGGTTGATCTAACTTTATTCATCCTAACGATCTCACCAATTTCTAAGTGACAAAACAGAGATCCTTATATATTTTGTGAGATGCTTTTAATTTTATTTTGAAAATTAGGTTAAGTCTAAGATATGATTGAACCTTGAGATAGATTCAGATTTAAGAATTAGTAATTTAAAAATAAACTTCAATATTTGACTTCCAGGTTTTGGCGAGGCACAGGGGCCTTCTTTAGCCTTAGCCTTATTGGATCAACAACTCGTTCCTAGACAAAGCCACATAAAGAAATAGTATTTTTAAATTCCACATTCAAAAATCTTGGTCTAACTAGTCGAGGATGTGATTAGATAACTTTGGCTAGTTTCACCGGATTAAGAAGACCAAATAGGAGATGTCTTCCCCTACTTGACTCCCTAGACAGCTTTCCTAACATACTATCAGCTCGCCCCACCCTAATGCTAGGTTATGTAAGTTTCAATTAGATCTAGTCCTTAACTAACCATTTCTAACCCTAATCATGATAAATAAAAAAATAAAAAATAAATAAACAAGCATCAAAGAAGGTATTCAAACAAACACTATCTAACCACATGAATAGTTATTATATTGGCTCCCTCTGGATCATATTCCCGATATGGTCTATCTAAGTAATAGATATGATCTTTGGGAATCCAATATTGATTTGGTCCGGCTTGATTAGTCAAGCTTAGTTTGGGGACCCATGCTTGGACTCGAGTGCTAAGGCGGTTAATTATTAAGTAGTAAGACCTAACTCGCGAATTGGTTTGAAATCCAATTCCAGATCGATTTAGAATAAATATCTATTTTTCAAGAATCATATCAAGATTCTTGGAACCCAAGATAAATTGTTCCAAATTTGCTCTAAGTTCTTTGACTTGAGTTTTCAGGGCAAAATTGTAACGACCCGGAAAATTTTCTCAATATTTTCTTTAGAAATATTGATCATGACTAGATAGATTCTCGAGGAACATAGGGGTACTAGTATGAACATTAGCATGATTATCCATGATTCTCCGTATAGACTAAGAAGCTAAGTAATAATGGGTCTTACATGGGCTCTTCTAATACCATGGCCATTAAGGGACCTTAGGTAAAATTTTATCATGAATGGAAATGGATGTCAATTAGAAATATTAACATAAACCTTAGTGGGCTCTTATATGGGCCTTGGCAAAAATAATTATAAAAATAATAAAAAGAAGTGCATGCACCAAGGATTGAACCTTGGACCTAGTGTACCACCATGCATGTACTAACCAATTCACCTAGCAAGGGAGTGTTAGTGGAAAAGGAAAAGGATTGTTGTTAAGGCTAAGAGGAAGTGAAGAGTCACCATGTGAGGAGGCACCATGACTTTTCACTTGCCCCCTCCACTTAGTATAAGAAGGGTGGATGAGAGGGGAAAGGACTTAAGTTATTTTCTTTTACACCAAGACTTTTCCTCTTCCCTTCTTCCTTCTCCTTCCTCCTTCTAGCCGAAACCCACAAGGGGTTTCTCCTTTGGAAAAGTTTCACAAGGAGACTTCTTCTTCAAGATCTAAGGGCTTCTTACAAGGCTACAAGGGCTAGGGGTTGTCTAAGGTCAAGGAGGTTTTCTTTTGCTTCTTTATTCAAGATTATAACCAAGATAAACCAAGGTAAGACTCCCTCACCTGTGGTATAATAGCTTCCAAGATGTTTTCATGATATAAGATTTTGTTTGGACTCCATGTTGAGAAAACTATGGTTAGGGCTTTCAAAGGTTTCGGCCAAAGCATATTGTAGGTTTGGGATGACATCAAAACCCCTCATTTATGCTCCCTAATGTTTTCTTTTGATTAATAAAGGATGAATTATGATTGGTGGAATTTTTGTAGCACCCAAGAGGCCCTTGAAATTTCGGCCACCTCCTTATTTTTAGGGATTAAGATTAGATCTCATCTTCCAAGCATGTTACTATGAACCCCTATGGTATAATGAATGTAAATCATAAGTTTTATGAGCTTTTCATGAACTTAATTCCCTTCTAGGGTTTCGGCCAAGGCATGATTTAGGGCAAGGACTTAGGGGTTAGATCCAATCAAGGGTCCTAATGGCTTCTCATGGTATTGTATGTATTGTGTTGGAGGTTGATTTTGACCTATATGAATTTTTCATGGACTAGTAGTCCCTTAGGGTTTCGGCCAAGACTCAATCTAGGGCTAAGAAATTAGGGTTAGCTCCAACTATGGGTTCTAATGGTTTCCCTATGGCATTGTAGGTAATGTATGGGTTCTTCTTCACTTATGGTATCTCACATGTTATTTGAATAATAGGGTATCCCTTCTTCCAACTTTCGGCCAAGCACTTTAACTAGGGTTTGGGATGACTTAGGGTTTCAAGAATACTTGTTTATGGCTTTTTGTGATGTATATATATGTTCAAACATGTGGTATGAATGTTATGTTACTTAAAACCCTAACCTTATGTACTATACTTCATGATTTTTGTATGCTTATGTTAGATACCATGTTTTAGGATGTTTCATGCATGAATGTTTTAAGCCTTATACCATGAACGCAAGTGTTGTGAAGTAGGCCTTATCTTTCTGAAGAATAACGCATGATTAAGTTAAATGCCTATGATAGCTATATGGTTAAGTAGGCCTATGCATGTTCTATGTTGAATACCATGGACCTAGGTAGTATGTATCATGTTCATATGAATCCTACCCATGCACGCTTATGATAGATACTATGGTCATGTATGCTAAGTGACATGGACTTTGTATGAAATGCATGCTTACCTTATGTATCATGATCATGCAAGCATTATGAACTAAGATGATGTTTATGCCTTAAGGCATAATTATGTATGTATGTCATGTCTTATGAATGAAAATGATGAATGAAGATAAGGTTCATGCCTTCGAGGCATAATGATGATGTTATGCATTAAGTATGAATGATGAAAGGTTAAGAATGCTTTATACCATGCCCATGTAATAGGATCATGTTTATGTCTTTAATTATGCCATGTATGTTCTATGAATGAAAGAAGCATGTGAAACTATTTTACTTTATGAATGGGCTTGTACCGGACATAAGTAAGGTCCACGGTTCTGGACTACCGATGAAGCTGTCCACGGTTCGGGACTACCGATGAAGGTATCCACGGTTCTGGACTACCGATGAAGCTGTCCACGGTTCTGGGACTACCGTAGCTGTCCTTACCCTAGTAGGTCGAGATTAGCTACCTCGTATTTATTTAGGGATGCGCGCATATGATGTATGTATGTGGTACAAGCCATGACCCCCATGATGTGATGATTATATTTAAGTATTTATAAGTATGATTTCCAAATAAGCATCCATATGTTATATGCATTTGACTCATGCATCCATTCATGTTATGCATCCATGTGAATAAATGTTTATTATGTTCATGTTTTATGATTAAGAACCATGTCATGTTAAATGTTTATTATGTCCATGTTTTATGATTAAGAACCATGTTTATTATGTTCATGTTTTCTGATTAAGAACCATGCTAGGTTAAATGTTCATTATGTTTATGTTTTATGATTAAGAACCATGACATGTCGAATGTTTATTATGTTTATGTTTTATGCTAAGAATCATGTCATGTTAAATGTTTCATATGCTTATATTTTATGTTAAGAATCATGTCATGTTAAATGTTCCTATGTTTATATTTTATGTGACGTATAGTTTTAGTGAGTAGGGAAGGGTCTTACTAAGCCTATGTGCTTATAGTTTTATTGTCTTATACCGCAGATTAAGCAAGAGGATATTAAGGGAAGCAGCAGGAGGGGCAAGAGTGTGTGTGTGGTAGTGACATGGCAGAAGAAAAAGAAAAGCTTTTAATATTTATACTTTGTCACCTGTTCTATATTTTGCATTGTCCTCTTAAGTCTCATGTTATACTTATGATGGTTTGATACACTTGCTACTTATGTTGCTTATGGATGACTTATGTGATTTTATATCATGATGCTACGTATGATGTTAATATGCTAAGTTACCATGTCACCATGTTTAGGAATGATAGTTAAGGCATGTATACATGATTCAAGTGTTAGTTGCATGTAGGTATAAAGTTTTAAATTATTCCGCTGCATTACGATGTTCATATGCCTATATGTATGTTAGCGTAACGCCGTCTCTCACCACACCGTAAGGTCTGGAAAAGGACGGGCGTTACAAAAATTCTCTTCCTCAAGTCTTTGGACTTACGTAGAGGTTTCTTCCTAAACTTGCTCAGTCAAAGGACTCGAGTTAGTCTCTTCCGTAAGGAGTTTTACCTCCTCTTAGAGAGACCTGACCCGGTCATTGAACCTACCTAGTTTGCGAGACAAGTAGGAAATTAACTCGTAAAGATCCGGTTCGGAAAAACCTATTACCTTAAATCAGTCGATTTCCGACAGTGAGACGGTTCCCTGCTCAGTTTCTTCATCCGATTCAAAGTCGATGTCGATCTCGTCTTTAGCCATTAAGATGAGGAGGTTGGAGTGCATTGTTCATCCTCATCCAATTCCGAAGATGACTCATCCCAGGTAGCCTGTAATGCCTGCTTCCTTTGTTGCTTCTTTGTATCCTTCGCGTTTGGGCACTCAGACATGAAGTGCCCCTTCATTCCACACCTATAACAGGTGAGTTCCACCTTGTTCTTTAGTTTAGCCGAATCGTCCTTTGGTTGTCCCAAGCGATTGAAGTTCCATCTTCTGTGGGGAATGTGAACCCTATTTGGATTATCATCCACAAATCCATATTAGCCTTCTGGTGAAACTCCATTAGATCCTTCCCAGATATGAAATTCTTGCCAGAGAATAGAGGTGGATGGGCACTGCTCCATTCATGATTGACCATTCAGTATGAATCTCGCACACAAAAAAATAGCAAAGAATGTACCAAGACTTGGTCTTGGATTAGTAGTGCGGGAGAAGAAGAAAAAAATAGTTCAAAAGGTATTGCACAAATTTTGAATCAAAATAATAATAATAAATTATGACAAATTTTCAAAAAATGATGGTTTTATCAATTCTAACTAATGGTGAAAAAATAAGGATTCAAAATTGAAAAAGGAATAAAAATATTTTAAAACTCTGCACAAATATATTTTATTTGAAAGAAAAGGCGAAAACATTTGAAAAGTGCTCAAGTGGCGGTTTCACCAAAATTGAGCAGTCCCCGCTCTGATACCAATTGTAGGATCGAGATAGAACGATAGAGGGGGGTGAATATCGCTTAACAAAAATTTCGGATTTAATACTAAAATTACTAAGCGATTAAGTACACAGCGGAAGCATCAAGAATAAGGTTAAGAGTTAGAGAGATAGAGCAGCGGAAATAAACAACAAATCAAAATCGCTAACACGAGTTGGTTTTACTTGCTTTGGAGTCTTGACCGGCTCCTACTGCAAGGCCCATGATCCTTAATCATTTACTTTGGGTGTCAGTAAAAATCACGAAGATGTTTACAAATTACAAATTAACGTGTGCAATAAGAAATTAACAACAATACCGACTCTTGAAGTATGAGAACAGGTCTTCGTTCGGAGAGTCGGATAACATTTCGGCATTGTCTGAACATTGGTCATGCAGCACATAGAAGAAGAAAGTAATTGCAGTGATTGAATTGATGTCCTGGACTACTACACTCAACCCCTTTTATACTACTTACTCAGGCTCCTGAAAGGCCATTCAAGCACCCTAGTTGCAGCGAATCAGGTGAAAACTTTATCTATTACGCAGTCAAACTCTATCCTGATCAGGCGCTCACTAGTAGAATTTCCGGCATTTACTTCGTATATTCACCGAAGTCATAGATAGATAATTACCAAAGTAGACGCACGTGAAGTAAAAAAGGGGTTATTTTACTTCACCATATAACCGAAGTCATATCCATGAAATTAGCGAAGTCTTTTACCGGTTCAAAGAGGCAATCCGGTTCAGATTTAGACCGATTCTGAAGTAAAAACTTGTCTTTTACTTTGTTGGTTTTGTAAAGTGCTGAAGTAATCGATGATATATAACTTTACAGTTTAAATTAATTGTCGAAGTAAAAAAATATTTGTTGCTTTAGTAGTTTTGTAATGCGACGAAGTAATAGATGATATATAACTTCACAATTTATATTAATTATCGAAGCAAATATATTTTATAACTTCACCAGTATTTATATTTATCGAAGTATATAGTATTATATTACTTCATCATATACGTTTATTGGCACAGTAATCGATTTCAAAGACTTCGTTATTTTGTATGATATAGAGGCAATAGATTTGTAACGACTTCACAATTATTAAATTGTGATGAAGTAAATATATTTTTTAACTTCATCACAATTCAAATGGATGAAGTATTTTATTTTTGATTACTTCACCATTAAATTTTATTATCAAAGTAAATAATCATATTTTATTACAATATAATTTTAGTTTAATGAAGTAAATGTCAATTACCACCACACTAATTTAATAAAAGAGTGAAGTAAAAATTATTTTTACTTCATTAAAATTAAACAATTATCCATTCAAAATGATAAATATATATCAACGAATCCATCAATGCACAAGTACATATCCACAAATCCACAAGTATATATAACCAAAATATATATCCACAAGTATATCCAAAATCCATAATGAAAGATCAAAATATGTATCCTAAGTACACCACCAATTTAGACACCTACATATGAGTAGACAAATTCACTCCATTCACTTCTAACATCATCATATTCGGATTGTTGGTAATATTGATCCTTGATTATTCCTGCAAACTTTTAAGCAAAAATACAAAATACATTAGATTCATCCAATTGTAATAGTTTATCTCAATTATAAACCAAAGCATATAATACAAAAAAATATTACCATCATCTCCAACTGTGGATTTTCACATTCTACTATCTCTTTCATGTACCTCATCACACAATATCCACATTCAATTGAACCACTTTGTTTTAGATTACCCTATAATTAAATATAAAAGGTAATGTAATGGTCACAATCAAGTTATAAGAATCACCCATTCATATCTTCATACATAAGCACAATACATACCGTTAATTGTTTAAAACCTGGTCTTTTAGAGATACCCTTTGAGGCATTATACATCTTGACCCCACTACATTTTACAAACATCGCAGAATAAGAATGTTAAATATATATATGTGCCCTACCAAGGAGCGCCACCAACGAGTCCTGAACGGTCTGTGCGACAATGTAATTGTGTCTTTGGTGGTGAATGTCTATATGCCCCTCCAACAGTAAGCAAGTATGCATAAAACCATACAATTGTAATCGAAAATATGATAGCATAGGTGACTATTTTATTTCCTAATTATCATAATTCTTGGAGCAAATAGGTAGAGGGATTTAAAACAAAAAGGTTCAATTCTTGCATGTCCAAATGATCTAAGAACAAGAAACAAAGATTAGAAGTCAAAGCATTTCTGAGTAAATGCAACTTAATATTTAGCTTGTCAAAAGGAAAGAAAAAATGTAAAAGAAAAAAAAAATCAAACTATCTTGTTTCTCAAGCTCCTTTGCCCGGGCCTCAGCATTCTCACGTCTTTCTTCAGAAAGTCGTAACTAGATGAAAATAATTGATAGTTTAATGCCACAAAAAAAAATCAGGCTTTTTCTGCTGATATAAAATAAGCATACCTTCTCAACAATATTCTCATTTTCTTCTTGTAGCATATCTAGCTGCACAATAAGTAAAGTCAACCTCAATGATGATTCTAAAATGCTTTGCTTTTCACTAGAAGAATTAACCGTCACAATCCTTGATGATTGATTATGTCAAGGAAAAACATTATGGTTCACAAACAGTGTGTATTGGTTGATACCTCATCCTGTAGTATAGAAGTTTGTGGTTGAATTCCTGTTTCTCCTGAGTTAAGATGTTTCATATCTGACAGCAATCTGCAGCACATTTCAGACATATTTTGTATAATTTAGAACATGATGCAACTTAGGCACCTAGACTTGAGACGACATAGACTTAGAGACAATTTGAGTGTTTGGCATATGCAAGATATCAAAAATTATTCTCAAAGGAACACATAAAGTCACTAGACAACACAGGTCGTTATAGGGTTTAGTTATTTGCACATAAGCACTTGTTTTATTTTCTTATGAAAAATATTTTAAAAAGGAAAGAAATATGCCCTTGTATTTTTCATTACCTTCCTTTATAGTGTATAATATTATACTTTTTCAAATAGGTGGCGGGAGGGAGGGATTCCATCCTTCTCCCCTGATTTACCCTCCTCTCCTCTCCTTCCATCTCCTTTTGTAATAAGTTGCATATCAAACCCAAAAGGCAGTTTGATTTGGAAAAAAAACAATTACATTGTCTAGTCTATCATAGAGAATAACATAGGATCTCCAACCAGCCACACAAACCAACAAATTACATAAAAGAGAGAGAATATTCAAGATTATGAACTAAAGTGACATCATAATCATTGAGTTATATAGAATTACCATCAAATCTTAACAAGTTGAATTTTCTAGTGCACAGAAACAGGGTGCAAGGATTTATGGAATGGCAAACAATAGCATATGCACCATAAATCACGTAATGTGGGCACCTTTTTTCTCTCCTATCAACAGGAGGTTCAATTGGCGGAATAGGTGATGGGGCCATTAAGGTTGTTCGGATAGGAGGCACCATGGGAATAGGACGAACAGAAATAGATGGTCTTCCAGCTGAAGAAGAACGAACCGAAGGAGTATTTTCTACAATGTTCCAACCTAATTATTCAAAACAAAACAGATTTGAATTAGCTAGCACTCCTCAAGAAATTTTCAGTGTACTGTTAAATTGAAACATCATCACTAATAGTAGATTAACCCTGAACTCAGTAGAAACTATTAAACAATACTCAAGCAAAAAAGAATCAGATTATTTTAACTTACAGAGTGGAAAAATATGTGCTAAATGAAGAAGCCCCAGAATTTGAATAGGCTACTAAACAATGTTAATCAGATGAAAACTATAAACAATATCCCATTAAGAAAAAAAATATTGCAGAACAGATTTCCTTGTTTAAATTATAAAATCGTGTAGTTGGATGGACTGACAGAAATAATAGAACATTAGATTTACCAATACTCGTAAATAATTAATTACATACATTAGAAGAAATGCAGTTGCCCCATTGAAGAAAAGTTGCATTTGTTTATTAAGTTCAGTGGCGGCATACAAGAGAACAGAATATTATTGAAGATCATCGTCACAACATGTTTCCTTCTTCTATAGAATGTAGGTTAACTTAGTCTAAATAGTTCTAATGATCAAATGGAAGGCCTGAAGAAATTTATTTTTCCTATAAGCTACGTCCATTTTAGTGAATCAAAAAGCTCACTCAGCATTCTCGTAATTACCGCAGGCGAAGGAGATCTATTTGCTCTCGTCATTAGGGAAGCCCCACCGACGAAGGCGCTCCCATTACTTCCGGCCGAAGGACGCGGGGCGCCATACCGGAACCCCACTCCGACAGAGGACGGGATCTTGTCATCCAGCTCCTCCTCCTCCGCGGCGGCGCTCTGCGAGGCCATGACCTTGCGCAAGGCGCGCTGCGGCGGCCTCGGCTGCAACCCAAAGAAAACTAGATCAAATCCACTGAAATAACAGCTGGAAGACTAAAAGAAGCAGAAGAGTTCAAAAGGTGATCAAAAGCCATCAGATCTCTTAGGGAGCTAGGAAGTTGAGGAAGCGCTCACGCCAGGGAGGAGGGCTGGTGATGCAGTACGACACATTGCAGAGCTGCTCCCTCACCTGGTGGGGCTGCAACTCGTCCTACTTCGGCGCCGGCGCCGCACCACCTCCGGCCATTTCTCCGCTCCTCTACTTCCAACGATCACTTAACTCAAGAACCCTAATTTTGCAAACCAAAATGAAACACAAAGGCCCGTCCTTCCACTGCATTTATTGTGCACACCAACTGCGACGAGTATTGCTAAAAAAAGTGGGACAAACGGATTAAATGGCGACGAAGATTCACAAACAAACCTGGAATATCTCGAGAACAGCAACAAAAACCAAAGAGCAAAGGATCAACTAAACTAAAATCCAGTAGGGTTTGGGTGGGAACAAATCGCCGGGAAGCAACCTAGCCGCCGAAGCAGAGCAGAGAAGAGCAGAGAAGAGAAACTTAGGTCGCCGATCGAGAAGAGATGGGGTGACGCGCGCGGGAGAAACTTAGGTCGAAGCTAGCGGGAGAAGAAAAGCTGCGAAGCGATCGGCCGGCTGATATAATTTAGGTTAAGTGCGGTAGAAAAGTAGGGAAAGAATATTAAGCTACAGAGCGGGAGAATTTTAGCGTCAAGCGAAATAGGGGATTAACTGTGCATAACGGGAGAAAATTAGGGATATTAGCTGCGGAGCGGGAGAAAAACCGGTTCAGATTTTATTTTATTTTACCGGTTCAATTTTATTACTTCGCCAATTAAAATTATAAATTTTATTGTAAACCTTATTACTTCATTAAATATAAATTGCGAAGTAATAGTTATTAAAAATTTTAAAAAAAATCTATTCTTTTAATTCTATGAAGTCTAAAATTATATTTACTACGTCAATTTTATTATCGAAGTTTATTAATGTATATTACTTCGTCATTAATTATCGCCGAAGTAATTATCGCCGAAGTAAATGCCGGAAATTCTACTAGTGGCTTGAGTCCCTTTCGGGAGCCTGAGTGCTGATGTGGATCCTCCACTCAGAACTCGCCACGTCAGTCTGACCGTTGCTCCATCTCAGCCTCCATCTGCCAGCTTCTAGGCACCCGAGTCCCATTCAGGTGCCCTAGTCAAGCTGCTTCAACTTTTTTGGCTGTAACATGGGTTAGTTCTATACATCTAATAATATATAAATGAAGCACATGTATGAATTACAACCAGTGCTGTCTTGGTTCTAACTTTCAGGTTTCATGCGAAACCCTAGGTCGGATCAACACCTACTGTTCCCTCACTGGGGAATGCGTCCTAACCTACTCCTCTTAGGAGAGTTTAACTGTTGCCATCCGGAACCTCTGATTGGACTTTTGCTCGGCCTCTGAGAACCCGAAACCCGACGATGTTCGACCTTGACCCATCTCGACTCCTGTCCGTGATCTCCGCTGGGCAAAGTCTTCTACTCAGTCCCCCGGACCAAGTCTTCGTGCTCGACTTCACTCGCCAAGTCTTCGTTGCCCGATCCCCGACCAAGACTTCGTGCTCAAGCCTACAGGTCAAGATTTCTGTCCTAGCTTACCTAGGGCTTTCCTGCAATCTCTACAAATCCATTAGTACATAATACCAACTTAACTTAAACCCTTTACCACTTATCAAAACAAGGTTCGATTTGGTGCTTTCGGCACCAACATAATGAACAACATTTAGCAATGCATCATTGCTACCCAAGTTACGAGCAAGTCGAGATCCGACCTAACTATTCCGTGTCTATTATAATATATGATTTTGTCCTTCTATCCTTGATATTTAGATTACTCAATGAGGCATAGACTGTATCATCCCCCTATCAATCTTTGTGTTTCTTGATTCTCAAGTAGACTCACTCAACTAAATAAGCTCAATATCTCATATTAACTCATTTGAGCATGACCATGCATTTTAGTAGTTCTTCTTGATCAAGGGGCCCACAGGTATCACTCTCGTCATCTGGAAGGGATAGATCTTATCTACATCACTCACATCCCTTCACATAATTTGTTACATACTTAGTGATCTACTTTATAGTCCATCCTATTATGGATGACGTTTGACAACACCAAAGTATACAACTCCTTATATAGGGAACCGTAGCAACTTTAGGTCTAAAGACTATTCATACTAATAGTCACTATGAGAAAGTATATGACACTCATAATAGAAACAACTTTATAGAAAATTCTGAAATAATTTTTTGAAATTTTTGGTAATATTTATGGTAATAAATAGGTGCAAGATAGATTGCTTTTGAATTATTTGAGGAATAGTTTAATTTTTAGAATTTATTATTATTATTATTATTATTATATATATATATATATATATATATATACCGATCAGGCGCCAGTCCGCACGCGGTCCGCAGGGATCAGTCCACAGCTGATCGATCTGGTGACCGATCAGCCGCCAGTCTGCACGCGGTCACCGCTTGCCTGATCGGCCACCGGAGGCTCGGGAGCGTCCTCGACGGGTTCACCCTACCCCCTAGGGTTCATCACACCCCCCCTGGGTTATAGTTTTATTCAGGGGCGGCGGCCGAAGGCCGCCGTTGGTGTCGAGAAGTCGCAAGTCGTGTGCCTGATCGACCACCGGAGGCTCGGGAGCGTCCCCGACGAGTTCACCCGTACCCGACGGGTTCACCCTCAACCCTAGGGTTCATCACACCCCCTGGGTTATAGTTTTGTTGGGGGCGGCGGTCGAAGGCCGCCGTTGGGGTCGAGATGTCGCAGGTAGTGTGCCTGATCGGTCTGGTGACCGATCAGGCGCTAGTCCACACGCGGTCCGCAACGCGTGGTCCGCGAGAGATCAAAACTCTCTCTCTCTATATATATATATATATACACCTCTTTTCTTTTTCATTCCCCTATTCCCTCTTTCTCACCCCCCCCCCCCCCCGCGTGCGCTCCGTAAGCATCGAAACCCCCCCCCTCCGGTCACTGACTCCCACTCCCTCCTCATGCGATCACGTCGACGACCACCTCCGCCGCTGGAAGCTTTCAAGGTTGGTGACCCTTTCTCCTTCGTCGTCCTTCTCGACCGAGGGCGGTTGTGGGTGCTTCCTCTTCGTTCCTCTTAGTCTCCACACACCCGACACCCAACCTTGATGACTGTGCGATTGACGCTAGTTCTCGACCGGCCGACAATCTCCCTCTCGCATCTCGAGCGAGCCTCTACTAACCGTTCTTCCTCCACTGCCAAGATCCACCTCCAACGGAGCTTGATCCTTTTCCTCGAGCACCGTCGTTGTCCATTGTGTGCACCCCTTCACTACTTCCTCTGAGATTCTAGTCTAATTGATCTGATCACCACTCAATGTCTCACTTATCGTTAGCCAATTCAGGTAAGGGTTGTTGTTTTGGATTGATTAGTAGAGGAATTATGTGATCATATTTGGTGTAGTTGATTCCTTTAATCCTCTAAGACTATTGTGAGTTAAGTTCCTGATTGGTTTACGTTTTTGCTAACAAATCTGGAGTTGAAGGGTTTTTGTGGTGGGTATTGGATTTGTAGCTTAGTGATGTAATCTAGTTTCTATTTTGGTTTGATGGTTCTTGCCATGAGCTCATGGATGTATTGCTGTGGGATTATTGTAGATTAGCATGTAGTAGCAATGGGGGTGACTTCGATGGTTATTATAGCTTGATCCTTTTGAACTTGTTGTTGTTGTGGTTGCAATGAGCAGTAAGCTATAGAGTTTATTAGGTTTGGATCTAGTTTGTTTTTGGATGTTTTGCTTTGTGGTGGATTAGCTATGGGGATTGATGCATTGGTTTGAGTTGTCGTGGCTTGCTTTGGTTGGGTGTGTGTGTTCATAAGAGGAGATTGTTTACCTTTAGATGACGTGAGGTAGAAGTTGGAATATACTTAGTTAGATTAGGTCCTAATTTGATCAAGTGATTTGGAGTTATGTGTTTGATTTGGAATTGGTTAATGATGGTTTGGATTAATTAGTAGACTCTTGGATTAATTGGATCATTGATTAATTAATTAAGGAATAAGAGTTAGGATTAAATTAAAAAAAAAGGATAATTAACTAATTAATTAATGAGTTGATTGATTAATTAATAGGATGAATATATTGATGGTAGGTACTTAGTTTATGGTTTTGTATTCTTGAATTTGTAGGATTGGTGCTCGATGCAATCTTCGAACTTGAAGACGGATATGATACTCTATATTTAAAGGTACGTATTTCTTACTTGATTTTTGTAGATTCATTTATATTAAATGTATGGTTATTTTATTTTCTAAGTAGGTTGTTCTTACCATAAATCTATTCTCCTTATTTTTCCTGCTTGATACTTATTTTTGCTTGACCTTTGAGTAGTAATTCAAAATATTCAGTTATACAGTCTCATATCTTGGTTTCTGATCTAACGAGTACCGCATATACGCGTCTACTATAGAACTATCATTTGACCTATATAGGGTTTAGTTGGCATTAGATGAACCCTACCTAGTAGATTAGTACATGCTTATTCACTTTGGTGTTGATTATATCTCATATCGTATTGATTGCATGATTTTGGTTTGATTGAGGTTGTGTATATTAGTGACATGCACCATGACATTGTTTGCATGTCGACGACCACTCGCTCTATTGTGGTTGAGATGGGTCATCGACCATATTTTCCTGTTATACCACGCTTAGTTGGAGTTGAGTGCAGACAGTTGATACTTTCCAGGTGTTTGGAGTCCCCCCCCCCACAAGTATTTCGGGGTTTTAAAGCTACAAATATTATGATTTTTCATTCAGGGCCACAGATATTATGGTGTATCTGCATAGTCACAGGTTTTGGCGCTTGTATCCTGTCCACTCAACCTATCCAATGTAGCGATGGTTGATGTGTGTACAGAGTAGGTCATCACATCATGTGCATATTATGTATTATGCATTTGTTTGTGTTTGCTGCACTTATTTGAGCTATGATTGTTGCATTTGATTGACATACATATACGGTTATGATTTGTATTTGTTATATGATCTGGATCTGCTCGACAGTGCTAGCAGTTTACTAAGGTGTTTGGGGAATTTTTTATCATGCTCCTACGTGTGACATTGGTTTTTAGGTATGTTTTATCCGTACAGATGCATTTGGTTTATATTTTTTATTCTAGAGACTATATACCTTTGTTTTATACATGCTTGTTTTACCTTTTTATATACCATGCATTTATCTACTCTTATATCCACAGAGTCCGCCCGGACTCACCCTCCCTCGTTCTTCTTTTTTGTTTCAGATAGTTGATAGCTGTGTCTCGTGCCGTTAGGAGAGGATCTAGCTGTCAGTTCCTGCTTGAATAGTTTCTTTCTGTTTTCGTACTTTCGTAGTAACCCTTATCGGATTGGTGTCATTTAGTTTTGTTTTCTTTATGGATGGTATTTGTTTCTCAATGGACGTGTATTTATTTTCTTCCACTGGATTTTGATTTGTTGCGCTTAGTTTATGAAGATTTATTTATTATGTTATTTTTTGTTAGCCATATTATTTAACTGCGTGATTGTGATTGTGATTGTGTGAATGTCAGCCTAGTGTGGCTGAGCTATTTATGTGTGGAGATATACATATAAGATTCAGATTGTCCATCATACAAGGGAGGTGCTACCCGATTTTCGAGCGAGTATGGAGAACTACTACTTAGACCACACTCAAAGTTTTTGGTATCATGCTTATCAATGAAACTATTTGATAGAGTTAGATTAATTCACTAAGGATGATGATCCACTATATGGACACATGAGTCTAAATTGTGGGTTTTGGCTTGAGGACAAGCAAAAGTTTAAGTTTGGGAGGGGGGGTGAAGTGAGTAGATATATACGGCTTTATGTATTATTTAACACATATCTGCTTGTATTACAAGCCCTTAGGTCATTTGACCATTGTCGTTCAACTTTGTCAAATCAACGACTAGCTCTAGTTTTTCTATTGTCAGTAGTCGACTAAAATATACCATTAATCGATTGCCGCCAGATTAGTCAGTTGTCAAGTTTACTCATCCACGAATAAAAGCATTTTTTACTAGTTGATCAACTTGAGTTGATTGCTAAATCAACTCAAGCACTAGTCAGTTGAAGACCGCTTTCAATTGACTATGACCATATTAATGGTTGAGTCTTCACTTAAGTTAAAGATTGTACTCTCATATGCAAGTCGTTCAACACTCAACTCAATTAACAGTTATCTTGCAGCTCATTTTTGCTACGGAGTCATCTCTTATCAGGTTATTTGTATTGGATTCGGTGGGCCGGCTAGAAGGGGATGAATATACGATTTGCAATTAAAATTATAACTTCTCTTGCTTTCTATTTAGAAAGGGCATACTTAATTAATTATACAAAATAAATAACATAAAAGAAATAAGAGGTAGAGGTTTACTTTGTTACAACTTAGATGATTATTAATTCAAGACAATAAAAGCTCAACTAAAATCTCCTTTGCAAAGGCGGAGCAGCCTCTTACAAAATTTGGAAGCTCAAAACAAAATGTAGAAGATGATTCCAAAGTGTGTTGTGGGCTAAAAGGACAAGCCCTCAATTTATAGATCACTGGTCAAAAGTGACCATGCTGACATGGTAACTCGGGCTGCTTTGAACACTTGGAGGCTCCTCCAACTGGATAAAATTTTACCCTCATCGCAATGTCTACATTTGATCTGGCAATAACAGAGGTGGCTCGGTTCATCGAAGGTGTCTCAGTTACAACAGAGGTGCCTCAATTCAATTAGAGGTGTCTCAGTTCCGACTGACTTGGACTCCACTGATTATCTCCGCGTCAACAACTCCAAGCTCAATCGAGGCACCTCAAGTTATCAAAGGCATCTCAAGTCCTGCAGTTGAAGCACCTTAGATCCACTAGAGGTGTCTCGGGTCTTCATTTCTTCACAGCGTCTCCAGTCAAATGGAAACTTCTGGGTTAACCATCCACTTTTTTGCACACTTGGATGATGCTCCAGTCGTGAGTTGAGCTCACTTAAGCCCAACTCCGACCATCTCCTTGAGCAGACTTCCTCCTAGCTTCTCGTCTCTCGAATGCGTCGTGTATCTCCTTCTTTCTCCATCGGTATATTCTTCTGTAGCTCCTCGTCCCTCAGATGCATCGAGTTCGTCGACTCACTTCTCATATCATCGTTCTCGCTCGTCGCATCTTCCACTCAACTTCTTGTATTTCTAAGTCCTTGGACACTTAGACACAATGCATTAAATACACAAGGTATATCTTAACTCAGTTGATCACATCAAAAGTAATTTGGGATACTTACAATTTGTCCTTTGGATAATAGAAAATATAGTTTTATCCTAACCTCATGAATTCTAAGAACAAAAGGAATTCATAATAGAGAAAACAATACTAACATGGATATAGTTTCATCGAATCAACATGGCATAACAAAAGAAATGTAAAAGGTTAGACGATGCACCTGAATGTAGTAGAAGAGTCATCGTCTCAATGCATTGTCCTCTCAATCTCAAATCTCCTATGGAAGAGGAAGAAGATGGAAGGCCTTCTGGAGGAGTTAGGGTGACAACGCTAAAAAACCTTTGTCAATGGGGAACGAAGGGTAATGTCAATATGCTCTAATCTAATGAGGACAAATCTTTTATATAGAGGATCTAATCTGTTATTAACTCATAGATAATAACGGACCGGGCTAAAGGATTTTACATTAACCCACATCCACTAACTCAAAACTCGATAAACCATAGTTAGATCACTTTAACGGGTTTAGTTCATGTTCGCATATACAAATTACAAGCACACCCACCTAAATGAGATAAAATCCAACAATCTCTCATCTAGGCTATATGTGATTTGCATATGATATATGAATATAACTTTAGTTGATATCAAACTTTATGGGTACAGAATACCCCATAAATAATATAGTCCATTAACTTTATTGGTATAGGACTAAAGAAGTCATAACTACTATATATGATTGTAATAAGTCCTAACATTAACATAATACTAATGTCATTAATGACATAGATGAAGATGTGGATGTGTAGTATAAAAATTACATGAAATGTTATCAATATATGTTAATTTTCAATTAGTCCTAAAGTGACCCAAAGGGATTGATCATTTTGCTAAGACATTATGGTAAATTGCAAGAGGAAATTATGATCTAAATTTTATGATTCCAAATAGAATCGATATCATATTTATAAGCATTATATGTTAAACTGTAGTAGTAAATCATGATATTTATTTGATAGTGTCAAATAAAAAAGATACTAACGAATGTTTTGAATTTTAAGTACATACAATAATTAAAATAAAATTTTATCTTAATTAACAAATATAGAGTAATAAAATAAATACAAACTCTCACTAGATGAGTTTTTCTTCCATAAAAATGACTCTCATATATACAACATACACATGAAACACCATAGATATCAAACCCTTAGTGAGTGGATATGCCAATATAGAATCTGTGTTGATGTGCTCTATCATCACCTGAAGACTCTGAACTCTTTTTTGAATCGCTAAAAACTTGATGTTGATGTGCTTTTAATTCGATGAACTATGGTTATTCATGCCATAAAGTTTTGCGACTTTATAATCACAGTTGATCCTCAATGGTCTGTCAATTTCATCAACGATCTATATGCTATGATAAAGTTCCATAGCTAAATCCTGTGATTGGATGATTCGTAGCATGTTATCAACTTTGCCTCTATATTAGAAGTGCCTACTAGCGTTTGTTTGACGCTCTTCCAAGATATAACTCCTCTAACATGGATGAAAATATAGTCTGAAGTGAACCTTCCTATCATCCATGCATCTAACAAAATCAGAGTCTTAATATCCAATCACCTCCAAGTGATCTGACCTCCAATACATAAGTATGTGTCCTTTAGTTCTTTACAAATATCACATCACTATCTTTACCGCTTTCCAGTGCGACGGTCCTGGGTTACTTATATATTTGCTTAGCATCCCCATTATGAATGTTATATCTGATCATGTACAAACCTATGCATACATAAGATTTTCTATAGCTAATGCATAAGGGAATTGTTTTATCTTCTTTATTTCAAGTTCAAGTCATGGACATTGTTGCAGACTGATTCTGCCACCTATAAGCATAGGTGTGTCACTAGGTGCATGTATAATTTTGTAGGTCGTATCTTATAAGAACCTGTTCAATATAGGTATTATGTGATAGTCTAAAACTGTCTCTTGAATGATCATGACATATATGTATGCCTAAAACAAAAGATGTTTCACCAAAATCTTTCATTTCAAAAATATTAGATAGAAATGAGTGGATTGTATATAGTAGACACTTATTATTGCTCTCAAGTAATATATCATCCATTTACATGACAAGTTTAATAAATTTACTCCCACTAAACTTGACATATATGCACTAATCAATAGGTTCTCCTTAAATCCAAATGAGATGACCACTTATTCAAATTTTTGGGACCACTGACGGGGCACCTATTTTAAACCATAAATGAACTTTTTAAATCTACATATAAGGTACTTTGAATTCTCTGACTCAATGTTCTCTGATTGCGCCATATATATAGACATCTCAATGTCACCATTGAGAAATGCAGTCTATGTCTATTTGATGTAGCTCCAAATCAAAATAAACTACAAGTGTTATAATTACTCTAAGGGTTTCTTTTGTCAACACAGATAAGAAAATCTTCTTGTAATTTATGTCTTCCTTCTGAGTGAATTCTTTGGCAACAAGAATAAGATGAGTCTTATACTTTTCGACATTACCCCTTGAATTCTGCATGATTTTAAATATTCATTTACAACCAACAAACTTTGTACTTTTATGTAATTCGACAAGTTCTCAAACGTTATTGTCTATCATAGACTTCAACTCTTCTTGTATAATGTTAATTGATAGACATCATTTTATCACATTATTTACACTTCTATATTCATGCCTTTTGATTTTCTCATGTGCTAAATCCGCATTTATATCATGTATCACTAGTTGGACTCATTTTTGGATTTTAATACAAATTATCTTTTATTTGTAAAATTATGGCTAATCATTTGAATGTGATCTTTATAGGGAATGAAGGGACTATGGACTCGAGTCGGATGAATCGAAATTAAGTTTAATTATGAGATTAATTAAAGAGAACCAATCTGGGTTATTCATCTAAGATCCGAGAAGATCTAAGTTATCCATCAAAAATCTAATCTATCCAAGTTAAGAGAGGATAGATCATGACCATTAATCTAGATCTGAGTCTTTTTGATTAGATTTGGATTGACTTCCACCATTGGATCAAATCTGAATAGTTCTGGTCATCCATCTAGATCTAGTTCAAATGATATTGCTACAGTAGCTTGGTGTCACAATTTTTGGATGGGAGATAAATGCAGAGGATCGGGCACTCAAGCAGGGGGCATTTTCTTCTTTACCCTCTCCACACAGTCGGTCATCCGCTACCGCAAGCCACAATGTGGTCAAGGGGTTTCCCTTCCTTGTCCATCCACATTCGTTGAAGCAAGGGAATTTCCTACTTCCTCCGAATTAGCACCACCTCATCGTCGCTTCTTTCGACGCTAAACAACACTGCTAGTAACTGGAGCTTAGATCTATTGTCTTACCGACCTCTTGGGGTTTCCCATCACTTGAAATAACTAATCCCACTTCACTCGAAGTTTCAACCACCGCTGACCACCTTCTCATGTCTTCAAATCATTGCTACATCGCCTCTTATCAAGCTTCACACCATCGCCGAAGCTGTTGGAGAGGAAAGGGGTTTCCCTACTTCACATTCCTTTCTTACAATTCGCTGTCAATGCCATTCCGAGGATAGCTACTTCCGATCATCAATGTCGAGCCTTCTTCCTCCTCTTCACAATAGATCTAGATCGGATGAGTTTAGGGAATGCCCTAGTTCAAGTTGTAAGCAAATTATTGAGAGTTTTGGATTCATTTGTTGTTGGTTGTAGAACCTATTCATGTGATCTATTTGATTCAAGCATGCCCTATTTTAAATTCCCGAACACATTTGATTGAGTTCATGGTTAATTGATTTGTATTGGTTAATCATATTGTTACTGCTTAAGTAGGGTGATGTTATAACTGTGGATTAGGCTAGGTTAGATTACTTTCAATTGTATGAATTGAGTTTCTTTCGTGGTTTAATTTTCTTTATTTTCTATTTGATGCAATTAGGATAGAGTAGAATAGGTTTAGTTAATTGCTTGAGCTTCATGAATCACTTCTTGCTCCTTTAATTCATTGTAATCATAGTTTAGGTTAGATTATGTTCTATTATATGTATTACTATTGCATTTAGTAGTTTTAAAAATAAAAATCCACCCCCTTCTTTTCAAAACATCAAAAACCCAAAAGCAATAACATTAGATCATAAATTTATCATCCTACCATTACATTCCTTGTGAGAAACGACTCGAGTTGCATTATACTACATTAGTGTAGTTAGGGGGTTCGGTATTCATTTGAATTGTAATTGTATAGTATGACATACATGATCTATCATTAATCCACCTTTCAAGATTAGAGTATTGTTTGACCTCTTAGAAAGATGTATGATCACTTTCCAACTCTGTGTTAAACTTATGCTCTTGGTGATAAACATAATCACAAGAAGTTGTAGATCTCCGTTCCCTTATGGATCGCCTTAAAGACACTTATGTTTGAGGTGGTTGAAGTATTTACTCATTAATATAAGGTATTATCTCACTTTGAGTTGTAGGATCCTCCAATTGCATTAGGGATGACACTGGAATATCTTGATTCATTACTCCCACTGGATGTGCAATATCTATAATGTGCAGTATGGTAATCATACCGCTACTAATTGTACTTGTAAGTATTCCGAGTTAGTTTTGATGTGGTCAACCGAGTCAAGTTAGGACTTGTTATGATTTGATATCTTGTTTCTAAGTGTATAGGAGTTTAGAAGCATAAGAAGTTGAGCGAAAGGCACGACAAGCGAGAAGGATAGCATGGGAAGGGAACCGATGGTATCGGTGCATTCGAGAGGCGAGGAGCTATGGAAGAATACCCTGGTGGACAAGAAGAGTATGCATGATGTCCGAGGAACTAGAAGCCAGGGAGAAGGCTGAAGTTGGGTTCGGGTGAGCACAACTCTGGACGGTCGAAAATCACCATGCAATCAGATTCTGAAGAAGGTTCAAAAAAGGTCTGAAGAAAGTCAACTCAAGAGTTGACTTTTGAAAACTTAAGGTCGGAGTCGCCTTGGATGCCTTTGGAGGGAACTAAGGTGCCATATGTCAGAACCAAGGCGCCTCCGACTAACAGTAGATGTTAGACTATCATTGCTTACGTGGATAAAATTCTATCCAACTGAGACATTCTAGGTCTCAACTAAGACGCCTCTAAGCCACGTCACCCAATGGTAACTTTTTCCAGAATGCTATAAATAGCACCTTGGAGCTAGGGGTTAGCATTAACAACTGTAATTCATCTTCTTTACTCCTTAGTGAGCTTTTAAAAATGGTAAGAGATTTCTCCACCTTCAACGAACTATATTTTAGTAGAGCTTTCAACCATCTTAGATTAGCAACCTCCCTGGTTGCAATCAAGTAAATTCTAAGCCTTTTTTCCCTTTATGTTGTTATTTCTAACTATTTAAGTAATTGTACATCCTTGCTAAATAAAAAGCAAGAATTTTTTTTAAACTCTACGTGTAGGTCTATTCGCCCCTGCCCCCCTCCCCAGCCGGCTTACCTGGACCTACAATTGGTATCAAAGCCTAATGGATTAACCACCACCTAAAGCAACAAGATAAAGGCCAGACCGAGTATCTATCTACCAAAGTTTGTGGAGGAGTTTACACTATGGAAACGTTGGATAGAGGTATTCTTTAAAACCGATGTTGAGTTATTATTAACAATGAAACATGGTTTTGTAGCACCTAGAGATAATAACAGTGAAGAAAAGGAAGAACACCTCTGGACGAAAAAGGAATAGGCTAACTTCGTGGCCAACGGTAAAGTAAAGTTTCATCTGCTGAGCATCCTACCACCCCAAGAAGTCAACCGATTTAACACCTATGAATTAGCAAAAGAATTGTGGAAAAAATTTCTAGAACTTCACGAAAGAACCTCGGAGGCTAAAATGACAAGATAGTAGTTACTCCGAAATTAACTGACAAATCTCTGAATGAACTAAAGAGAAATGATCGCCCAACTTCACGCGAAGATCAAGGAGTTGATCACTGGATTCATGAATCTCAAAGAAACGGTAACAAACCGAGATTCGTTAAGTATGCGTTAAGCACATTTTCAAGAATACCAGAGTGGATGTCCATAGTGTCGGATTGAGTTGGACCAGCAAAAGGGGGTGAATTGCTGCTGTAAAATAAAAATAAATCTTTTGTGTGACTCACAAAAATTTCAGATTAGTTGCTACAATTAAATAAAATAAGCATAAACTAATTCAACTAGTAAAAAGGCTAAGACACAGAAATTCACTTGGTTACAACCTAGATGGTTGCTAATCCAAGACGGTTAAAGCTCACTATCAAAATTTCCTTCTGGCAGAGAAACCTTTTACAAATTTTGTAGCACAGGAAGCTAGAAAACAAGAAAGAATTAGTTTCAATTGATTGATCATTTGGAACTAAGCTCGGGGGCCTTTTTATAGCCCCAGTCAATTCTGTCCATTTCCTAACATGGCACTATAGGGACGCCCGAGTGGTTGTGAGCGCCTGACATGTGACTTGTGAGTTATCTAATACATAATGGTCGCAAATGGCTAGTTGGGTGGATAGAATAGGCTCTCAGGTGCCCGTATGTACAAGGGTGCTCGTGTGCTCGGGCGCCCCTATGCATACAAGAGCCCGAGAGCTTGGGATTGAATGCCCCGGCAACGGCGTCAAAAATTTGATGGACCCAAAATGACTGTCACGAATGTGGGTCTCAAATTTAGAATTTATAAATGTGCTGGAAACCCTTTTTGCAATCAAAGAAGAAAAGCGTAGTAAAGGGGCCACAGGTCGTATTTTTTTTTCCAAGGGCTAGTTCAAGTTGTTTGATTAGTACTTGAGTTATGTGTCGTTACTATTTTTGGGTTTCAAGTTAAATCTTGGGGTTTTGTTTCGATTAGACAAGAAAATGCAATAGAAAGAAATGACAAGGAAATGAAACTTAACTAAGAAACTAACCAAGGAAATGGTAGCTAAAGAATTCAACTAATGAGACACTTAATCAACAATTGCTACTTAACTGAGTTTTGAAGAATAAGTTTGAATTTGAACGCAAAACAACTACTGAACAAATGAATAAGAGAACATTTGATACGCGAGGAATAATGAAATCAATGTGCCAAATGATACAAGCTCCAAGATTGTAGTTGAAAATTCCCAAATGAAACTAATTACTTCAACTTGAAAAACAGTTCTAATGGAGAAATATTAACCGTGAATTAAAGCAGGAATGCAGAAATAATTGCAGCAGAATTCAGAAACTGATATTCGGATTTTGGTTTGCAATCATGAAGTGAAATCGCAATGAATCATAAATGAACTCAACTAAATGAGCTAACAAAGTAAATGCCAATCAATATCTCAACCAAATGTAAACCGAATCAACTAAAACACTTAATCAATTTGAGAAACTGATTCTGATTTCAAATGCAAATTAAATGCAAAGCAATCCAAAGAAAACTGCCCAATAAAGAACCAATGCCAATCCCTTACTTGATACAAATGAAACTATGAAATTTGATACACAAGGGAAATGAGACCCATGTGCCAAAATTCAAAATTTACTGCAGAAATTGTAACCAATCAACTCAGCTTGGGAAGCTAGGTAATCAAGGATCTAATACACAAAATTAAAGGGAGAAACTTCAAGAATGAAGTGCGGACAGTGCATAACAAGAAATTGCAGAAATATTTCAGAATTGCAGAAAACAATCCTAAAACCGAACTAACCTAACAAGGCAAGCTAGATATGAAAGCTTCATCCATTGTTCAGCCAAGAAATAGAGTAACTAAGATTTACTTGACTCAAAATTACAGCAATTACAACTGAGAATTGACAGAGATTGGCACTGAACAACTACTGAAAAGGAAAAAAACTGATATGCAAGGATGCAAACTGAAAACTGACAGAGTTTCTAATGGAAAATCAAACTAAGATCGAATGTACTTGTTCACTTAACTATCTATCTATCTAATTCAAATGCTATTCTGATAACAAATAAATGCGGAAGTGATTCAAAAGCACTAAGTAAACTAATCAAAATTATGAAACTGTAATGCCACGCAGAAAACAGGGCTGATACAATGAAAACAGATTTAAAATGCAAGCTGTAAACTAAAGATTCACTGAATTCGACTACAATTGATCACTGAGCAAGTTCACTAATTCATCTATTTGCAGAATAAAACCTAACTGAATCTGGAGAAATTCTGAAAAGGAATTCTAACAACTGCTGATATGAAACTGTAACAGGAATAAATGCAGTAATTGAAATTACAACTGAAACTCAAAGAAAAGCGATTAAAACTAAGCCTCGATCCTTCCTTGATTCAAAACCACCTTGTTTGTCATGCAAAGGCAAGCCAAGAACCCCTTAAACTTGCAAATCAATGGAAAATCGCCCCAACTTCAGATCTGATCCAGAATTGCGCACAGCTGCAAATCAGTGATTAAATCTCCATTGGAAGCTCCTCCAATGATTCAGATCTTGTTCCAAGGTTGTGATCGAGTCGGTCACGCTTTCACTGAAGAAAATTTGAGGGAAAACGATGAAAAATTCAAAGAGAACGAGCTGAAGAACGAGAGGGAGAAGTGAAGTCGCGACACCCAGATCTGAAACAGAGAGCCGTTTAAATAGTTAAAGAAGCGGACGGCTGAGATTGATTGCGCTTCATCCAACGGTAGATCGTTATCAAATTTGATTCAAATTTTCCAGATCTTGATCAGAGGTCAGGATCATCCTCGTGGAAGCTCGGATATTCCAGATCTGTAGCGGATGGCTCAGATCACCTTGGACTTTGAATGAATGGTCTAGATCTCTCTGATCGTGATCCAACGGTCAAATGATCTCCGATTGAGCTGAAATCTTCAGATCTTGATCTGATCACTTGATTAGACTTAACCCCAGTTCGGATTGATCAGAAGTTCTCAGATGGTCTAGATCTAACCGTTCTTGCATCGAACGGTCCAAATGAATCGGAGCTTGATTACTTGATCCAGTCCACTTGTGACTCAATTTTGACCCAACATGACCTAGGTCCATAATCCTTCCAAACCTACAAAAGTAGATCAAAAATTAAGTGACAAAACAACCCAAATACAACAAGATTTACAATTAGGTCCAAAAAGGTATAAATCCTAAAACCTAGGCCAAATCCACAATTTCACAAGTAAAATATAGGTAAAACACGGATTTAAACATATAATATGATCAACAAAATGACACTTATCAACTCCCCCACACTTAAGCTTGAGCGTCTCGTGAAAAGTACTAAACATGTATCCCTTAGTTTATTTCCAAACATGAGTAGAAGCAATTGAAAAGAAATTACCTAGGGTTGTTAATTCTCAAAAATCCAAGCTCTATAGACTAGTATCTTGTCCTTAAATTAACAACTTAACAATTTCAACCTTCATGATTCATTGAGATGAATTCCACTCACTAAACCTCTCAAGGGAAACTTTTGGTGGCTCTCTTCCTAAATTCTAAATACATGATGAAAATGGAGCTCACTCTTACACACATGCTTCTTGCACCACCATAGGCTTGCTTATTATCTACTCTCTACCATTATCCAAGATTAGAATCAATCATCTATAAAAACTTATTCAAAAGTGAAAGAAATAGGAGATGGTAAAAATGAAATAAAAGACATGAAAATAGCAAATTTTGATGGAATGGAAGACTTGGATGTTCAAGGATATTCTTGATGCATTTTTGCCCTCCTTTCAGTCCATATAATGAAGTCAAAGTGTGATGAAGTGAGCTTAAGCATTGCTCTTTCAAAATTTGATGAAAAGAATTCAATAAATCTTTTGTGCCAAATTTCCATCTTGTGTGCCAATTTTGCTCTTCTCTTCTTCTTTTTGATTTTTCTTTTCTTTTTCTTTCTCTCTACTGACATCAGAATGTAATAGATCAAAGCTCTGATTCGGATAAGAACATCTCCACTGATTTCATGATGCCGAAAATTCAATTGGATACCAACTTGCTTCCTTGATTTTCCTCAAACTGGTTTTTTTTCTGTTTTTTTTTTCAAACTGTTTCCTTTTTTTTAACTGCTTATTTACTGATTTTTCTGCAACCTTTCTTAATTCCTTTATGATGTGATCAGCTCCTCTACATCCTGATCGAAATCAGTTTCAATCCAATGCTACCATGAGCTTCAACTATATTGCTACTTGTGAGTTTAACTCTACTTTCAATTCATTTTTGTATTCAATCGATTCCCCCAACTCCTTACAATTCTGCAGCTCCAGAATCTGATACCAAATAAACTTCAAACAAACTGATTAGTATCAGTTGTATCACAGCCAAATAGCTTGAATTCAGTGTGCCAATTTGAGTTCCAACTTCACTGTTTTTTTTTTCTGTTTTTCCCTTTTCTGATTTTTTTTTGTTGGCAGCTGCACTTGTTCATTTGGACAACTCCACACTTAACTTGTAAACCTTACAATTCACTGATGTTTCGCAGCAATTAACCTCGAATTACAATGGAAAATCCGCATTCTTCACTTGAGAATCAAAGCTTAACAATTTCAAATCCCATCCATGGCACACTCACTTTCACATTGATACCAACTGTTTGGTTTCTTTTTTTTTTTATTTTAGCAACCATTGCACTGATTTCAGAAATATATATAGCTGCAATTCAGCTACTAGAAGAGTGGCCGACACAATTCATAGCATTTCTTCCATTTTGGCACAAAATCCTTGATTTTTCCTTACACAGATTTTTTTTCTTCTCTTCACTTGTTTCCACCTTGTTCGGATTTCTGCACACCATTTCCTGCCTCAATTCAAACTTTACAACTCATTCCAAACCTCAGCAAAGTGTTGCCAATTTAAAACTTTCATAATTCCTACTTCCCAAGTGCTACAAACTCCATTGCTTTCAAACTCTTCCATGGCACAATTTTCCTGTTTTTTTTTCTATTTTTTTTTCTGTTTTTTTTTTCCCGTGTGCCATTTCTTTCTAATTGAGATTCCTTAGATCCAATTCACCTCCAATTCACAACTGAATCCCCATTTATCTTGATACCAAACTCCACTCCAATTGGCAATTTTTGGCTTCAACTCAACAATGAAATGAATTTTTTTTTCAAATGTTTCCATCACACTATCCACTCCCCCACACTTAATCTTTTGTCCGTCTCGGGCAAAATAACATCAAAGAACATCTCCAAACAAACAAGTCCCTAGAAAGCATGGTTAGGAATAGGAAATAAGGAAAGAAAATAGGATGAACATGATTTTTGCCAAAAATTGACATGGAAAGGTAAACAAATTTATTAGCCTCTATAGAAGTGATCTAAACATTGAAATATGACTTTGAAAGAACCTAAGCAAGTTCTAGAGTACAATCACATGTATGTTTCACAAAAATAAGGCTAACCCTCACTAGGTAGAAATAATTCATCTCAAGTCCTCAATCAAGAATCCATGGCCAAGTAGTACTCAAGCATCCAAGATTTAATCCATGAGCTTAAACCCTAAGTTTTAACAACCAAATTTAATTTGTTTTCAAAAGACTCTAAAATGCTATGAAAATAACCTAAAGGGATACATTTATTCCTATTAATCAAAGAAAAGTGTCAAAAGACATAAAATGGCATTTATAATGCCTATTTATTAATTCTACTCTATTCAAGCATTTATTAGCAAGAATTTATTTCAAAAGAAAATTCTACTTCTAGCAAGCATAAAGTGGAAAATAGCAATGAAAGAAAATGCAAGAAAAAGTAAACTCCCTTTTATTTCTGGCGGTCGGAGTCTATCAAGAAATAATCTCCATCTTGGTAGTGGAGGAGTAGGAGTAGCTAAAACAATTTCCTTCATTTGCTCAATTTTATTTTGCATCACTCCCCCACACTTATTCTTCACAATAAAATGTCCAGGTGGCCGAAGGTGATTTAAATACAATAGCCACTTCTGAGGTGGAGTGTTATAAGTTAAAGCAAGATCATCTCCTCCCTCTTTATTCTTTCTGAAAAATCTTCCAGGTGGTTGAAGACTGTCTAGATGGAGAACCCACTCAAGAAATCTCTGAGATCCTGCAAAACCATGTAAAACCTTCCTCAAGCGTGCAGGGTAAGATAAAAATGCAATATCATCAATCTCTACATAACATGTATCTAAAAATAAATCACATCCAATAAAGTCAATTTTGGGTACCTCAATAAATTTTTCACAAGCATATTCTACTTGAGGTATATCAAGAAAAGTTTCACAATCCATAAAATCAATCTCAGGTACCTCTAGAAGTTTTTCACATTCAATTTCAGCATAAGAGATAGCCAGAGATTCTTCACTATAAACAATTTCAATTTCAGGCTCTAAAAATTTTTCAAAATCAATTTTAGCATAATCAGTCTCATGAATATCATAACAATGCATAAAATCAAGCCTGGGTACCTCTAAAGAATTTTCACAATTATTTTTCACAAATGATGAATCAAGATATTCTTCACATGCAAATCTAGACATCTCCCTAAAATTCTCTAAAGGAAAAGAAGAAATACTTACCTGATCTGGTTGAGAAATGTCTATTGGATCTACAAGAAATACCTCCATCTCGGGCTCAAAATCTGGTGAAAAATCAACTGAAATAGGTGATCCTTGGGTACTTGCTCCAATCATGCAAGTCCCTACACTTTCTGAAAGTGGTGGTGGTCCCTGGGGCTCTGTGCAATCCCCTACACCTATAGAATAATCTCCTGTACATGCCTCCTGAGTAATCTCTGCAACAACCTCATTAAAAAGAATAGGGCTATCAAAAATAATATCATCACAAAATACAAAACAAGAAAAATCAGATGAATCCTCCTCTGAAACCAACTCTCCTCCCACTATGTCAAATATACCATCATCAGCAATGGTCTGTGCCTCAGCAGTCTCATCTACGGTGTCTATGCTCAGAATAGAACTATTTCCCTGAGGGTCCTTCATGGCGTCGAAAATGCTAAACTGGACTACTGTGTCTCCCACCTCCATCGAAAGGGTGCCAGCATATACATCAATTTTAGTTCTTGCAGTCTTCAGAAAAGGCCTTCCAAGGATAAGTGGGGATCTACGTGCAAGGTACTCTCCCTCCATATCTAGGATGTAGAAGTCCGCTGGGAAAATCAATTCTTTCACTTTAACCAACACATCTTCAATCACTCCTGCCGGACGAGTCTGACTCCGGTCTGCTAACTGAATCACAACTCCAGTGCTCTGTAGAGGACCAATGCCAAGCATCTGGAAGACTGTCCTGGGCATGACATTAATAGAAGCTCCTAAGTCAAGCATGGCATCATGTAGCGTGGTGCTTCCAATCTCACAAGATACAGTGAACATGCCAGGGTCTTCACACTTCTGAGGTATGGCATGGATGAGTGATGAAACATTCTTCCCCATGCTGACCATTTCATTTTCCTTAAGCTTTCTCTTGTTAACACAAAGATCTTTCAAAAATTTTGCATATTTCGGAACCTGTTTAATCATTGTTAGCAAGGGTACATTAATTTCAACTTTACTAAAAAGTTTTACCAATTCGTTGTACTCTTTTGCTTTCTCCTCTTCCCCTTGTCTTCTGGTTGGAGTTCTCCCATTTGGAAAAGGCAAAGGTATAGAAACTTCCTCCTCATGAACCAAAATGGGTGGGGCTGATTTTTTTGTTGCTGCCCTGTTTTCCGTAGCTGCTGTAGGAACTGTCTCGCCACTGTTTTGTGTTCCGTTTTCCACCAAAATTGGAGGATTGCTAGATGAAGAAGTTGGGCACGAGCTAGGGGTGGTATCCACTGAAATTGGAGTGGTTTCGGCACTGATTTGGGCTGGAAACGAAGATGCTGCCCTGTTTTCAGAAAAATCTGCTCTTGGGTCATTTTGAGTTGATGCCACCTTCCCACTCCTCAAATAAATTGCGCTAACATTTCCTCTAGGGTTAGTAACAGCTTGGGAAGGTAGTAGACTTGATCCTTGAGCTTTGCTTTGATTTATGTTACTAGCCATTTGCCCAATTTGTTTCTCAAGATATTGAGTGTGTTGTTGTTGTTGTTGTTGTTGTTGGAGCATTTGTTGTATCTGCTGTTGTTGAGCTTGCTGTAGAATTTGTTGAGCTTGTTGTTGCTGCATCATCTGTTGAAACATATCCTCAACCCTCTGTTGGGACACATTTCCTCCACTTGAGCTTCCATAGCCCCCTTGGTTAGAATAATTCCTTGATTGACCTTGAAATGAGGAGGTAGTAGGTTGTAATTGTTGAACTTGTTGCTGTGGAGGTTGATAAGGCTGTGAATAACTCAAATTCCCTTGAAAGCCTTGTTGAAACCCTTGAAATGGCTGCTGAAATGATTGATTTGGAAGCTGAAATTGCTGATTTAGGGGCTGAAATTGTTGATGTTGTGGCTGTGATTGTTGTGGTTGTTGCTGCCCCTGCTGAAACATTTGTTGGGGTTGCTGTGATTGTTGTTGTGGTGGGCCTGGTTGGCAAAAAGAATTCCCATAATTCAAGTTTGGATGATCCCTCCACCCAAGGTTGTAAGTAGGAGAATATGGGTTGTTCCTAGCTTGAAATTGTCCCCTAACCAAAGCTGCTACTGACTCATCTTGTTGTAGGTTGGGACATAAATCTGAAGTGTGTTCCTTGCTAGAACAAATACCACATACACTCATCACCATTTGATTTGATTGTGGAGATGCTGAAGGAGTTGAACTTTGAATTGCACCATTAGCAGTCAATTGCTTCATAAATGATGTAATCTCTACCAATGCATTCTTTATCTCCTTCTGATCATTAGAAACCCCTTGAACTTCATTAACCCCTCTAGTAGATAATGCTCTACTTCCAAATTGCTGAGAATTTTCTGCCATATTTGAAATAAGCTCCCTAGCTTGATGTGGTGTTTTGTTAACTAAAGCCCCTCCAGCTGCTGCATCAATCAAAATCCTATCCATCTGTAATAATCCCTCATAAAAATACTGGATGAGGAGCTGCTCACTAATCTGATGCTGGGGGCAACTGGAGCAAAGCTTATTGAATCTCTCCCAGTAGTCATAGAGTGTCTCTCCCACTATCTGCTGAATGCCACAAATACTTTTTCTGATAATTGCTGTCCTGGAGGCTGGAAAATATTTCTCTAAGAAAGCTTTCTTCATGGAAATCCAACTAGACACATGCCCAGTAGGTAAGTAATAAAACCAATCCTTAGCTGCTCCAGTCAAAGAAAATGGAAAAGCCCTCAGCTTGATGTCTTCCTCTGAAATACCCTGGGGCTTCATAGTAGAGCAAACTACATGAAATTCATGCAAGTGTCTGTTTGGATCCTCTCCTGATAAGCCTTGAAACTTAGGCAAAAGATGAATAAGTCCAGATCTGAGCTCAAAATCTCCACCCAGCTCTGGATAGGCAATGCTAGAATACTGGAATGAAGCGTCTGGTGCTGCCAATTCTTTCATAGTCTTTTGGTGGTCTGCCATCTGATCAACTGAATAAGTAGGAATAGACTGAGAAGGGATAATATCAAAAGCCTCTGAAGCACTGAGCTGGCTCCTCCTAGCTCTGAAAGTCCTCTCAATCTCAGGGTCAAAATCCTCAAGATTACCACCTGTAGACCTGGTCATAAAAACAAGAACAAATCGCAGTACCAGTATACAGAAAAATGAATCAAATAAAATCAACTCAGAAGGTATAGCAGTAAGTGCAAGAAAAATGAATCAAGAAAAAAATATGAAATGAGTACACAAGCAAAAATCAAACAACTCAACTAGTGTATTCCCCGGCAACGGCGCCAAAAATTTGATGGACCCAAAATGACTGTCACGAATGTGGGTCTCAAATTTAGAATTTATAAATGTGCTGGAAACCCTTTTTGCAATCAAAGAAGAAAAGCGTAGTAAAGGGGCCACAGGTCGTATTTTTTTTTCCAAGGGCTAGTTCAAGTTGTTTGATTAGTACTTGAGTTATGTGTCGTTACTATTTTTGGGTTTCAAGTTAAATCTTGGGGTTTTGTTTCGATTAGACAAGAAAATGCAATAGAAAGAAATGACAAGGAAATGAAACTTAACTAAGAAACTAACCAAGGAAATGGTAGCTAAAGAATTCAACTAATGAGACACTTAATCAACAATTGCTACTTAACTGAGTTTTGAAGAATAAGTTTGAATTTGAACGCAAAACAACTACTGAACAAATGAATAAGAGAACATTTGATACGCGAGGAATAATGAAATCAATGTGCCAAATGATACAAGCTCCAAGATTGTAGTTGAAAATTCCCAAATGAAACTAATTACTTCAACTTGAAAAACAGTTCTAATGGAGAAATATTAACCGTGAATTAAAGCAGGAATGCAGAAATAATTGCAGCAGAATTCAGAAACTGATATTCGGATTTTGGTTTGCAATCATGAAGTGAAATCGCAATGAATCATAAATGAACTCAACTAAATGAGCTAACAAAGTAAATGCCAATCAATATCTCAACCAAATGTAAACCGAATCAACTAAAACACTTAATCAATTTGAGAAACTGATTCTGATTTCAAATGCAAATTAAATGCAAAGCAATCCAAAGAAAACTGCCCAATAAAGAACCAATGCCAATCCCTTACTTGATACAAATGAAACTATGAAATTTGATACACAAGGGAAATGAGACCCATGTGCCAAAATTCGAAATTTACTGCAGAAATTGTAACCAATCAACTCAGCTTGGGAAGCTAGGTAATCAAGGATCTAATACACAAAATTAAAGGGAGAAACTTCAAGAATGAAGTGCGGACAGTGCATAACAAGAAATTGCAGAAATATTTCAGAATTGCAGAAAACAATCCTAAAACCGAACTAACCTAACAAGGCAAGCTAGATATGAAAGCTTCATCCATTGTTCAGCCAAGAAATAGAGTAACTAAGATTTACTTGACTCAAAATTACAGCAATTACAACTGAGAATTGACAGAGATTGGCACTGAACAACTGCTGAAAAGGAAAAAAACTGATATGCAAGGATGCAAACTGAAAACTGACAGAGTTTCTAATGGAAAATCAAACTAAGATCGAATGTACTTGTTCACTTAACTATCTATCTATCTAATTCAAATGTTATTCTGATAACAAATAAATGCGGAAGTGATTCAAAAGCACTAAGTAAACTAATCAAAATTCTGAAACTGTAATGGCACGCAGAAAACAGGGCTGATACAATGAAAACAGATTTAAAATGCAAGCTGTAAACTAAAGATTCACTGAATTCGACTACAATTGATCACTGAGCAAGTTCACTAATTCATCTATTTGCAGAATAAAACCTAACTGAATCTGGAGAAATTCTGAAAAGGAATTCTAACAACTGCTGATACGAAACTGTAACAGGAATAAATGCAGTAATTGAAATTACAACTGAAACTCAAAGAAAAGCGATTAAAACTAAGCCTCGATCCTTCCTTGATTCAAAACCACCTTGTTTGTCATGCAAAGGCAAGCCAAGAACCCCTTAAACTTGCAAATCAATGGAAAATCGCCCCAACTTCAGATCTGATCCAGAATTGCGCACAGCTGCAAATCAGTGATTAAATCTCCATTGGAAGCTCCTCCAATGATTCAGATCTTGTTCCAAGGTTGTGATCGAGTCGGTCACGCTTTCACTGAAGAAAATTTGAGGGAAAACGATGAAAAATTCAAAGAGAACGAGCTGAAGAACGAGAGGGAGAAGTGAAGTCGCGACACCCAGATCTGAAACAGAGAGCCGTTTAAATAGTTAAAGAAGCGGACGGCTGAGATTGATTGCGCTTCATCCAACGGTAGATCGTTGTCAAATTTGATTCAAATTTTCCAGATCTTGATCAGAGGTCAGGATCATCCTCGTGGTAGCTCGGATCTTCCAGATCTGTAGCGGATGGCTCAGATCACCTTGGACTTTGAATGAACGGTCTAGATCTCTCTGATCGTGATCCAACGGTCAAATGATCTCCGATTGAGCTGAAATCTTCAGATCTTGATCTGATCACTTGATTAGACTTAACCCCAGTTCGGATTGATCAGAAGTTCTCAGATGGTCTAGATCTAACCGTTCTTGCATCGAACGGTCCAAATGAATCGGAGCTTGATTACTTGATCCAGTCCACTTGTGACTCAATTTTGACCCAACATGACCTAGGTCCATAATCCTTCCAAACCTACAAAAGTAGATCAAAAATTAAGTGACAAAACAACCCAAATACAACAAGATTTACAATTAGGTCCAAAAAGGGTATAAATCCTAAAACCTAGGCCAAATCCACAATTTCACAAGTAAAATATAGGTAAAACACGGATTTAAACATATAATATGATCAACAAAATGACACTTATCAGGAGCCCCTATGCATAGGGGCGCCCAAGTCAGATTGCTGACCAATCTCTAGCGAGTCTTCTTGGGTGATTTCTGGCCAACCGGAGTTAGGTTCACCCGAACTCGACTCCGGCCTTTTGCCCCTCGAGAGTCCTTCCTTTCGGCTTCTCATCCCTCGGACGTCGCGCACACCCTTCTCGCTCCACTAGTATACTCATCCGCAGCTTCTGCGTCCCTCGGATGCACCGAGCCCATCGGCTTACTTCCTCGTGCAATCCTTCTCATCCACTGCATCTTACGCTCAACTTCCTCCGCTCCTAAGTTCCTACACACTTAGACAGAGTGATCAAAACAATAACAGGACCTAACCTAACTTGATTGATCATATCAAAACCAACCGGGGCACCAACAATCTCTCCTTTTTTTATGTGCATCAACCCACGTTCAGTTAGGGTTAAGATTAAAAGAAATAACACTAACTAATACAATTAAGCCTGAAAGAAACATTTGCAAATAAAAATTACAACCTTCCCCTAATCTTGAGCTACTTAAGCTACTTTCCCCCTTTGATGACAGCAAAAAAAGAATTGGGGCACAACAAGAACTAGAGAAAGGGAAAGATAGAAAAAAAAATTTGGAGAAAATTTTATTTAACTCAATAGATGAAGAGTAGATCTAGAAAAATCAGATTTTGATACAAATAATTTTCTATCGAAATTTAAATTTAAAGAGCAAGTTTCAATAAAGAATTCATAGAAAGTTGAAAACATGTTAGAAAAATCTAAAACTTTTTGTATAGGTGCTAAATAGACTTTTGAGTTTGCAAAAAAAATTTCAACTTTAAATACATTATCTACGTCCAATAATAAATCAATCACTGACAGAGTAGAATTTTTAAAAAATAAATATTCAAAATTCAACAACACTTCAAAAAATTTGAGTAAAATTTTACTGGGGTCTACTGATAATATCTAGATTTGAAAAAATTGGATCTGGAAAAATAATTTTTTTTCTATTTTTAAAACTTAAAATTTGAATTTTGAACGTAAAATCATGAAAATTCAAAAAATAATCAAAAAAATAACAAAACTTCACAGTAAGCAAAGAAAATATTCATGTATTGAGGAAAAATATGAACATGATTTTATCAATGTAAAATTTGACTACTAATCATTTTTTAAAGAATGTAATTAATGAAAAGTGAAAAGATATGTTGACAAAAAAACAACAAAAAACTGTTAGCACTAAAACATATAATGAATGAAAATTAATTTAGTAATGACTTAAGAACGCAAAACAGGTTCCTATCTACGGAGTTAATTAAAAATTTCGGAGGAATAAAGTTCTTTGGCACTTTTCTAAGTTGACCCCTATGATTTTTAATATACCAGTTCAAATTATCAGGATAACTATTTTTCTTTTAGCGTAAACATGCAATATCAAATTCTAATTTTTCAACTAAATTTCTCAAATTAACATTTTTATTTTTCAGTTTATCAGAAACATCAGAAGAACATGCACTAGTCAATTTCATTTTCAATTCTTGATTTTCTTTTTCTAATTTACAGTTAGATTTAAGCATCACTTTTATTCCAGAATACAATTGATTATGAGGGAGGAAACATACCTCACTTACCGGGTCACTTTCGAAAAGAGGGACTCCCCCCTTCATCGCTGCTTTCTTCTGGCGTAGCTCCCCCTTCTTCAGTGCTTTCCTCTTGATGACTTGCCAACAGTGCAAGTCCAACGTATTCTTCATCTCCCGATTCATCAGACGAGGTTTCATCCCAGGTGGCTTTCAGCACCTTCTTCTTCTTTGGTTAGTTCTTGAGTTTGGGACACTGGTCTTTTAGATGACCCTCCTCTTTGCAGTTATAGCATCAGACTGTATGCTTCTTTGGAGATCGTCTTTTACCCTGAAACTTTGAAAACTTATTAGCCTTTTTAAAGAAACTTTTAAGGATTTTTACCATTTCCATCGTATTTTCATCGTCCGTTGATGACTCTTCCTCGATTTGGTTTCTCCTAGCGTTCAGAGCGAACGTTGTCCATTTTCCTACTCTTCCCTACACACTGGGATTTGTGAAGCTCTAAAACCGAAAAAAGTTATTCTAGAGTACTTACCTCAATGTCTTTTGAAATAAAATACGCGTCTATTACTGAGGTCGAATATGAGGTTCTCGGAAAAGAATTTAGTGCGCACCATTCAGCATCGCGATTTGATACCTTTTCTCTGAGATTCTCAAGGCTCGTGATTAGCTCTTCTACCTTGGCGTGCATTTGGGCGACTGATTGTCCGTCTTCCATTTGGAGGTTGGTAAGCTGGCTTCGTAGGATGTCTTGTCGCGCCATTTTTGCCTCCGAGGTGCCTTCGTGCAATTCCAAGAACTTTTTCCAAAGTTCCTTTGCCAAGTCGTGCTTCTCAATTCAATTGACATCTTGTTCGGGAAGGATGGTCAATAGGTGGAATTATGTCTTCCGTTCGCTATAGCGTCCGCTTGCTCTTTCTTGTTCTAGAAGTCAGGTTCCTTGATCTTTCCTTCGTTATCTTTCGGAGCTGAAAAATCATTTTTCATGTTAGTACTAGTTCATAATCGGTAGTGAAAAATACCTTCATTTTTCTTTTCCATACTGCGAGTTCCCCCTCAAACGTCGACGGGTAGATCACTGGTCTAATCATCTTTCAGAATTTGCTACAGTTGGCGGTTAGTCCTTTTGCGGCGTCCTGGCTCTGATACCACTTGTCGGATCGAGGTGGACCGGCAAGAGGGGGTGAATTGCCACTGTAAAATAAACATAAATCATTTGTGTGGCTCACAATGATTCTAGATTAGTTGCTACAATTAAATAAAATAAGCATAAACTAATTCAACTAGTAAAAATGCTAAGACACAAAAATTTACTTGGTTGCAACTTAGGTAGTTACTAATCCAAGACGGTTGAAGCTCACTATCAAAATCTCCTTCTGGCGGAGAAGTCTTTTATAAACTTTGAAGCACAGGAAGCTAGAAAACAAGAAAGAATTCGTTTAAGTTGATTGATCATTTGGAACTGAGCTATTAGGGCTTATTTATAGTCTCGGTCAGTTTTATCTATTTGCTGACGTGGCATTATAAGGGCACCCGAGTGCTTGTGGGTGTTTGACACGTGGCTTCTGCTTTATCAAGTACACAACAGTCGCAAACGTCTAGATGGGTGGATAAAATAGGCTCTTGGACGCCTGTATGCACAGGGGTGCCCCTATGCATACAGGCGGCCGAGAGCACGGGTACCCCTATGCATAGGGGCGCCCGAGTCAGGTTTGGTCAGTAGCTCGTTGACCAATCTCCAGCGGGTCTTCTTGGATGATTTCTGGCCAACCGGAGTTAGGCTCACCCAAACCTAACTCCGGCCTTTCGCCACTCGAGCGTCCTTCCTTCCGGCTTCTCGTCCCTCGGACATCGTGCATGTCCTTCTCGCTCCATTGGTATACTCTTCCGCAACTTCCGCGTCCCTCGGATGCACCGAGCCCGTCGGGTTACTTCCCCGTGCTATCCTTCTCGTCCATTGCGTCTTACGCTCACATTCCTCTGCTCCTAAGTTCCTACACACTTAGACAGAGGGATCAAAATAACAATAGGACTTAACCTAACTTGGTTGATCACATCAAAACCAACTAGAGCACCAACACATAGTAGACTCCTACTATATCTCTAAAGACCTCGAGATGAGTATTTTAAAAAATTTATTTTTGACCTTTGAACTTCACGAGTCTCAGTATGTAGGAAGAAAAGAAAAGAAAAGACGGATAACATCGCCTTGAACACAAGGAAGATTGAACCAGATTCAGAGTCATCCCTCGATGAGGATTAAGAAGCTTATATGGTAAGAAAGTTCAAAAAAGATTTAAATCGAACAAGCTTAATGAGATGCAGGCCAAGCAAAATCCAAGAGATAAAAGAAAAGTCAGATGCTATCATTGTGATGAAGGACACATCAAGGGCACTGTCTAAGATTGAAAAAAAAAAGAGAAAGAAAAAGGATCCAAGCTGAAAACCTTAAAGCCACGTGAGACGAGACATTATCCTCTGAATCAAAGTTAGAACAATATGCTACACTAACACTGATGGCTAGTCACCAAGAATCAGACGACGAAATAACCTTGGAAGAAAGCATCGATGAAGAAAGAGCTATATTAAAAGATAATAATGATGAAGGGGGAGAATCGAACTTAGTAAATGAGGTATGTCGTCTATCTCTTAATCAGCTTTATAATGGTATTAATCTTATAACTAAATCATTATGTAAACTTAGGTGTATATATGTAGATTTAAAAAGAAAATTAGTCACTGCATGCATGTCCATCGGAGCTTTATGACAAATGCAAAATCGAAAGAACAGACAAAACAATTAGAAAATGATCAAGCATGCTTAAATTTAAATTTTTCTCAAAATTCATAAGTCAGATATTATAGAGGATTTAACTGAAATTTGAAACACCATAGGGGTAAAATAGCAAAAGTACCTATAAACTATATTCTACCAAAATTTTTGATAAATTCAGTAAGTAAAGATTTATTTTGAGTTTCCAAATCTGTTATGAATTGTTAAATTTTTTTATAAAAATTATGCATGCTAGATTTTATTTTTTTATTGCTATATTTTTTAAATTATTTTTTGGCTAAACTAAATTCAATTTAAATTTTTCTATAATAGATACCGATGTTATCAACTCACAAAATTTTTTGGAACTTTTCGACCATTAAACGAATTTTTGTGAATTTTTTAGTTTAAAAATACTTTGAAGATTATTTTTGAAAAACCTATTTTTCTTAAATTGTAAGCTATAGTTTAACTCTTGAAAAAAATTAACAAGATTTTTTAGAGTCAAAAACTAATTTTAAAAATTATTTTTCAAAAATCCTCAGTTCTATAATGAAAATCATTTTTTTCAGAAAATTTATTTTTTTGAAAATTTTTACAAAGTCAAATTGATCATTTCTACACTTTAACAAAAATTTTAATAATTTTCTTATTGAAAAATAATTTTCTACAAATTTTATATCATAAAATAATTTTTAAATATTAAAATTTTTTGGAGATAAATTTTTCAGTGAATATATATTAGATTTCACATGCTCAAAAAAATAAACAATTAATTTTACTAAAGAAAACTATTTTTAATGATTTACTTTCAAATACTTAACCATTTTTGCTATGTATAATTTATTTTTAAAAAATAGAAAATTATATATGTTTTAAAATTAAAAAACTATCAACAAAATCACTCTTCGTAATGACAAATATTTTCAGCATTTATTTTTTAAAGTTAAGTAATTTTAATTATTTTTTGAAATCTGGGATTGAAATCTTAAATATTGTTTAAGTTGCAAAATCATTTCCAAAATTTCCAAAAATACTAGATCAAAGATTATACTACCCCTTAGAAATTTTTTGGATTATTTCTAACTGTTTACTATTTTGTTTAATCCTATTTTTATTATGATCAAAGGAGGAGAATGAAGAGGGTTAAGTTAAGAGGAGGTTTATTTTAAATTTATACTTGTGATTAATTGAAAAATTTTATGTATAAAATTGCAAAATCTTTTTTATTGTTTTTACAAATAATATTATTTTTTATTTTGTTTATCCTAACTTAACTCGGGTTGATGCATATCAAAAAAAGAGATATTATAAGTTCCCTGAGTTGTTTAGGTGTGATCAACCGTATCAAGTTAGGTCTTTGTGGTTTGATACCTTATGTCTAAGTGTGCATGAACTTAGAAGCATAAGAATTCGAGCGAAAGATGCAGTGAGCGAGAAGAATAACACGGGAAGGGAGCCGACTAACTTAATACATCCAAGGGATGGGGAGCTGCGAAAGAGTACACCGGTGGACGAGAAGGGCGAGCACAACATCCGAGGGACGAGAAGACGGGGAAAAGGCCGGAGTTGGGTTTGAGTGAGCTCAACTCTGGACACCCGAAAATTTCCCATGCGGTCGGAGTCCAAAGAAGGTCCAAAGAAAGTCAACTCGAGAGTTGACTTTGGAAAATTCAAGGTCCGAGGTGCCTTAGATGTTGGAACTTGGATGGCTAGAAAGGGGGTGAATATAGCCAGACACCGAAACTTAGCACTTTTGAATTTTCTGCACCTCAAGGGTTAGTAGCACAGCGGAAGCAAAGAAAAAACAGAGTTGCAGAATTTAAGCCCTAAGCTAAGAACAAACATAAGAACGCTAACAAGAGGATTTACAAGGTTCGGGGATAACTTGCCCCTACTCCTTGGCGTGCCCTTAAGGTGGGCGATCCCTTTATCATCGGCAGATCAAGCCTCGGAAAATCCAGATAGTAAGCAACCTCCTTCTCGGTGGAGTAACCTCTCCACAGCGTTTCAACAGAGATAAAGTTTTAAGCACAATGAAACACAAGAAGGATCTTACAGAGCACTTAGGACAGCAAGAACCCAAGCAAACTTCTCACCGAGCTCCACCCAGCGCAGATCTCACGCAAGAACTCCCTTCTTCGTGCCTTCTCGCTGATGGACTCGCCAAGCTTCCTGGTTCTTCTTCTAAATGCTCAAGTAACAGAGGTTGCTCAAGACAGTAGAGTAATCGCAATTGCTTACTCAAGATGATGGAACAACAGATCGCACAAGCACAATGTGGAGAACTTCGTTTTATAGACTTGTTTGCCACCCAGCGCTTAAGTTTCCTCCACTGATCCCAGGTCACAGTCATCTCACTGCAGCCTCCAACTGCTCACCTGCAACATCCAGCCTACCACTGAGCTCTCCTGGACTCCCTGAGCTTCCCTTAGACTAGCTCCAGTCAGCAGCGCCAGCGCCCGTTGCAACCTGAGATGGAAAATGGACAAACCTGCTCCAAGGAAAGACTCCCATTGACCCTCCTTGAGTGTTTGAATCCATTCCTATCACCTGCAACTTAATCAGATCATTAGCACAGCAAATCATACAGAGAATCATGTATCAGAGATTAAGCGCAAAGAAATCAGATATGTTCAGACGTGATCAGAGCATCTGACAGTGCATTTTGAATTAAAGTGATCGATCACCGGACCGATCAGAGAGCCTCCTGATCGGTCACCAAACTGATCAGAGTGGGTTCAGACTGATCAGGCTCCATCCTGATCAGTCCCCAATGCTCAATCAGAAATCGTGATTTCTCCGGGACTGATCACCAGACCGATCCCAGGTTGTGGATCGGTCACCAGTCCGATCCACCCCTTTGCAGGGTGATTTCTTAGCTTCGCAGTCCAACCCTCCTGATCGGTCACCAGACCGATCAGGGAATGCTCAGACCGATCAGGCTCCGTCCTGATCGGTCATAGTGAGGAACTCGCGACACTTAATCGTTCACTAGAACGATCCGAACAGTGTTCCAGATCGGTCACCAGACCGATCAGGAGCCAAGCAATAAGGGGAACCAAAACCCACTGTATGCTCCCTGATTGGTCACCAGACCGATCAGGAGCAGAGCAGTGAGCGAACTGCATGCTCCCTGATCGGTCACCAGACCGATCAGGAGCCTAGCAGTAGGTTCCCAACCTCACTGTGTGCTCCCTGATCGGTCACCAGACCGATCAGTGATCGCTGGATCGGTCACCAGACCGATCCATGAAGGAGCACCGTGCCAACTTCCCTGATCGGTCACCAGACCGATCCAGGGACTCCAACCTAGCCCTCCAAGCTAGGATTTCATCCAACCTAGCCCTCCAAGCTAGGACCTGACCCTCCGAGCCAGGATTTCATCCAACCTAGCCCTCCAAGCTAGGACTTGGCCCTCCAAGCCAGGATTTCATCAACCTAGCCCTCCAAGCTAGGACCTGACCCTCCAAGCCAGGACTTTTTCACACCTAACCCTTCAGGTTAGGACTTTTCACACCTAGCCCTCCAAGCTAGGATTTTTCCACACCTAACCCTCCAGGTTAGGACTTTTCACACCTAGCCCTCCAAGCTAGGATTTTCTCACACCTAACCCTCCAGGTTAGGACTTTTCACACCTAGCCCTCCAAGCTAGGATTTTTCCACACTTAACCCTCCAAGTTTGGACTTTTCACACCTAACCCTCCAGGTTAGGACTTTTCAACACCGTGCCTAATCCCCCATCAGGACTTAATCATAATCATAATCATCAACCTAAACTAAAATCGGTGTCAACACCAAAATAACAATCAGGGTCAGACTGCATCAACATTAGATGCCTTTGGAGGCACCTCGGATGAGCAGATTTTAATCTGTGATTATTCAGAACTGAGGCACCTCAACATAAACTTGAGGTGCCTCAATTCTGACTTGAGACACCTCTGGCCAGAACTAAGGTACCTCAATGGTAGTCGTTAGGCTACCATTGCTTGCGTGGATAAAATTCTATCCAATTGAGATACCCTAGGTCTCAACTGAGGCACCTCCAAGCCACGTCAGCCAATGATAACTTTTTCTAGAATGCTATAAATAGCACCCTGGAGCTAGCGATTAGCATTAACAACTATAATTCATCTTTTGTACTCCTTAGTGAGCTTTAAAGATTGTAAAAAACTTCTCCGCCTTCAACAAAGAAGATTTTAGTAGAGTTTTCAACTGCCTTGGATTAGTAACCTCCCCGGTTGTAATCAAGTAAATTATGAGCCTCTTTTTCTTTACGTTGTTATTTCTAACTGTTTAAGTAATTGTCATCCTTGCTACATAGAAAGCAAGAGATTTTTTATTTAACTCTATGTGCAGGGCTATCTCCCCCCCCCCCCCCCCCCTTCTTTAGCCGACTTTACTTGAACCTATAGTACTAGTAGTGACCATAAGGGATTGTTAATGCTTTCTTTCAAAAAATATTTTCCTAACCTTTGCACTCTCATTGTTCTCAATGAATTTGGTGTTTTCCATTTCGAAAAAGGATCTATTAGAGGGATCATAAAATTTATATCCCTTTGACTTATTAGAGTAACCTATAAAATTGTATCTAACTATTCTTGAGTCAAGTTTTTTTTTGTTAGGCCTATAAGACCTAGCCTCAGCTGGGCAATCTCAGACATGTAAATGTATAATGCTAGGCTTCCTACCTATACACAATCTCAGACTTTTGGGTCTCAAGCCACAGAGGCACCAGAGAGATCGACCGAGATAGGATCTGTTAGGTGTGATCAGACTCCCTCGAGTGTTCTGGGAGCCTCAGTTCCATTGGTATCAGCGGTTCTCACTGTTCCTCCAGTCGTACCATCCCCTGTGGTGTCCAGGGTATCATCAGCAGTACCTACCCATGCCAATTCTGTGGTACCACCAATGGTACCTATTCCGGTGTATCCAGCGATACCATCTGTGGTACCCACCTTGGGGTGTTCAGTAGAGCCTACACCGACATATCCAGCGATACCACCAGCGGTACCATCTGTTGTACCCCCATCGGTGTATTCTGTTGGATCGACAAGCCCGATAGAGGGGGGGTGAATATCGGAAAACTTTCGGATTTACGTAAGAGTAAGTGCACAGCGGAAAATGAAAAGAAAACACAGCACAAAGACACAATCGATTTACTTGGTTCGGAGCCTGTGTCGACTCCTACTCCAAGGCCCACGGTCGTTGACCGTTTACTTTGGGCAATTCTATATAGGCGCAAAAAGGTTTACAGAATTTAATTACAAATATAAGTGCAGTAATTAAAGGGAACGCTCTTCTTTACCGACGTCCGGAGTAGATCAACTTTTTCGGAGCAGCAGGACGTCGTCGGCTCGTGTTGGAAGGTTTCCGGAGCAAGTCGCGAGAGCAGAAGAGCTTTGAGGCGTTGAATGGAATTGATGATCGAAGCATGGGGTCGAGGGCCCTTTATATAGGGCCTGGGGGCGCCCGGGATGTCGGGGGCGCCCCCCACGTGGCGTTTGATCCGATTGTAGCTCGGTCGCCGTCTGATCCCCTTATCCTCGGGATCCGCTTTGACCGAGGCGTCCAGAGCGCTCGGGGCGCCCAGAGCGCTCGGGGCGCCCAGAGCGCTCGGGGCGCCAGAGCGCTCGGGGCGCCCAGAGCGCTCGGGGCGCCCGGATTGACCGGGTTAAATCTCATCTTCTAGCTTCGCTGGCTTCTGGATTGAGGTATGCGCATGGGGGCGCCCGGGACGCTGGGGGTGCCCGGGAGCAGCGGGGGCGCCCGGGAGCACGTGGGCACCCCGAATATGAACTGTCGAAGCCACTTTGCATTTGTTGTGTTTGGTGTTCACCTTGGGGGCGCCCGGGACACTCCGGGCGCCCTGGTCAGCAATTGCCTCACTCCTTTGAGGCACTCTGAGCTGCAGACTCACGTTCCTTCGGTCCTGCATCCAGGGTTAGTCCAAAGCACAATAACATAATAAATTATTAGATTTATACAGCCTTAGCTGTCTTGGTTCTGACTTTGGTCTCCAAAATGGAGCCCTAGGTCAAACCGACGCCTACTGTTCCCTCGACGGGGAACGCGTCCTCACCTACTCCTCTCGGGAGAATTTACCTGATGCCAACCGTTCCTTTGGTTGGACTTTTGCCTGACGGTCCTTTGTCAGGGCTTGGATGCCGAGCTGTCCTTCGCCCGGTGCCTAGCAGTCCTTCGCTAGGGCTTTAGTCCCAAGCTGTCCTTCGCCTGGAGCCTAGCTGTCCTTCGCTAGGACTTTGGATACTGGCAGTCCTTCACCAGTTGCCTAGCAGTCCTTCGCTAGGGCTTGGATGCAGGCAGTCCTTCGCCAGGTGCCTAGCAGTCCTTCGCTAGGGCTTTTTCTGCACACTTGATTAACTTGTTAGAAAACAAGAAAGACTTAACTTTTGACCTATGTTGCCATTATCAAAACACAGGTTTGACTTAGGTGCATTCTGCACCAACAATCTCCCCCTTTTTGATTTATGGCAACCCTAGTTCAAAAAGTTAAGTTTAAGCAAAATATGAAAAAGGCTTTAACTTTTGTTCCCTCCCCCTGGAAGGAATCTCCCCCTAGATTTTTCAAGAATTTGTGGGGTAACAATCTTGCACTTTTGAAAACTTAAGTAGAAGGTACTTTTAATAACTTAAGTTAACAGTATATAGGAAATTTTTGAAACATGATTTTTGAGTACTTAAAAAGTTTGAGGCTTTTAAGTTTCAAGGTACTCAAAGGTTTTGAAAGTGTTAACTTTAAAAAAACTTGAGTACTTAAGTAGATATTTTGAAGGACTTAAATACTTAGCAAAATTTTGAAAACTTAAGTAGAAGTTTTGAAAGCTTAAGTATTTTTCAAAAAGTTAAACTTTTGAATACTTTTTGCATAACGGATAGAGTTAAGAAAATTTTTGATTTGAATACTTTTTGCATACAGGATAGAGTTAAGAAAATTTTTGAAAAGAAAATTTTACTCTCTCCTTTCCTATCTTCCTATCTCTCCCCCTTTGCCATATATCAAAACAAATAAGTACAGTATAACTAAAGGAAATAAGTAAAATTTTTGCTGTACTGAATCAATTCATAATTAAATTTACACTAAATCAATCAATTCTCTCTGTAGGGGTCTGTCTAACCCAATTAGCTACTTGCTAACTGTTATAAACAGTAGTTTTTGCTAGGGTTAGTCAAGTTAAGTGTTTTTGTTCAAGTTAGATTTTCTAAACTTGACACTTAACTTGATTGCTATGTAAGTTGTATTTAGTGCCCCAATTTCTGCAGATGCACTGACTTAAAGCATCTTGAATTGAGGCAAAGACCTAAGCATCTCACCCCTTTCTAGGTTATCAAGCAATAGTACCCTAAGGTGCTTGTGAGATGTTGGCTTCTAAGTCTATAGGTGCATGCAGTTCTAGGGTTAAAGCCTAGGCTAAGTCCATTTTCGAAAAAGCCCTAGTTTTGAAGGGGGTAGTTTTAAAATAAATATAAAACTAAGTCGAAAAGATTTTAAAATTGATTTTTGAAACAGAAACTAAGTTAAAAATGAAAACTGATTTTGAAATTTAAATAAAACAGTTTTTCAAAATTCTAATTTTAGAAAACTTATTTTTGAAATCAAGTAGAGTAAAAACAATTGAGTTAAGCTATTCTACTGAACACAATCCTAACTGCCTTCTTAGTGAATTGAACTCAGATTTAGGTAAGGGTTTTGTGAATATATCAGCTAGGTTGGATTTAGAGTCAATATGCTTAAGTGCTATTTCACCCCTGGCTACATGGTCTCTTACAAAATGATGTTTGACTTCTATATGTTTGGTTCTGGAGTGTTGAATTGGGTTCTTACTTAAATTAATTGAACTTATATTGTCAATAAATACTTGAGTTTGGGTGTAGTTGAGCTGAAAGTCCTTAAGTGTGTGCATCATCCATAAAAGTTGAGCCACACATTCTCCGAATGCCACATACTCAGCTTCAGTTGTGGATAGCGCTATATAGTGTTGTTTTCTGCTGCACCAACTAACTAGACTCTGACCTAACAGTTGGCAGCTTCCACTTGTGCTCTTTCTATCTAATTTACAGCCTGCATAGTCAGAATCTGTGTATCCTGTTAAATCAAAAGTTGAGGTTCTAGGATACCAAATCCCTACATTTAGGGTGCCCTTTACATATCTTAAAATTCTTTTTAGGGCTGCTAAGTGCGTTTCCTTAGCACAAGTTTGGTATCTAGCACACATCCCTACAACAAAAAGAATATCAGGTCTGCTGGCTATAAGGTACAGTAGGTTACCTATCATACTCCTATAGAGTTTAGGATCCACTGGTTTACCATCAGGGTCACTATCTATTTTTACATTAGTGGCCATGGGGGTACTTATGCTTTTAGAGTTATCCATTTTAAATTTCTTTATTAATTCTTTAGCATATTTGAATTGATGAACATAATTACCATCCCTAGTTTGTTTGATTTGTAGTCCTAGGAAAAATGTAAGCTCACCAACTAAGCTCATTTCAAATTCATCTTCCATTATCTTGACAAATTCTTTTAGAAAGTTGGTGTTGGTGGATCCAAAGATTATGTCATCTATGTAAATTTGGGCAATAAATATATCTTTTCCTAGGGTTTTAATGAATAGGGTTGAGTCAATTTGGCCTTGTTTAAATTCTTTAGTAATTAAGTAATTTGATAGTCTTTCATACCAAGCCCTAGGTGCTTGTTTTAATCCATATAGGGCTTTAGTTAGTTTGTAGACGTGGTTAGGTTTGTCTAAGTCCTCAAACCCGGGGGGTTTCCCTACATAAACTTCTTCTTTAATAAATCCATTTAAAAAGGCTGACTTTACATCCATTTGATATAATTTGAATCCTTTATGGGATGCAAAGGCCAATAACATTCTAATGGACTCAAGTCTAGCTACTGGGGCATATGTTTCGTCATAGTCTAGTCCCTCTACTTGGCTGAATCCCTTAGCTACTAAGCGGGCTTTATTTCTGACTATTTCTCCTTGATCATTTAGCTTGTTCCTAAAGACCCACTTAGTATCTATGATGGATTTATCTTCAGGTTTAGGCACTAGTTCCCAGACTTGGTTCCTCTCAAATTGGGCCAATTCTTCTTGCATAGCTATGATCCAGTCAGGGTCAGGTAGGGCTTCATCTATAGTTTTGGGTTCTATTTTTGATATCATAGCTATTTGACTGAGGTTTCTATAGGAGGACCTAGTCCTTACTCCTAGAGTTGGATCACCCATAATTTGATCGGTTGGGTGACTAAGTCTGGGTTTCTTTGTTCTTCTAGAGCTTGGTTCAGCCTCAGGTCCGGCTGGTTGGTTTGGTTCACTATTTGGTTCGACTCTTTGGACTGGTTCATTTGGTGGTTCGATTCTTGGTTCATTAATTGGTTCAATAGTTAGTTCGTTTAAGGGTTCAATTAGTTGTTCATTTTCTTGGTCAGAGTTTGATGAAATTGGTTCTGGATTATTAGAATTTGAATTGATTTCTTCATCAAAAATTAAGTTGGTTGTTTCTTCAATTTTCTTAGTTTGTTTGTTGTAAACTCTATAGGCTCTACTTGTGGTTGAATACCCTAGAAAAATGCCTGGGTTTGACTTGGATTGAAACTTTCCTAAATAGTCTTTGGTGTTTAGGATATGGACTTTGCATCCAAAGACTCTTAGGTAGTGTAGGTTTGGAAGTCTATGGTAGTACAGTTCATAGGGGGTTTTGTTGTGTCGTTTATTAATCAAAACCCTATTTTGGATATAACAGGCTGTACTAGTTGCTTCTGCCCAGAATTGGTTTGCTAGTTTAAATTCGTTGAGCATAGCCCTAGCGGCTTCTTGTAGTGTTCTATTTCTTCGCTCAACTATCCCATTTTGTTGGGGGGTTCTAGGACATGAAAATTCATGTAAATACCCATTTATTTTACAGAATTCTTCGAATCGTTGATTCTCAAATTCTCCCCCGTGATCACTCCTAAGTCTTTTAATTTTAGTGTCGTTTTGATTTTCAATTAGTTTACAGAATTCATTGAATAGGTTTAGGGTTACATCTTTGGTTTTTAGGAACCTAACCCAGGTAAACCTAGAGTAATCATCAACTATTACTAAGCAGTATCGGTTCCCGCTTAGTGACTTGGCTCCATGTGAATCAAATAGGTCAAGGTGCAGGAGCTCAAGTGTGGTTTGAGTTAAATCAGACTGAATTAGTTTGTGATTGGATTTGGTTTGCTTACCTTGATTGCATGATTCACATATTAGGTTTTCATTATTTTTGATTTTGGGGATACCTTTGATTAAGCCAAGTTGGGTAATTTTTGAGATAGTTCTCAAATTAGTATGTCCTAATCTCCTATGCCAGAGGTTTGATTGTTCTAATTGTGTTAACATACATTTGGGTATAATAGGAAGATTTATAGTGTATACATTGTTTTTCCTAGTGCCCTTAAGTATGATTTCTGAGTCTTGTTCATTTTTAATTAGGCAGTTGGAACTGTTAAAAGTAACTCTATAACCAGTATCACATAACTGACTTATGCTAAGCAAGTTAAAATTAAAGTTTTCAACCAATAGAACTTTCTTAATAATGAAATCAGATTTAAGCTCAATGTTACCTGACCCAATTACCTTGAGTGTGGCATTATTGCCAAATGCCACTGAGCCGAGGTTTTTGAGTTTGAGCTTGGTGAACTTCAATTTGTCTCCAGTCATGTGTCTGGAGCAACCGCTATCCAACATCCATTGGTCCAAATCTTTATGTTCCTACGCATAAAGAATTTTCTTGATTTGGATCCAATTAGAATCAGGAATAGCTTAAATTGAGTTTCACTGCCTAGTCTGTCTCACCCAAATCTAGGGTTTTCAATCACGTTAACCTTATAGGTTTTGTGAGACAGGTTTTGATAGTTTTGAAAATTTTGATTAATTTTGAAAACAATTACATTTTAAAAACTTAATTAATTTTGAAAATAATTAAAAATATTTAAATCTATAAATAACTGAAATTTTGTGTTAGATTCGAATTTGACAAAAATTAATTTGAATTTGAAATTCAAAAATTGGCTTCCAGGTTTTGGCGAGGCACTAGGCCTTCTTTGGCCGAAGCCTTATGGGATCATCCACCCTTTCCTTGACAAAGCCTTTTAATGAAATTTCATCTTCAAAATTATTTTTTGAAAAATTTCTGGTCTAACTAGTTTGGATTTTGGATCGGTAGCTTCGGCTGGTTTCACCAGTCTAAAGAGACCAAGTAAACTTGATCTTATTAGAATTGGTTTCCCCAACGTACTATCATCTCACCTCCACCCAATACTATGTTGTCAAATTTCAGCTAAGTTTGTTTAGTCCTTAAACTAACCTAAGTCTAAGCATGGTAGATTGCAGAAATTAAATAGACAATCAAACAAGCAATTTCAATCAAGAACTACAAATTTATCTAATAATGAAAATAGTTTTCAGTTTGGCTCCCCCTGGACTAAAGCCACGGTGATGGTTAGGCAAGATGTGAATCTTGTCCTTGGGGATCCAATACTGATTTGATCCAGTTGGTTTGTTCAGGCATAGTTTAGGTACACATGCCTGAATTTTGCCTCTGGACTGATTCAGTACAGCCAAATATGATCTTTGTCGGGATTTGGTTCGGTAGCCAAGTCCGGATCTATTTAGAACTGATTTCTGTTTTCCAAGGATCATGTCAAGACCCTTGGAACCAGATGTAAATTGTTCTAAAGCTGTTCTAAAATCCTTAACCTGAGTTTTCAGGGAGGAGTTCTCCTTTTCAAGTTTTTCAACTTGAGTAGGAGTTCCTTCCTGAACCTTCTCGGTTAAGGGTTTAGAGTCAGCTCCCTCCTTCAGGAGTTTTACTTCCTGTCGGAGGGTTTCGACCCGGAGTTTGGCTTTTGCCAAATCTCGAGAAAGAAAAGAAATCAATTCAGTTAACTGTAATCTATTAAAACCAGTTACCTTAATTTCTCCGTCTTCTGTGAAGGTCAGCTCGCCGTCTTCTTGTTCTGATTCTGATTCTGTCTCGACTTTATCTGAGGCGGTCAGAGCTAGGAGGTTGGACTGGGGTGCCTCTTCTTCTTCTTCTGAGGAAGACTCGTCCCAGGTTGCTTGGAGCGCCTTCTTTCTTCTCGGCTTTTTAGTCTCCTTTAGGTTAGGGCACTCTGACTTGTAATGGCCCTTTTTCTTGCACTCATAGCAGGTCACATTGGGCTTGTTTGCTGGTTCAGTTGGTTCGTCCTTTCTTCAGCCGGTTTTTCATTTGTTGGTTCGGTTCTTCAGCTCCTTGTAGTAGCTTCGAGCGAGCCGGACCAGCTTAGTTTGATCTTTATCTTCTTCTTCTGAATCTGAGTCTGAGTTAGATTCGGTTTCAGGTTCAGGCTTCTTCTTTGTTGTTCTTCCAGTCTTGCCTGCAAGAAAAGCAATACCTTTCTCAACCATATTGGTGTTAGTTTGTTCGTGTAGTTCTAGTTCAGAAAATAGTTCGTCTAATTTTATTTTAGAAAGATCCCTAGAGACCTTGTATGCATCTACCATAGATGCCCACAAGGTGTTTCTAGGGAAGGCGTTTAGAGCATACCTTATTAGGTCATGGTTTTCGACCTTGTGACCTATTGTGTGAAGACCGTTCATTACCTCTTGGATCCGTGCGTGGAGTTGGGCTGCTGATTCGTTGTCCGCCATCTTGATAGTGTATAATTTGTTTAGTAGCAGATCCCGCTTGCTGATCCGAGTATCTGAAGTCCCTTCGTGCAGCTCGATCAGTTTTGTCCATAGCTCCTTTGCACTATTGAAGGGGCCCACGCGGTTCAGCTCTTCTTTTGTCAGCCCGCATTGTAGGGTCTGCGTTGCTTTTGCGTCGGCTTCTATCTTGCGCTTTAGAGTGTTGTCCCACTCCGAGTAGCTTTGTGGAAGTCCTTCAGCGTTTCGGGGGATCTCCAGACCGGACTGGATAATGATCCACATGTCCACCTGAGTTTTCAGGTGGACCTCCATGCGACTTTTCCAGTAAGAAAAGTCTTCTCCACTAAAAAGTGGAGGTCTGGCGGTGCTGAATCCCTCTTGCATGGCCATTTAGACTGAAAAAGAAAAGCTAAAAGAGATTTGCCAAGACTTGGTCTTGGATTAGTAGTGCTAGATAAATTAAAGACAAGGGGTGTTGCACCAACCTTGCCAAAGAAAACGAATGAAAAAATTTTTTCGAAAAATTCGTAAGATAACGAAAATAGAATGATAAAATTAAAAAGAAATCCGAAAAGAAATTTTCAAATTGGTGGTTGCACCAAGTTTGAAAACCCCGCTCTGATACCACTTGTTGGATCGAGAAGCCCGATAGAGGGGGGGTGAATATCGGAAAACTTTCGGATTTACGTAAGAGTAAGTGCACAGCGGAAAATGAAAAGAAAACACAGCACAAAGACACAGTCGGTTTACTTGGTTCGGAGCCTGTGTCGACTCCTACTCCAAGGCCCACGGTCGTTGACCGTTTACTTTGGGCAATTCTATATAGGCGCAAAAAGGTTTACAGAATTTAATTACAAATATAAATGCGGTAATTAAAGGGAACGCTCTTCTTTACCGACGTCCGGAGTAGATCAACTTTTTCGGAGCAGCAGGACGTCGTCGGCTCGTGTTGGAAGGTTTCCGGAGCAAGTCGCGAGAGCAGAAGAGCTTTGAGGCGTTGAATGGAATTGATGATCGAAGCATGGGGTCGAGGGCCCTTTATATAGGGCCTGGGGGCGCCCCCCACGTGGCGTTTGATCCGGTTGTAGCTCGGTCGCCGTCTGATCCCCTTATCCTCGGGATCCGCTTTGACCGGGGCGCCCGGAGCGCTCGGGGCGCCCGGATTGACCGGGTCAAATCTCATCTTCTGGCTTCGCTGGCTTCTGGATTGAGGTATGCGCATGGGGGCGCCCGGGACGCTGGGGGCGCCCGGGAGCAGCGGGGGCGCCCGGGAGCACGGGGGCGCCCCGAATATGAACTGTCGAAGCCACTTTGCATTTGTTGTGTTTGGTGTTCACCTTGGGGGCGCCCGGGACACTCCGGGCGCCCTGGTCAGCAGTTGCCTCACTCCTTTGAGGCACTCTGAGCTGCAGACTCACGTTCCTTCGGTCCTGCATCCAGGGTTAGTCCAAAGCACAATAACATAATAAATTATTAGATTTATACAGCCTTAGCTGTCTTGGTTCTGACTTTGGTCTCCAAAATGGAGCCCTAGGTCGAACCGACGCCTACTGTTCCCTCGATGGGGAACGCGTCCTCACCTTCTCCTCTCGGGAGAATTTACCTGATGCCAACCGTTCCTTTGGTTGGACTTTTGCCTGATGGTCCTTTGTCAGGGCTTGGATGCCGAGCTGTCCTTCGCCCGGTGCCTAGCAGTCCTTCGCTAGGGCTTTAGTCCCAAGCTGTCCTTCGCCTGGAGCCTAGCTGTCCTTCGCTAGGGCTTTGGATACTGGCAGTCCTTCGCCAGTTGCCTAGCAGTCCTTCGCTAGGGCTTGGATGCAGGCAGTCCTTCGCCAGGTGCCTAGCAGTCCTTCGCTAGGGCTTTTTCTGCACACTTGATTAACTTGTTAGAAAACAAGAAAGACTTAACTTTTGACCTATGTTGCCATTATCAAAACACAGGTTTGACTTAGGTGCATTCTGCACCAACAATCTCCCCCTTTTTGATTTATGGCAACCCTAGTTCAAAAAGTTAAGTTTAAGCAAAATATGAAAAAGGCTTTAACTTTTGTTCCCTCCCCCTGGAAGGAATCTCCCCCTAGATTTTTCAAGAATTTGTGGGGTAACAATCTTGCACTTTTGAAAACTTAAGTAGAAGGTACTTTTAATAACTTAAGTTAACAGTATATAGGAAATTTTTGAAACATGATTTTTGAGTACTTAAAAAGTTTGAGGCTTTTAAGTTTCAAGGTACTCAAAGGTTTTGAAAGTGTTAACTTTAAAAAAACTTGAGTACTTAAGTAGATATTTTGAAGGACTTAAATACTTAGCAAAATTTTGAAAACTTAAGTAGAAGTTTTGAAAGCTTAAGTATTTTTCAAAAAGTTAAACTTTTGAATACTTTTTGCATAACGGATAGAGTTAAGAAAATTTTTGATTTGAATACTTTTTGCATACAGGATAGAGTTAAGAAAATTTTTGAAAAGAAAATTTTACTCTCTCCTTTCCTATCTTCCTATCTCTCCCTTTTGTCATATATCAAAACAAATAAGTACAGTATAACTAAAGGAAATAAGTAAAATTTTTGCTGTACTGAATCAATTCATAATTAAATTTACACTAAATCAATCAATTCTCTCTGTAGGGGCCTGTCTAACCCAATTAGCTACTTGCTAACTGTTATAAACAGTAGTTTTTGCTAGGGTTAGTCAAGTTAAGTGTTTTTGTTCAAGTTAGATTTTCTAAACTTGACACTTAACTTGATTGCTATGTAAGTTGTATTTAGTGCCCCAATTTCTGCAGATGCACTGACTTAAAGCATCTTGAATTGAGGCAAAGACCTAAGCATCTCACCCCTTTCTAGGTTATCAAGCAATAGTACCCTAAGGTGCTTGTGAGATGTTGGCTTCTAAGTCTATAGGTGCATGCAGTTCTAGGGTTAAAGCCTAGGCTAAGTCCATTTTCGAAAAAGCCCTAGTTTTGAAGGGGGTAGTTTTAAAATAAATATAAAACTAAGTCGAAAAGATTTTAAAATTGATTTTTGAAACAGAAACTAAGTTAAAAATGAAAACTGATTTTGAAATTTAAATAAAACAGTTTTTCAAAATTCTAATTTTAGAAAACTTATTTTTGAAATCAAGTAGAGTAAAAACAATTGAGTTAAGCTATTCTACTGAACACAATCCTAACTGCCTTCTTAGTGAACTGAACTCAGATTCAGGTAAGGGTTTTGTGAATATATTAGCTAGGTTGGATTTAGAGTCAATATGCTTAAGTGATATTTCACCCCTGGCTACATGGTCTCTTACAAAATGATGTTTGACTTCTATATGTTTGGTTCTGGAGTGTTGAATTGGGTTCTTACTTAAATTAATTGAACTTATATTGTCAATAAATCCTTGAGTTTGGGTGTAGTTGAGCTGAAAGTCCTTAAGTGTGTGCATCATCCATAAAAGTTGAGCCACACATTCTCCTAATGCCACATACTCAGCTTCAGTTGTGGATAACGCTACACAGTGTTATTTTTTGCTGCACCAACTAACTAGACTCTGACCTAACAGTTGGCAGCTTCCACTTGTGCTCTTTCTATCTGACCTAACAGTTGGCAACTAACTAGACGCTACCTGATGCCAACCGGCTCCTCCGGTTGGACTTTTGCCCAGCAATCCTTCGCCAGGTGCCTAGCTGTCCTTCACCAGGTCTTCAGTACCAAGCTGTCCTTCGCCTGGTGCCTAGCAGTCCTTCGCTAGGTCTTTGTATCCTGGCATTTCTTCGCCAGGTGCCTAGCAGTCCTTCGCTAGGGCTTTGTATCCTGGTATTCCTTCACCAGGTGCCTAGCAGCCCTTCGCTAGGACTTTGTTTTCTGGCAGCCCTTCGCCAGGTGCCTAGCAGCCCTTCGCTAGGACTTTTCCTGCACACTTGAGTAACATTGTTAGATCACCAATAATACTTAACTTTGAACCCTTTGCCAATATCAAAACAAGGTTCGATATGGTGCTTCCTGTACCAACAGGGTTCTCTGATCAGTCCCATGATGGATCAGAAGAGGACCTGATCGGTCGGGTTGACCGATCAGGAAGGGCAGGACAGAGAAAGCTGAGCTAGGAAGCTTGTCTTCGATGGTTGTTGAGATTAGAGGGTTTCTTGCTCAACCTTTGTGTGACGGCAAAGGGAAGACTTGATGATAAACGTGATTTGATGTTTAATTAGGATTACTTTAATTTTACACATGTATTTCTTCAAGTTGTTATAATTGTTTCCATTACACTTCAAGCCATGGCTTAAGCCAAGATTTGTTCTAGCTTCCTTTAATCTGCAATTTCTTTCATGCAATTAGTTTTCTGTAACTTATTACCTGCAATTAGTTCTTTAAATTCAATTCTATAGTTTGGATTTACTTGTTCCATTGTCAATTAGGTTAAGTTTAGTTCTTGCGCTTCCTTAGTTCATTACCTTGCTTGGTTAAGCCTATTTTGTTCCAAGTATTATTTCATATTGTCATTTTATTTCCTTATCACAAAAACCCCCATTTTATTAGAAAACCCAAAACATTCAAACGACAAATAACTTGCAAGCTCGAGTTAAACATTCATTCAACTAGTCCTTGGAAAAATACGACCTGAGGCTCCTCTACTACAGTTTTATCTTTGTTAGCCAAAGGGTTTTCAGCTTTATAAATTTCTAAATTTGAGACCCACATTCGTGACAGCCCGCGGCTTCGGTTTCGGGATTTCCCACGATTCTTACTGCAACTCCCGCACCGGTCTCTGCTGCAGCTCCAGTGGTGGATCCTATCGTTTCTATGGACTGGGCTAGGGCTAAGGCTAGAGCACGGATACCAGCATTGGCGGAGTCGGTGAAAGGCCGATTCACACTATTTCATGGAGGACCAGACCCGCGGGTTACTCGTTCTTGGATCGAGACCTTGGAGGGTACGTTTTACTATATGGCCTGTTCAGAGTGGGAGAAGGTAGAACTGGTTGCCTACCATCTGCGTGATGAGGACACTACTTGGTGGGCCACGCAGCGCACGGTCATTGGTGAGCAGCACATCATATGACTAGCTTCCCGTGAGGTATTCGAGAGTCAGTACTTCCCCATTGAGTATCAGATGGCTCGACGTCATGAATTTCTGAGTCTCCAGCAAGGACAGCGCACGGTCATGGAATATAATGCGGAGTTCAGCCGTCTAGCTGAGTACTGCCCCCAGTTGGTGGCACATGATAGAGAGAGGATGCTTCAATTCATCCAGGGATTAGCCGGTTATATTTAGATTCAGATAGCTGGGTTTGGTACGACCTCCTACCGTGAGGCGTTAGACAGAGCACTCCTGATCGAGATGACACAGAAACAAGTGTATGGTGATAGACAGTCAGATCAAGACACACTATCAGACTAGGAGCAGCTGTATGCAGGACAAAAGAGGACCCATAGGGACCATGATGTGCAGGGAAATTCTGGGACAGCTTCTCGACCTCCCAAGGAGGGGCGCTTATCAGCAGGACCTTCCAGATCATTGCAGCAAAATTGGAAGAGTGATTGTACTGTATTCCATTATTTCCAGTGTGGGGCTAAGGATCACAGTAAGTCAGAGTGTCCCTTTGGTCAGAATGTATGTTATTTCTGTAAATTCCCGGGGCATCAAAGCCGGGAGTGTGATCAGCGGGCGATGCAGGAATCCGCAGGGGACACCACTCAGCGGAGTCACTCTAGACCTTCGAGGTCGCAGGGAGGAGGTCAGCGTACCCAGACTTTTCCACGACAGGAGCAAGCAGCTCCCCCACCGGTTCACATCTATTACATGCATGGTTTTCAGCAGACCCCTACTTTGGTAGCACCCTAGTCTTCTGCGACCGGCGATTACTGTCAGACGCATGTGACACATCAGCCTCTGCAGTCAGCCGCGACCTATTTGATACACCAGCTGCAGCATTTTATTGCAGACCCTGTATTTCCATCCCAGCCAGTTCCGAGGATGCCACCATCGGGTACCGAGCCGGGACGAGTATATGCTGCTACTCGAGAGGAGACACCGTAGACCGATGGATCGGCCTTTCGAGGTATGGTGTTCGTTTATGCATCTTTCAGTTCAAATAGTGATAAATTATGCTAGTCCTCTTTACTGCTTGGCACGGATACACCGGGATGGGATCTAGTGGGTATCTATGATTAGATCATTGGATCTAGGAGTGTACCTAGCGGCCAACGAGATACTGATTGTTAAATGGAGATAATGGAGTCTACTGGATTATATAGGCTGCTACCCTACCCGGGAAACATACGATTAGCTTCCGTGCTGCATTTACACGGTATAGGTGTGGTTAGTATATAGTGTATGTAAAGGTGAAATTTGGGGACCAAATTTTTGTTAGTAGGGGAGGATATTAAATCCGACACGTTTATTATGCTCCAGAAAATTTTTCTGAAAAGGGTCCTAGGGTTCCGGGCTCTTAGACAAAATTTTAGGGAGTTAAATGGAATAAAACTAAACATCTTGAGGGTTAGAGGGTTAAAATCCCAAAATCAGAGGCTCAAAGTCGAATCTCATAAAAATTAGGGGTAGAATTGCAAAAAGGAAAAATAGTTGGGTTAAATTGCAAAAGACCCTCGAATAAAGGTTGTTAGGGCTCAGTGCTTCCGCCCGATTCCTCTCCTTCCCCGATCGAGAACCGACGCCACACTGCCTTCTCCTCCGGCTTCCACCAATCCGACGAACAACACCCTCGGAATCCAGCCGGCGTCGAAGCTTCAATCCCTCGATCCTCAAACCCTCTCATGAACGAGAGCTAGGGATTTTATTTCGGGCGATTTGGGGTGTGGTGGTGCCCTCAGGCCGACGAGTTCAATCAAGTGGACGGAGCCCTACTTGAGGTGAGTTAGGGTTCAGTAGGTCTGGGATTCTGTGAGTCGAGGTAGTTTGGGTTGATGTCATCCCTGATGCGTGACCTGTCTTCTAGCTTGGGGACGATCTAGGGATTTGGCCGATGGAGTATCAGGTCGGTGGCTTGGAGTTGGAGTTTCGTCAACAAGGGTTGAGGCTTATGGTGTTCTCCAAATGCTTCCATTGTGCGCTCGTGTTGGCTAAGAGCTGGCCACGACAAAGCGGCTGATCTGGGCAGATTGCTTGTGCTAGCCATCACTGAGGTAAAGTTTGCTTTAGCCTTGAGCCTTGGTTTTAGGACTTTGATCCTCTATGTTTGGAGATGTTGTTCCCCTTTTTGATTTGGGTTTTAGATGTCACCGTGAGCTTCATGTATTGGGAATTTGTTTTGAAGTTGGTCCTGTGTTCTTGAATCTGTATTTGTAGTAAGGTTGCTCTGGTTCTTTGATGCTGATAGGTTTTGGTATTGAATTGTTAGATCTGTAGAAGTTGTAAAGCTCTGCATTAGACCTATGTTTGAAGTCGAATTCATGTCATATGATTTTTGTGGTGGTCATTTCAGTTGTTGATGATGTAGATCTATTTTGGTTTGAGCTTGCCGTGAGGTTTTGTTTCCTTGGGATTAATGTGTTTCAGGTTGTATTGTTTTGGGATCTGTTTAATGTTAGTTTTGGATCAAATGGATGATGGTTTGATTTTAGTTAACCTGGAGGAGTTAGGGTGATGATTAAATTGGTAATCAAGATTGATATGAATGATGGAACGATCAGGTTACAATTTGTTTAAACCCAGGTTTAATTGAGAGGTTATCATTCAATTAGGGACTTGTTAGCTAGTTACTATCTTTGTAATAGCTATTTAAAATATGTCCTTTGATACAGGGCATTGATTTGGACACTGATTGATTGGATTATTGGCGGATGGTTCTTTGTGCTTTGATACGGACTCCTACTCTTGGAGGCGGGTACCCCTGACTTATCTTTTTAGATATTGTCTTACTGTTATGCATAGTTTGTTATAGATAGCAGTAGGTTTATATGTTATACCTGCCTTTGTGTATTATGATCAGATATCTGTTGCTTACTCTTTTAGATGACTCCTGTCTAGTTCTATACAGTCTCGATATTTGTCATGCGTACACATGTGTTTAGATACAGTAATAGGTTACTTTGTATCTGTAGTTGGATTAATTCCTAGATATACCTTGCATGGATACCTAGGGTAGAATGGTTAGATCTGGATACATGTGTTGGACCTATACCTTTTCTACCGGCCTATGGTTGAGGATTTGATTGTGAGGAGGGTGTCGTTAGCATACTTTACCCTCTAGGTTGTATACTGAGCTGTAGGCTCTATATGATTGCATACTGGCAATCATCGGCACCCCTAGGGTTTGAGCCCGTCGCGCAGTTAGGTTTCCCGTATTGATTGAGCTATTAGCACGATGCTATTATCATGATGGAGACCATCTGCTCCCCTGAGGTCCGAGCCCGTCACCAGTCATGCCTGCATCATACTTGCATTCGCCACGAGTGCTGAGCGTCATACTTGCATTGCCACGAGTGCTGGGCATTATATTTGCATAGTCACGAGTGCTGGGCTACATACTTACATCGCCACGAGTGCTGGGCGTCATACTTGCATTGCCACGAGTGCTGGGCATCATATTTGCATAGCCACGAGTGCTGGGCTACATACTTGCATCACCACGAGTGTTGGGCGTCATATTTGCATAGCCACAGGTGTTGGGCTACATGTTGCATTACCGCAGGTGCTGGGCATCATATATGCATAGCCACGAGTGTTGGGTTTCATATGTTGTAGGCCACAAGTGTTTGACTTCTCTATGCAACCATGAGTGGTTGGCTTATCTGTCTCTTGTTCACCCGACCACCGGTCTGGTGGTGGCTGAGGTGCATACAAAACAAATCGTTGTACTACGTGTATGAGGATGCATTGCACTTTGGTTGGTGCTTGTTGAGTTTGAGTGCTATATATGTTTGATATGCACTTACAGGTGGCATACACATTTGGATTGTGTATCATTCTTAAGGTTATATAGAGGATTGATTACACCTACCTGCAGGATAGACGGACTCTGGTATGTATTTCACCCTTAGTCTTTAGATATGCTTTATCCTCTATACTCGAGACTGTATCAGCGTGATTCTTATTGTTATTTATAGCTTGCTGTGCATATCTATTTTGGTATCCACTGAGTTTATTTCGACTCACCCCCGTTGCCTATATTTTTGTTTCCAGGTTGATTGGTCTCCAGGGGAGCCCTAATTGTCAGTCCCAGGTCCTTACGACTCCAGTGATGGGTGCTTCCGCATAGTTATGTTTCCTTTACATCGTATTATTTGTTTTGGATTTGTTTTATGTCGTGGAACTTGTATCACGTTTTATTTGTCTTGGTATTGTATTTTTAAGTCCTCTGATGGACTATGTGTTTGTTGTTTTGTTGTAAGTTCGACTGGTCCGCAGTCAGGTATGATTTATTTTGTGTTATGATTATGTTATATCTTGTTTTTGAGGCCTGATGCCAAATTATTATCTGTGTGTGTTGTTTGTATATATAAATTGTCCACCGGACAGGGGAGATGTTGTCCACCGGACAGGGGAGATGCTGTCCGATTTTATATTGGAACAACGACTCCTGGATCTCGGGGCGTGACAAAACCATTTTTCATTATTAATAATAAATCAAGTCAATTTTAAAAAAGACCTCCATCTTGCATTTCCACATCGCGAACTCTCCCTTAAACTTTGGTGGGTGGATTGTCGGTCCGACTATCATCTCATTGCTTTAGGAAGTAATTAGTCCTCCTGCAACGGTTAGGCTCTGATACCAATTGTTAATCCTATGCAGGCCGGCTAGAGGGAGTGAATAGCCTTGTAAATAAAAACTATATCTTTTGCAATATCATGGCAAAGATGAAAATTAGTTATGTAACAATTAAAATAGACAACATAAACAACTTAACAGAAAACTAGTAAGAGACCAGAAGTTTACTTGGTTTCAACTAGGGTGGTTGCTAAGCCAAGGTGATAATAGCTCATTAGAAATATCTCCTTCAGTGTAAGCGGAGAAGTCTTTTACAGACATTTAAAAGCGTAGTAATAGTAGGAAAATGATTACAGGTTATTGTTCTTTAATCCTAGCTATAGGAGCTATTTATAGCCCAAAACAAGAAGTTACCATTGTGCTAACGTGGACCTGAGGCGCCTCAGTTGTGATCCGAGACGCCTCAGTTGGATAAAAATTTATCTACGGTGCCAATAGTAAACGTTGATAACTTTTTAATCTAAGGTGTCTCAGTTCTGACTTAAGACGCCTCAGTTTTGTTTTAACGTAGAACTGATCCGAATGAACCGAGGCGCCTCAGTTGACCATTTGCTCAAAATCAACACCCACATTGACATTTTTGTCTTTCCTCCACATGGGTGATTTTCAGCCATCCAAAGTTGAGCTCACCTGAACTCGACTCCGGCTTTCTCCTCGAACGGACTTCCTCCCAGATTCTCGTCACTCAGATGTTATACACACCCATTTTGTCCAGCGGTGTACTCATCCACAACCTTTGCATCTCTTGGATGTACTGAGCCCGTCGGCTCCCTTCCCTATGACATCCTTCTTGTCTGCTGCGTCTTCCGCTCAACTTCTTGTGCTCCTAAGGTCCGACACACTTAGACATAAGGATCAAAAACATACAAGACCTAACTTGACTTGGTTGTGTTGATGCAGTCTGACCATAATTGTTGTTTTGGTATTGACATCGATTTTAGTTTAGGTTAATGAGATGATTGAGATTAAGTCCTGGTCGGGGACTGGGCACGAAGTTGATGAAATCCTGGCTTGGACGACCAGGTCCTAGCTTGGGAAGCTAGGTGGATGAAACCCTGGCTTGGAGGGCCAGGTCCTAGCTTGGAGGGCTAGGTTGGATGAAACCCTGGCTTGGAGGGTCAGGTCCTATCTTGGAGGGCTAGGTTGGATGAAACCCTGGATTGGAGGGTCAAGTCCTAGCTTGGGAAGCTAGGTTGAAGTCCCGGTGAGTGAAACTGGGCATGGAGTCTTGGTCCGGGGGACTGAGCACGAGTCAGAGAAGGCTGGGAGCCCGTTCTCTTAACTTAGAGTGGATTTGGCCTTGCCTGGATCGGTCTGGTGACCGATCAGGGAAGTTGGCACGGTGTTCCCTCGTGGATTGGTCTGGTGACCGATCCAGCTATTCTGATCGGTCTGATGACCGATCAGGGAGCATACAGTGACTTTGTTAGGCTACTGATCGTCTCCTGATTGGTCTGGTGACCGATCAGGGAAGGCTCCTGATCGTTCTGGTGAACGATCAGGGAGAGGTCAGTAGGTTTCGTGGGATTTCATGATCGGTCAGGCTGAATGATCAAATGTCGCGAGCTTCTCACTATAACTGATCTGGATGCATCCTAATCGATTAGGGCATGCCCTGATCGGTCCCCGGACTGATCAGGACACAACCTAATCGGCCTAGTGACCGATCAGTGAGGTTTGGCTGTGAAAGCTGGGAATCCCAGCAATGCTATGGATCGGTCCGGTGACCGATCCACGATATGTGATCGGTCAGGGTGACCGATCACCAGAAGGTCGCGATTTCTGGCTTCTCACTGTGGACCGATCAGGCTGGAGTCTGATCAGACTGGGCCTATCCTGATCGGTCTGCTGACCGATCAAGGATCACTCTGATCGGTCCGGTGACTGATCAGTAGCTGACAGCTTTAATTTAAATGCGCTGTCAGACTTCTAATCGCGTTTTGATTCGCTCTGATTTCGTTCTGATAACTCTGATTTCCTCTTATCCACGTTTGATTTCATTTGCTAAGCTGCTATTAAGTGTGCAGGTGACAGGTTTGATTTCAAATGGTGAAGGAGGGTCAACTGGGAGCTTTCAATGCCACAGGTTTGATGTATTCCTCTTCTCAGGTTACAACGGACGTCTAGCGTGGGCTGGCAACAGCTGGGAAGCTGACGAGCTGACCTGGGCTTGGCTGAAGGGAGTTCAGTGAGTCCAGAGGAGGTCAGGAGTAGCTGAGGCTGTTGCAGACGAGCTGGTGAGCAGCTGGGAGCTGCAGAGGCGCGCCTGCGACCTGGGATTTGGGCAGAGACTTGAGAGCTTGTGGCGAAGAAGTCTCAGTAACAATTGATCCATCTCTTTGAACAAGCTGCCTCTCCAACTCTTGAGCATTCATTCAACACTTAGTAAGCGATCTCTTGACAAGCAGCAACCTTGAGTCTGTGAAGGAAGTCGCGAGTGGATCAGCAAGCAAACAAAGAGCTGGGAGCTCTTGTGTTGGTGGTGTTGTGCTGTGCTCGGTGATCTGTTCTTCGATTCTCATCCTTATGCTTTGTAAGCGATCTATAAGATCTCCTTGTTGTCTCTGTGCTTAATTCTTGATACTTTTGAGACCATTTGTGTGGAGAGGTTTCTCCACCGAGAAGGAGGATTTGATATCCGGATTTCTGGGGCTTGATCTTCCGACGATCAAGGGATCGCCCACCTTAAGGGCACACCAAGGAGTAGAGGCAAGTTATCCCCGAACCTTGTAAACGATCTTTGTTAGCATTTTTGGTTTGCTCTTCATTTCTGCAGTTATACTCTGTTTTTGTTTTTGCTTCCGCTGTGCTACTGACCCTAACTGCAGAGAAAACCTAAAAGTTGAAGAAGTTTGTGTCTGGCTATATTCACCCCCCCCCCCTCTCTAGCCATCCAAATTCCAACAAGTGGTATCAGAGCTTGGGGCTCTGTTCAAGCAGCTTAACATCCGAGAGTCAACAAGAATGACTTTGAGAGAAGGATTTAGCACCACTCGACCTCCCTTCTTTGATGGATCTGATTTCCAATATTGGAGGTCCCGCATGGAGTACTACCTCAAGATCGACATTGGAATATGGTTCTCCGTGAAGGAAGGCTTCACCCCTCCAAGAGATGCGGAGGGAAAAGAATTGGAGTCCTCACAGTGGTCGGTTGAGCAAACACGAAAAGGAGAAGCCGATGCGAAGGCGGTGGTGACTTTGCAATGTGGAATGAACAAAGACCAACTAATCAAGGTTGGTCCCTTTACAAGCGCAAAGGATTTGTGGAATAAGCTCATTGAACTCCATTAGAGCACCCGAGATTCGAGAATATCCAAGAGGGACTTGTTCCTCAATCAACTACAAAATCTCTTCATGAAGGAGAGTGAAACGGTAAGCGAACTTCATAGTAGATTCAAAGAGGTATTGAATGGTCTCCACTCCATTGACGAAAAGGTCGAGAACCGCGACCTTGTGAGGTATGTGTTAAAAGCCTTTCCAAGAAATGTCTTGTGGTCATCCATGGTGGATGCCTACAAGATTTCCAAGGACTTGTCAATTGTAAAATTGGATGATCTATTTTGAGAAATGGAGCTGCACGAGATGGCTAACAAAGGCCCCAAGGAGAAGGGGATTACTCTTGTTGCTGGGGAAAAGACCAACAAGAAGAAGGAGAAAAAGAAGGAGAAGAAGAAGGAGAAGGAAGTCTCTTCATCCTCATCCTCATCCTCATCCTCATCCGAGTCCAAGGAGGATGACAGTGGGTCTTCTTCCTCCGAGATGGCCAACTTTGTGAGAAGAATGATGAGGAAGAGCCGGCGCTTCAAGGGTAAAGGTAACCCTAGTGAAGTTAAAATTGATAAGTCTAATGTTACTTGTTATGAGTGTATCAAGAAAGGGCACTTCAAGAAGGACTGCCCAAAACTCAAGAAGAAAGAGGAGAAATCAAAGAAGAAGAAGAAGGCTTTGAAGGCCACATGGGATGAATCATCCTCTAGTTCATCCGAAGAAGAGAAGGAGGAGAAGAGTACACGGCATGTAGCACTCATGACAATTGAAGGAGAAGAGAGCAGTGATGAATCCATGGACTCTTCAAACGCGGCTTCATCATCTTCGGATGATGAAGAGGTAATCTCTTCCGAATTAGACAAATGTTATAGAACAATTGCATGTTTAACCAATTTGTTAAAAAAATCAAAAGATAAGGTTAAATCATTGAAAGTAGAAGTTGAACAATTGAAATCCTCTAGGGATGAGGATGTTGATGATTTGCATGTAGAGATGTTAAAAGATGAAAAAAAATCTTTGAAGAGTGAGGTTGAGAGACTCAAGAGTGTTCTTGAGAAATTCTCAACTAGCTCTAAGACTTTAGATATGATTCTAAATGCACAAAGGGCGGTTTACAACAAGGCCGATATTGGTTACCGACCTAAAGAACTATCATTTGTTTCCTTAATGTCTAGGACTGATGTTAGACCATTTAAGACTCCTAGGGTTCAAAGGAAAGTGGTCAAGGCATGGGTGCCTAAGTCTTGCATAGTAGGTGCTTTAGGTCCCAAGATTTGGGTACCTAAATCTTCTATCTTTCGTATTGTGTAGGTCATGATTGAGGGGGAGCATCTATCAACTTGGTTCGTTGATAGTGGGTGCTCCAAACACATGACCGGTGATAGATCCTTATTCACTACTCTTCAAAGAAAAAGTAGAGGTAATGTTTCCTTTGGTAACAATGGTAGTCTTAAGGTTGTAGAAATAGGAGACATTCAAATATCTGAATGTCTTAGGATTAAGAATGTCCTTCTAGTCAAGGGGATGACATTTAATCTCCTAAGTGTCAGTCAATTGTGTGATACGGGTTACACAATTGATTTTCAATCAAGTCAATGTCTAGTTAGACAACATGACACATTTGACACAGTACTAGTAGGCACAAGGATAGATAACATTTATCAAGTTTTTTTTAAAAGTGCTACTCATGCTTTTGTTAAGTGTTTCATGTCAAGAGAAGATGAGTCCAACCTTTGGCACCGGAGACTAGCACATGTGAACATGAAGAATATCCAGAAATTGGCCAACAAGGGACTAGTTCGTGGTTTACCAACCATCAAGTATGAAAAGGAAAAGATTTGTGATACATGTCAAATGGGTAAGCAAACCAAATCTGCACATAAACGTAAAAGCACTGTAAGTACTTCTACCGCTTAGGATTTACTTCACATGGACTTGTTTGATTGTAGCACTATAATATCCTTGAATGGTAGTAGATATTGTTTTGTGATCATTGATGATTTTACTAGATATACTTGGACGTATTTTCTAAAATATAAGAATCAAACCTTAGATGTTTTTATCTCTTTTTTAGAAGAGTTGAAAATGAAAAATCATCAACAATTAAAACAATAAGGAGTGATCATAGAGGAGAATTTCAAAATCAAATATTTTTAGAGTTTTGTCAAGAGAGAGGGTATAGACACGAGTTCTCTACTCCTAGAACACCACATCAAAATGGTGTTGTAGAGAGGAAGAACCGGGTCTTACAAGAGGTTGCACAAAGTGTTGGGAACGAGATGGCTAGAGAGGGGGGTGAATCTGGTCGATCTCTTGGACTTAGACAAAAACTTGCTCTTTAAGATCTTTCTCTGCACTTAAGTTAGTAGCAGCGGAAACAACACAAATGCAAAGAAGCAAACTTAACAAAACTGCAGAAACAGAGAATACAAACCAAGGATCGCTAACAAGGATCGTTTACAAGGTTCGGGGATAACTTGCCCCTACTCCTTGGCGTGCCCGTGAGGTGGGCGATCCCTTGATCGTCGGCAGATCAAGCCCCGGTGAACACCGGATATCAAGCGCCTCCTTCTCGGTGGAGTAACCTCTCCACAAGCTATCTCAGTAGATGAATACAAGATTAAGCACACGAGACACTCGAGAAGGGAAGCTCACAAAGCTCTCACAGGAATGCAACAAGATCGCTCAAGAACAAAGCAATAGAGAGCACGACCACAGCCCAGCAACAACTTCCCAAGTTTTCTGTCTGTGTCGCCTCGCTCCTCTGCATCCTGCTTCGTCTCTTAAGCTCCTGCTCAACGTCGCCAGCTCCATCAGCACTACTGACTCACACTCTGACCAACTGACCTCTCTGAGCACTCAATCCACTGGACACTCCTCCAGCTGAGCCTCCGTCAGTTGCCAGCCGCGCCTTCGTCAGTTGCCAGTTGCGCCAGACACCGTTGAGACCTGAAAACACAATAGATCCAAACCTGCTCCAAGGAAAGCCTCTCATTGACCCTCCTTGAGTGTTTGAATCACCTGCTATCACCTGCACACTCTAACAGAGGCTTAGCAATGCATATCAAAGAGAAATCAGCAAGTAGCAGAGAATCGGCAGTGAAAACAGACTTCTGACAGCATATTTGAATTAAAGTTCTGCTCCTGATCGGTCCCCAGACCGATCAGGGAGGAGCCTGATCGGTCACCAGACCGATCCAGCAGCTTCTGCACACTCCTGATTGGTCCCCAGACCAATCAGGCTCCTGCCTGATCGGTCACCAGACCAATCAGGCTTGAGTGAACAGTGATTCTTTAATCAAATCATAAGTCTCTGATCGGTCACCGGACCGTTCTAGACTTGATTAGCAAGGGAACTCAACTCACTGTTCGCTCCCTGATCGGTCACCAGACCGATCAGGAGCTGTGCAGTGAGTGAAACACACACTCCCTGATCGGTCACCAGACCGATCAAACATCGCTGGATCGGTCACCAGACCGATCCACGAAGGAGCAGCGTGCCAAACTCCCTGATCGGTCACCAGACCGATCCAGGGACTCAACCTAGCCCTCCAAGCTAGGATTTCATCCACCCTAGCCCTCCAAGCTAGGGACCTGACCCTCCAAGTCAGGATTTCATCCAACCTAGCTTCACTCACTAGGACCTGACTTCACTCGCCAGGGTTTTTCACCTAACCCTCCAGTTGGGACTTTTCACCTAACCCTCCAAGTTAGGACTTTTCACCTAGCCCTCCAAGCTAGGACTTTTCACCCAACCTTCCAAGTTAGGATTTTTCCACACCTAGCCCTCCAAGCTAGGACCTGGCTTCACTCACCAGGACCCGGCTTCACTCACCGGGATTTCCTCCACCTGGCTTCACTCACTAGGACCCGGCTTCACTCACCGGGATTTCCAACACCTGGCTTCACTCACCAGGACCCGGCTTCACTCACCGGGATTTCCTCCACCTGGCTTCACTCACCAAGACCCGGCTTCACTCACCGGGATTTCCAATCAACCTGGCTTCACTCACCCGGACCCGGCTTCACTCACCGAGATTTCCAATCAACCTGGCTTCACTCACCAGGACCCGGCTTCACTCACCGGGATTTTTAATCACCTGGCTTCACTCACCAGGACCCGGCTTCACTCACCGGGATTTCTCCACACCTAACCCTCCAAGTTAGGCACCTGACCCTCCAAGCCAGGACTTTTTCACCTAATTCTCCAGGATGGGAATTTGCACCTAACCCTCCAGGTTAGGACTTTTCACCTAGCCCTCCAAGCTAGGACTTTTCACCCAACCCTTCCGAATTAGGACTTTTCCATCACCTAGCCCTCCAAGCTAGGATTTTCCATACCTAACCTCCCAGGTTAGGATTTTCCAACACCTAGCCCTCCAAGCTAGGATTTTCCACACCTAGGATTTTCCATATCATAATCATCCTCCTAAACTAAAATCGTTGTCAACACCAAAACAACAATCAGGGCCAGACTGCATCAACAATCTCCCCATTTTTGTTGTTTGACAACCCGATTTTAAGTTTAGGGTTTCTCAATCAATATTCCAACTTTAGAATCGTAGGGGAATCCAGATCCTCCCCCTACAATAACCCTAAACTTAATCAACCATTTTCTCCTCCTTTGTCAAACATCGAAAAGGGTATGGTTATTAAGTTTGAACATACCTCCCCCTCAAACATGGGTCTCTCCCCAAACCCAAAATAATCAAAGTTAAGTTTTGAATTGCACATGAAAACATATACAGAATAATATTATGGTCAAACATGTATATGTTTCATATGACAAGTAAGTCAAAGGATGATTTTGGAATTGCATATGAGAGGCATATACCATAAATGTATCATGGCAACAATGTATATGCATCATATGGAAATAAGTGTGAATTGCACATGTAAACATATACAGAAATATATCATGGTCAAATATGTATATGCTTCACATGACAGGTAAGGAATGCATCTGTATCTGACATATAATCCTGATTGGTCTCCATGACCGATCAGGTTCATTGATTACGTGATACAGACATATTTCTTGTTAGTCTGGAGAGCGATCAGATTTCAGAAAAATTCCTGAAAATCTGATACGTTCCTGATCAGACTGCATTAATAATTTGCATTCCATAACAGGGGAGTAGACTCTGTTGATATTCGATATTTCAGAAACATTTCCGAAATATGACATTAAGAATAAGAGTCATGACTCAACAAACCCTTTCTTATGAATTTGAACATTCCAACATAGGTTTGTATCAAATCACTATTTAGTATAGGTTTGTACCATTTGAACAAATTTGTGCTCCCTTAGTACCAGGTTTGTACCAATGGATAATCAAATATGTTTCAATTGTAATTCAATTGTATCAGATTTGTGTGTTGTATGATCATTAAACTGATACAATTCGACAAGAAGATATTGGTTTGAGGAGGTTTTGGATCAATTTGGAACGGTCTGGGAGTTCCTTGATCAGAGTTGGTCTGATCGGTCACCAAACCAATCAGAAGCACCCCTGATCGGTCGGTGGATCGATCAGGGATGATACAGAATGGTTTTTCAGTTTCAGAAACAAAATTTCAGAAACTGTGAAATCAACTTTGTTTCAAATCTCAACCATTCCTAAACCCTAATTCAATTAATGTTAATCCATTTGGTCCTAAGGGTTCCCTTAATCAAGATATATGTCATGATCTGTGTTAAAGCATGATGAGTATGTTCTTAATCATGAACTTGAGTCCCAAAACCAGGTTTGTATGATCAGTTATGTTCTAAGCATGTTCTTGGCATGATCATGTGTGAATCAAAATATTCCAAGTATGATCAAATTTCATGATACACAAGGTATGATCAAAATTTCAAATCATGCTTATATAACACTAGTATCAAGGTATGATTAAGTTCCCAATTTTTTATCAAGTTCATTTACCATCATAAGCAACACTAAGTGTGAAGACCTTGAATACATGTCAATTCTTTTGATTCATTTCAAGAAAACACTGAACCTAGACCTTAAGTTCATGTTCTTGTCTAATGATGTATTGTGAGATTTTCAATGTGTCCATACTTGTTCTCTAGCATGCATCCATATTCTACAACACTATTTGAGTCAAAACATGATGGTGTTTTCTAAGCATGAAATTGAGTATCAAAACATGTTTGTATCAAAGCATTATCATATCAAGAAACCTTAGTTTGATACAAGGGAATCACTAGGTCATAGAAGGTTAAACAGTGAATTTTAAAACTCATGGTGATGCCTTGTGAGATTTTTATAATGATCAGCCCAAACTATATGTTCATCTTGTCCTTAAACATGCATTCATGTGTTATAACACATACAAGATACTCATAGCATACTTGGGCTTGAGATAGGACATTTCATAAACCATAACTTGCATGAAAACACAAATTGCAACAAGTAAAACCAATTATTCTAAGTCATTCATGGCAAGAGCAAATTATGTGTGAATCTAAACCCTTCATGCAATATATAAAAATAATTTCCAAGGCTTGTTGACTTATTTTGAAACTAGTGTAACCTTAGCCTTGGGTTTGGAGCACCACTTATCAACAACCTATGTTGATAGATGCTCCCCCTCAATCAAAACTATACAATTCTAAATATGGAGGTTTTAGGTACCCAAATTTTGGGACCTAATGCATCTACAATGAAAGACTTTGGCACTCATGCCTTAGTCATTCTCTTCTTCACCTTTTAAACTTTAGAATCATTTGATGATCTAAATTGGGTTCTTGACATTAATGACATGAAACTTGATTCTTTTGGTTGGTAACTTAAGCCAACCTTGTTGTAAACCACTTTTTGTGAGTTCAAGATCATATCTAGGGTTTTTGAACTTGTTGAAAATTTCCCAAGAATATTCTTGAGATTTTCAATTTCACCCTTCAAACCCTTATTTTCATCCTCAAGATTTTGAACATGCAAGTCATTAATATCCTCATCCTTAGAGGATTTTAATTCTTCTATTTCTAATTTTAAAGATTTAACTTTGTTCTTTGATTTCTTTAACAATTTAGCTAAACATGCTATTGTCCGATAACACTTATCTAATTCCGGAGAGATTACCTCTTCATCATCTGAAGATGATGAAGGCGCGGTTGAGGAGCTTGACTCGTTATCACTTTCTTCTCTCGAGTCCTCTAGTGCCATGAGGGCACGGTGATGAGTGTACTTCTCCTCCTCTTCTTCGGATGAACTAGAAGAGGAGTCATCCCATGTGGCCCTCAAGGCCTTCCTTTTCTTCTTTGATTTATCCTTCTTGTTCTTTAACTTTGGACATTCATCCTTGTAATGTCCTTTCTTGCTACACTCATAACATGTAATATTAGACTTATCAAATTTAACTTCACTCGGGTTACCTTTACCCTTGAGACGCCGGCTCTTCCTCATCATTCTTCTAACAAAGTTGGCCATCTCGGAGGAAGAAGACCAGCTGCCCTCCTCCTCGAACTCGGACTCGGATGAGGATGAAGATGAAGAGGCTTCCTTCTCCTTCTTCTTCCCCTTCTTCTTCTTGTTGTCACCTGCCACTAAAGCAATACCTTTCTCTTTTGAACTTTTGTTAGAGATCTCATGTAGTTCCATTTCACAAAATAGATCTTCTAACTTAACAAAAGATAAATCCTTGGACACCTTGTAAGCATCCACCATGGATGACCACAAGGTATTCCTAGGAAAAGCTTTGAGAACATACCTTATTAGATCTCGGTTCTCTACCTTCTCATTAATGGAGTGAAGACCATTCAACACTTCTTTAACCCATCCATGGAGTTCACTTACCTTTTCATTTGCTCCCATGGTGAGGTTTTGGAGTTGGCTGTGAAGCAAATCCTTCTTGGCTCTCCGGGTGTCTTGAGTTCCCTCATGGAGCTCAAAGATTTTGTTCCATAGGTCCTTTGCACTTGTAAAGGGACCAACTTTGATAAGTTGGTCCTTGGTCATCCCACATTGCAACGTGACCACAGCCTTAGCATCCGCTTCTCCCCTTTTGATTTGCTCAGCTGACCACATGGAGAAGTCTAGCTCTTTTCCTTCACCATCTCTTGGAAGGATGAAGCCCTCCTTCACAGCAAACCACACACTGATGTTGGTCTTGAGATAGAACTCCATCCTTGACCTCCAATATGGAAAATCTGTGCCGTCAAAGAATGGAGGTCGGTTTGTGCTGTAGCCTTCTCTTCCCATAGCCATCTTGTTGTAAGCTCTTGGATGTTAAGCCGTTGAAGTAGAGCCCCTTGCTCTGATACCACTTGTTGGGAACGAGATGGCTAGAGAGGGGGGGGGTGAATCTGGTCGATCTCTTGGACTTAGACAAAAACTTGCTCTTTAAGATCTTTCTCTGCACTTAAGTTAGTAGCAGCGGAAACAACACAAATGCAGAGAAGCAAACTTAACAAAACTGCAGAAACAGAGAATACAAACTAAGGATCGCTAACAAGGATCGTTTACAAGGTTCGGGGATAACTTGCCCCTACTCCTTGGCGTGCCCGTGAGGTGGGCGATCCCTTGATCGTCGGCAGATCAAGCCCCGGTGAACACCGGATATCAAGCGCCTCCTTCTCGGTGGAGTAACCTCTCCACAAGCTGTCTCAGTAGATGAATACAAGATTAAGCACACGAGACACTCGAGAAGGGAAGCTCACAAAGCTCTCACAGGAATGCAACAAGATCGCTCAAGAACAAAGCAACAGAGAGCACGACCACAGCCCAGCAACAACTTCCCAAGTTTTCTGTCTGTGTCGCCTCGCTCCTCTGCATCCTGCTTTGTCTCTTAAGCTCCTGCTCAATGTCGCCAGCTCGATCAGCACCACTGACTCACACTCTGACCAACTGACCTCTCTGAGCACTCAGTCCACTGGACACTCCTCCAGCTGAGCCTCCGTCAGTTGCCAGCCGCGCCTTCGTCAGTTGCCAGTTGCGCCAGACGCCGTTGAGACCTGAAAACACAATAGATCCAAACCTGCTCCAAGGAAAGCCTCTCATTGACCCTCCTTGAGTGTTTGAATCACCTGCTATCACCTGCACACTCCAACAGAGGCTTAGCAATGCATATCAAAGAGAAATCAGCAAGTAGCAGAGAATCGGCAGTGAAAACAGACTTCTGACAGCATATTTGAATTAAAGTTCTGCTCCTGATCGGTCCCCAGACCGATCAGGGAGGAGCCTGATCGATCACCAGACCGATCCAGCAGCTTCTGCACACTCCTGATTGGTCCCCAGACCAATCAGGCTCCTGCCTGATCGGTCACCAGACCAATCAGGCTTGAGTGAACAGTGATTCTTTAATCAAATCATAAGTCTCTGATCGGTCACCGGACCGTTCTAGACTTGATTAGCAAGGGAACTCAACTCACTGTTCGCTCCCTGATCGGTCACCAGACCTATCAGGAGCTGTGCAGTGAGTGAAACACACACTCCCTGATCGGTCACCAGACCAATCAAACATCGCTGGATCGGTCACCAGACCGATCCATGAAGGAGCAGCGTGCCAAACTCCCTGATCGGTCACCAGACCGATCCAGGGACTCAACCTAGCCCTCCAAGCTAGGATTTCATCCACCCTAGCCCTCCAAGCTAGGGACCTGACCCTCCAAGTCAGGATTTCATCCAACCTAGCTTCACTCACTAGGACCTGACTTCACTCGCCAGGGTTTTTCACCTAACCCTCCAGTTGGGACTTTTCACCTAACCCTCCAAGTTAGGACTTTTCACCTAGCCCTCCAAGCTAGGACTTTTCACCCAACCCTTCCGAATTAGGACTTTTCCATCACCTAGCCCTCCAAGCTAGGATTTTCCATACCTAACATCCCAGGTTAGGATTTTCCAACACCTAGCCCTCCAAGCTAGGATTTTCCATACCTAGGATTTTCCATATCATAATCATCCTCCTAAACTAAAATCGTTGTCAACACCAAAACAACAATCAGGGCCAGACTGCATCAACACAAAGCATGCTCAATGAGTACTCCTTACCGAGTTACTTATGGGCTGAAGCTGTGAACACAGCTTGCTACGTGCAAAACCGAGTCCTAATACATAGATTCTTAGGGAAGACTCCTCATGAACTTTGGTTTGGAAAACCACCTACAGTTAAACACCTTAGGGTGTTTGGTTGTAAGGTGTTTATTCTAAACACCAAGGATCATCCTGGAAAGTTCACAGCAAAAGCTGATGAAGGGATACTGGTCGGGTACTCCCTCGTCAGCAAAGCTTATCGAGTCTATAACAAGAAGTCTAGATTAGTTGAAGAGTCTTCTGATGTTGTTTTTGAGGAAATTCCCAAAGCAAATGATCAATCAGGAGATGTAGAAGGAGTTCAATTCGAACTTAGGAAACTAGGTTTGGATGGAAGTCCAAGTGTTGTAGATGGTGGTGATGAGTCTGATGACGGTGAGCCTAGACAACTCGTAGATCAGCCGGATCCTGAGGCTGAGCTTGTGTCTAATGACACCATCCAAGAAGCACCACCAACACCAAGGCAAACTAGGTTAGCCTCTAGTCATCCCCAAGACCAAATTGTTGGAGATATCCATCATGGGGTTAAGACTAGATCATTCTTTAGGAATGAGGTTAATGAAGTTGCCCTAATTTCCGAAATTGAACCTAGAAAAATTGACGAAGCATTAAATGATCCCGATTGGATCATTGCCATGCAAGATGAACTAGGTCAATTCGAGAGAAGTCAAGTTTGGGACTTAGTCCCTAGACCTAAGAAGACCACCATTATTGGAAACAAATGGGTCTTCAAAAATAAGTTGAACCATAAGGGAGAAATCGTAAGAAACAAGGCACGCTTAGTAGCCAATGGCTATAGTCAAGTTGAAGGCCTTGATTACGATGAGACCTATGCTCCCGTGGCACGATTAAAGTCCATCCGATTGATGCTTGCATTTGCAGCACATCGTGGTTTCAAACTTTATCAAATGGATATCAAATCGGTCTTTCTAAATGGTTTCATAAGAGAAGAGGTCTATGTCGAACAACCTTCGGGGTTTGAGAGTTCCAAATTTCCAAACCACGTGTTCAAGCTCAAGAAGGCACTCTACGGCCTTAAACAAGCTCCCCGGGCTTGGTATGAGCGGTTGTCGACATTTCTAATTGAAAAAGGTTTTGTGAGAGGACAGATAGACCCTACACTATTTCTACGAAGAGATGGTGACAATATATTTGTAGCCCAAGTATATGTCGATGACATAATTTGTGGCTCAAACAATAAGGGCTATTTAAATGAATTTATTGGACACATGGAGAGTGAATTTGAAATGAGTCTAGTGGGAGAGTTGACTTTCTTCCTTGGACTTGAAATCAAGCAAACTTGTGATGGAATCCATGTGCACCAATCAAAATACACTCAAGAGATGCTCCGAAAATTTAACATAAGTGATTCCAAAGAGGTAACCACTCCCATGGCTATGAACACACGTTTAGACAATGATGAGAGTGGTAAGCCTATTGACCTAACTCAGTATCGGAGCATGATAGGTAGTTTGCTATACCTCACAGCTAGTTGACCTGATATACTTTTTGTTGTGGGTATGTGCGCTAGGTATCAAGTTTGTGCCAAGAAATCTCATCTAGTTGTTGTTAAAAGAATTTTAAGATACCTTAAGGGCACAATTGGAGTTGGTCTTTGGTACCCCCGTACCGAGTCGTTTGACCTAATTGGCTATACCAATTCCTACTATGCTGGGTGCAAGTTGGATCGGAAGAGCACAAGCAGGGGCTGCCAATTCTTAGGATCATCATTAGTTAGTTAGTCAAGTCGGAAGCAACATTGTGTTGCTCTCTCCATGATCGAGGCAGAATATATCGCCATAGGAGAGAGTGTATCGCAATTGTTGTGGATGATTCATACACTAGAGGACTATGGATTAACCTACAAGGGTGTGCAAGTGTTGTGTGACAATATAAGCACGATAAACCTAACAAAGAATCCAGTCCATCATTCTAGAACCAAGCATATTGAAGTGTGTCACCACTTCATTAGAGATCATGTTGCTAGAGGAGACATTGTACTCTCACATGTAGAGTCCAAATCGAATCTAGCGGACATTTTCACTAAACCACTCCCCGAGAATGAATTTAGTTTCTTACGAAAGGAATTGGGAATGTGTTGCACTTCATAGGAATGAACAAGCATTCAAAACCCTTCATGATCAATTCAAATTGTTGGGAACAATTATTGGGCAACTTGGGGACATCTCACACAAACTATAAAGTTTAACAAAATGTTTTTGTTTGTTAGAAATGGGGTGAGATGCTAGGATCAACCTAATTACTCAAAATGTTAATGCATCCCTTGAGGAATTAGGTTGACGAGATAATAATCATTAAGTTGACCAAGTATGGGGAAAACCAATGCATAACATATATGTACTTGGCTCCATGATCATACATGGACATTCCAATTAAGGAAACTTGGTTGGAGACTTATTTTGATACAAACTTGGTTAAACATTGAATGGATGTTTGTGATTGAATTTGACTTCACTTGGGTGGAGCAAATTGATTTGTTAAATCCATAAGGACCTTTGATCCTTGTTCAAGGGATCAATTATAGTCAAGGGAACACCTCCAAGATCGAAAATCTTCCATTTGATCGTATTGGAACTCTAAGGGAAGTCTGAAATTGGAGTTTCTGATCGTATCAGAAAAATTCCTGATACCTGATCGGTCACCGGACCGATCAGGAGGTGGTCTGATCGGTCACCGGACCGATCAGGAGTAGGTCTGATCGGTCCAAAGGACCGATCAAGCAATTTCTCGATTAAGCACAGAAATCACTCTGTGTTGGCCTGGATCGGTCCACAGACCGATCTGGCTGACCGATCTGGCCCCCTTGTGGATCGGTCCACCGACCGATCAGGAGGGTCACAGAAAATTTCACCAACTCTTTGTTCGCTCCCTGATCGATCGGCAGACCGATCAGGGGTTTACTTGATCAGTCACCCGACCGATCAGGACCAAGCCAGACCGATCAGGCTGGAGCCTGATTGGTCTGGGCGCTCCCAGATCAAATGGTGATCTGTTCAATCGCATTAAATCTTGGTTGGTGATCGGTCCACCAACCCGATTAATCACGTATCCACCTTATTCTCGAACCCTAGCGCCGAAACCCTTCCCCTCTTCCAGCGTGAGTTCCTGAGATTTCAGCGAGGCAAGATCTTTGTTCCCTGCGAGTGTGTGGACAAGCTTCTTCTTCCTGTGTGTGAGCTCTGCTTCCTGCGAGTTCTCGCATCCTGCAACCAGTGAGCTCTCTGCTTGCGCAGCCTTTCTCTCAACTTGAGATGTGTTCCTCCTAAGTCAATCAACCTCATGGCCCCTAAGTAAGTTTTCATGTTTTGATCACTTTATCCGTCACGATTTATGGAAGCTAACCATGTTATTTCATCTTGTGGTTCGTTTTGGTGTGTACCGTGATCTTGCCATGATCCTTCATCTTACTGATTACACCTAATGTCATTTGATTAATTCATTGGTTTATGATTCATTTGATCCAACCAATTTCCTTGTCGTGCCCTTACTTACTTATCCTTTTATTGTGTCGTTGATTACATGATCAAACTTGTGTGTCCATTCATTGATCCAATCTGTTGCCATGACTTATTATTTCCAACATTAGAAAATCATCTAGAGGTAAAGAACCGGATGAGGGTACCTCACGATTGAGGGCTCCCTCTTCATCTCCTAGACCCCAACCTCCTTCTGATGACAGATTTCAAAATGCTCATTATGAATTTTTCTTTCACAGTCAAACCTTCAAACTCCTACCTTGTAGAACTGTGGACCGAGCGTTTGTTTACGAACACTGTCCTTCAGTACGCCAGGTCATTGAGTTCTACGAGCTAGGATCCATTCTCTTCCTTGAGCGGCCAATAAATTTTGATTTAGTCTTCGAATTTTATAACAACATGGTCAGTGGAGAGGGTTCAGGGTATAGGACTCGTGTTGCTGGTATCAACCTCAATTTTGATTTATCAGCTTTCACTGCCTTCCTTGATTATCGACGTTCGGATAATGATTTTCCGCTCTACCCTTATCTTCCGGATCCTCTACCGGTTCCCTTCGATGGAGTCACTCCTGACTCTATCTTCGAGTACTTTTTCGGTCATCCAAGGCCAGGGGGTCCCGGTGAGCCCGCCGGTGATTTCCCCACGTTTGCTGCTCTCCGCCTTTCCCCCACTGATTATGTCCTGTTTAAAATTATCACTAACTGTCTGGTACCTATTACTTCAAAGCCCCTAGTCGAGATTTGCTCATTTCACTGCTTGATGCTCTATGGGATGCATCAGCAGTTAGACTTTGACATAGTGACTACCATATATTTCTCCATCATCACCTACAGCCAGATCGACCGTCAGACGGTTTATGTCTTTCGGACATATCATTACTGCCTGGCTTCATTCGGTCAGCATCGACGTCTCACAGGGCAGGATCGTGCCGATGGTCCAGCAGGACTGCCGACTTGGCCAACGCGCATTGGCCCAGTCTGGCATTATTGTCAGACCGCAGGGGCTGAGGTGGAAGGATAGGAGAGGTTTGGGGGAGTTACCTAGGGCAGCCCATGTTCAGATACCCGCAGCTCCAGCTTTTCATCAGGAGCCGCCCGCTGCTGCAGAGGGCTACTATGAGTGCGAGCCGGATCCCGATCTCCGCTGGCAGGTTGCGGAGCTAGAGCAAACGATGCAGCGCGAGTTTCATATCTCCGAGCTCTGGCGACAGGAGGTCCATTCTGAGTTTCGGTCTATCGATCGCAGACTACTCGCGATAGAGTCCGACATCTCTGGGGTTCGCTCCCAGCAGGAGGCATGGTACGAGGAGTGGCATGCCTGGACCGCTGGTTATTCGTACCAGCCTTCATCTTCTGGAGCTGCGCCCTCCAGCAGCACTGCACCAGGGAGCTTCATATCTATTGATGATACATCTGACGACGATCCTGCTGAGGATTGATTTGAGTGTACTCTGATCTAGCTTTCATGATTTGTGTTATGACTATTATGACTTGATGATGTCTTTGACTATACTTTGATGCATTGCTATGCATCCGACTTTGATCTTACTGGGTGATGTACTTGACTATATTCTGATGTTGTGTGATGCATCTGACTTTATGCCTGATTTCCATGTATGATTTGCTACTCCATGTTTATTACTAGTTCTTATTTTATTCCTATTCCGTGTTCATATGCTGCATGTGATTGTTATATCCTGCTTTATCCTTATCACATGGTTTCATATGCTTTCAATATTAAATCATATCTTTGTTGTTTTGGGAGAACCCCTAGGTTTGAGGGGGAGTATGTTTTTAAACTTAACAACCAGTCTATACCTTTTTCGGTGTTTGACAAAGGGGGAGAGAGTGGTTAGTTAAGTTTCGGATAATTACGAGCTTGACTGTTGTAGGGGGAGGATCCTGATTCTCCTACAATAGTGAAATTTGAGATTATTATTATCAAATCCCTAAACTTAAAATCGGGTTGTCAAACAATAAAAAGGGGGAGATTGTTGATGCAGTCTGACCCTGATTGTTATTTTGGTGTTGACACCGATTATAGTTTAGGTTAATGAGATGATTGAGATTAAGTCCTGGTCAGGGACTGGGCACGGAGTTGATGAAATCTTGGCTTGGAGGGCCAGGTCCTAGCTTGGAAAGCTAGGTGGATGAAACCCTGGCTTGGAGGGCCAGGTCCTAGCTTGGGAAGCTAGGTTGGATGAAACCCTGGCTTGGAGGGCTAGGTCCTAGCTTGGAGGGCTAAGTTGGATGAAACCTTGGCTTGGAGGGCCAGGTCCTAGCTTGGAGGGCTAGGTTGGATGAAACCCTGGCTTGGAGGGCCAGGTCCTAGCTTGGAGGGCTAGGTTGGATGAAACCCTGGCTTGAAGGGCCAGGTCCTATCTTGGGAAGCTAGGTTTGATGAAATCCTGGTGAGTGAAGCCAGGTCCTAGCTTGGGAAGCTAGGTTGAAGTCCCGATGAGTGAAACTGGGAATGGAGTCTTGGTCCGGGGGACTGAGCACGAGTCAGAGAAGGCTGGGAGCCCGTGCTCTTGACTTAGAGTGGATTTGGCCTTGCCTAGATTGGTCTGGTGACCGATCAGGGAAGTTGGCACTTAGTAAGCGATCTCTTGACAAGCAGCAACCTTGAGTCTGTGAAGGAAGTCGCGAGTGGATCAGCAAGCAAACAAAGAGCTGGGAGCTCTTGTGTTGGTGGTGCTGTGCTGTGCTCGGTGATCTGTTCTTCGATTCTCATCCTTGTGCTTTGTAAGCGATCTGTAAGATCTCCTTGTTGTCTCTGTGCTTAATTCCTGATACTTTTGAGACCATTTGTGTGGAGAGGTTTCTCCACCGAGAAGGAGGATTTGATATCCGGATTTCCGGGGCTTGATCTGCCGACGATCAAGGAATCACCCACCTTAAGGGCACGCCAAGGAGTAGGGGCAAATTATCCCCGAACCTTGTAAACGATCCTTGTTAGCGTTTTTGGTTTGCTCTTCATTTCTGCAGTTATACTTGTTTTTGTTTTTGCTTCCGCTGTGCTACTGACCCTAACTGCAGAGAAAGCCTAAAAGTTGAAGAAGTTTGTGTCTGGCTATATTCACCCCCCCTCTCTAGCCATCCAAGTTCCAACAGGTTGATCACATCAAAACTAACACGGGGTACTTGCACAAATAAGAAATTAAAATTAAATCCCGTCTAAAAGACGATATAATTAATGTATTTTTTAAATCTAGAAAGATATTAGTTCATAAATAAAGCTTAAAACACCTATGGACTCTGCTTTAGCCTTCTTTCCATCCGTATATAGATGCATCTTTCACTATTAAGCGTAATCCTGAGACAACCATGCATAGTGACACTTATGTAAGTAGTAGTACCGATATCTATCCACTAAATATCAGTAGGTATAATAGCTAAATTGACTTCCGAACTAGCAAGATTAAGAAATTTACCTTTCTTTACACATCTATTAGTGTATTTTGGATAGTCTTTCTTTATATGACCTTTCTTCTTATAAAAGAACAAGTGGACTTCTTATCCTGTTCTTCATGCTCCTTATGTCCATAGCTACCTGAATATATAGTTTGTTTTTCTGTTCCCTTATTGTGTAGGGATCTCTATGCGAAAAATAACAAAATCACAACGGAAAAATAGGATCCCTTCGAGCGATCCATACGTATAAAGTTCTATTTAAAGAGTTATACCTTTGAAGCGTGCCGTTATCATATCCCACTAGTCCTTGGTTCATCGGATCTCTGCACGATCAAGATGGTTGTGCCTCTAATAGTATCCATATGAACATGATCTCGGTCTCGGAGATGAACCACCTTAATTGTGCTAGCAACTTGGGATAGTTTACAAGATAAAAGAACCAAAAGACACACCTTGTGTGTTTTGGCCAAGAAGAAGGAGAGGACGAAGAAGAAGATCAAGTTCAACCACCTTTTCATTTCACCAAAATGACCCTTTTATAGTCAAGCTTTAGAATACAAAAGATCTTTGGCTTTTGGTCTTCTCAACCTATTAATGTCCATTAATCTCAATGAATACCAAAGTCTCTTAGTATTCTTTTAACCTTTTGTATTCATCCAATGAATACAAAGGGTTTTAGTTTCTTGGTCTTCCTCTTTAATAATGCACATTAAATCATTTTAATAAACACTAATTCCTTTTAAGTGATTAAGTCTAATCTAAATGAGTCTAATTCATATTAGACTCAATCCCATAATCCAATTAGATTTATTTGAGTCTAACTCAATTAATCCAATTTTGGATCATATTTTAGTCAAACTAAAAATAAGTTATCTCTGAAATATCATGCTCTTTGTGTGTGACCCAATAGGTTCTCGTAATATTGGCAATGTATCTAAACCATTTTAGATACATAAGCAATAAACGACATCTAACAATACATCATTGCTACCCAAGTGACGAGAAAGTTGAGATCCGACCTAACCTTTCCATGTCTATTATAATGGATGACTTTGTTCTTCTATCCTTGATATCTAGATTGATCAATGAACCATAGACTATGTCATCCCTTTATCAATCTTTGTGTTTCTTGATCCCAAAGAAGACTCACTCAACCAAATAAGCTCAATATCTCATATTGGCTTATTTGAGCATGACCATGCATTTTAGTAGTTCTACTCGATCAAGAGACTCACATATATCACTCCCATTATATAGAATGGATAGATCTCATCTACATCACTCACATTACTCTGCATAATTTATTGCATATCTAGTGATCGACTTTGTAGTCCACCCTGTTACGAGTGACGTTTGACGATACAAAGTATACAACTCCTTATGTAGGGAACCGTAGTGACTCCAGGTCTAAGGACTATTCATACCAATAGTCACTATGGGAAAATTTATGACACTCATATAACGATCTATGAAACTTTCTCATGGGGGTCAATTCAGTATATATATTCTCCAATATATATACCCATATGTCAACGTGATATCCTATATCCATGACTTATGAGATCAAATCATCAATTGATCTACATGTTAGTTTCAACGCATTAATATTGCCCTTGTATATTAATGCTTGACTAGGAATAGTTAAAAATAGTGTTCTCTATAGCCTCTCACAATCAATTCAACCAATTGATGTGCTATATATTAGAACCTACTATTCTAAGGCATTATTATATTTATCATCTAGCATAAGCATGAAATAAATATAATAATCAAAATTTTATCTTTATTAATAAATATGAAACTTTATTACCTAAGTCAATCAACTCTTGATTAGCTCTTACGACTTACACTAATATATTGTTGATTCTCTTTCCCTTGTTACTCGATCCCTAAGAACCATATGCTAAGGGAACACTTTCAGGTGGCTCAATCTCTCCTCCTCTTTTACACACTGAGTTATAAGTTCATTCAATGTCCACTTTTTCTTTTAAATATTATATAAGATCTTAAAAGTAGTGAACCGTGCATGCAGAGACATCAAAACGAAATGCACTAAAATACTCTCAAATATTTTGAGTTTTAGTACTTTCAGATTTGTGGCAATATTAGACATCTCCATAATATACTCCCTCATGATGTTCTCTTTGTCATTATACCACATGGTCATCACCATGTTCGAAAGAAGTGTTGTGATCTCAACTTTTTCATTTGCCATAAAGCAGTTTGCTAATTGATTGAGGGAACTCCTAGCATCTTTCCCTTTAGTTATCAAGCCTTTACTTGGTGTCGGAACAAAGAGCTTCATGATACTTAGACCCATGCGGGTTGATCGCTCCCACTTTTTAAATTTAATTCTCTGTTCTATAGTGCTAGCACTGGTTAGGGGTATGAAACGATCATGTTTCAATACATAATCTAAGTCCATGCAGCCTAAGACTACAATCACGTACTCTTTCCATTTAACAAAGTTTGATTCAGTTAATGTAGGAATGTTATTAATATTGGTAGTTACTGATTGCATAAAAATAATAAAAGTGAAAACACTATAAGCTCATGGTTTAATTAAAGCCTAGAACAAATATAAGTAAGACAATAATTCATAAGATTATGCAAATAAAATAAAATTTAAATGCATATGAATGGACTCTTTATGAGATACCAAATATAATATTGTAGTTTACTCTTTGGACTAAAATATAATTTGTTAATGGTGCTCTTTAATATAACTCAAATTTTAGTTGGTCACACAATATGTCTTCCTTTGAGCTAACCCATTGTGTATATAATTTTGACACTTTATATGAGATTTTGGTATATAGCTTACAATAACCTAAATTTGTCACGCAACATGTCTTCCTTTGGGCTAACATATTATGCTCATGGTTTGAACAAAAAAGAAAAATTGTGTTCCTTAATTGTAAGCTATCCTAAATATATATGGCATAGAAGTAAGTTTCTTTTGGGTCAATTAATTTTAGCATAGATATAAGTCTATTTATAGAAAATAGACTAAACCTACCTAAAGTATCTTTCTTTGAGCTAACACAATAATTTAATTTAGTAGTACGTATGTAAATAGACCAAAGAAATCTCTAAGAACCTTAATCAAATAGATAATCAACCAATCAAACTTAATTACTCAGAATTAAGTTTGTCAATTGAATCATAACATATGACAATCAATTGGCATGAACTAATCGATTATCACAATCAATTTGAAAGCCTATTGCATGCAACTTTAGAACCATCAATCGATTGTGAGTGTGTATTAATTGATTGGTATAACCTAATCGATTCCACTAGTCGAATATGGTACCTTTTATATTCGACATACACTAATCAATCAATTGGTGGTTCTTGGCAATTGATCTACAATCTTCTGTGCTTAATCGCAAGTCGATCAATCGATTGGCGCGATCACCAATTGATTGGTGTCTTTAATCAAATTTGCTGATCGATTAAAATCGAGCCTGTGGCTGATTTTAGGGCATCAATTGATTGGTGTATATCGCCAATCGATTGGTTAGTTCAATTGATTAAGCCAATCGATCAAAAAATCAATTCTGTGCTACCCTTTAGTTAGTAATCAATTGGTGTATGACGCCAATCGATTGATAGAAGCAGTTGTACATGAATTCAATTGTATCAATCGATTGCTATGTATAGCAAGCGATTTACTTCAACTGATCGACTTGGCCAATTGATTCCAAATGGTACTGTTCGCAAATTTTGGCTTGACAATCGATTGCTAGACCAAGGCAATCAATTACACAATCACGATTTTACCCTAAACGGATGAAATCACGATAGTTCTTCCTGAAGACGATGGCTGTTCACCACTATTCTTCGTGTTCTTCACAAAAAATATGAAAAACATGGAAAATAAGTCTATCCTATTATTTCTTTTCAAGAGTTTTCGAACTTGATTTTATACTAGCAAAACCTATTCTAGCATTAAAACAACAAATCAATAAAAAAACCCTAACTTTATTATCATGAAAATGATGAAAAATAATAGACTTTAATACCAATTGATAGAAAATATAATTTGCTCCTAACCTCATGAATTTTAAGAAAAAAAGGAATTCATAATATAGAAAATAATACTAACAAAGATCTAGTTTCATCGAATCTACATGACATAACAAAAGAAATACAAAAGGTAAGACGATGCACCTGCATACAATAGAAGAGCTATGCATCATGTCTCAATGCGTCATACCCTCAATCTCCTGCGAAAGAGGAAGAAGAAGGAAGACCTTCCGAATGAGTTAGGTGACAGTGTTAAAAAACCCTTATCAATGGGGAACAAAGGGTAATATCAAGATGTCCTGATCCTACAAAGACCAATCCTTAATATAGATGATCTGATTCATTATCATCCCATAGATAATAACGGATCGAGTTAAAGGGTTCTATATATTTAACTCACATCCGATAATTCAAAATCTAATAAATCGTAGTTACATCACTTTAACGGATTTGGTTCATATTTGCATCGGCAATTTATCAAAAGGCGTACCTAAGAATTGGTATTTACCAAAAGGCGTACCATGGTTTCATTTTCACCAAAGGGCGCACTCATTTTAGTGAACTTCCTCTTATACCCCTCCTGCTATGTACTGCCTTTCTCTTTCTCTCTCAGTCACAAATTCCGAGACGTCTGCACATGCAACGTGACTTAATTACTGACTTTTATTTTAAAATAATATATTATGGAATCGGTGCTAAATTAAAAAATGTAAGGTAAAAATTGAAAAATATTTCACTTAAAAAATTTCTCATCTAACGTGATTTAAAAATATAAATAAATGATTTTTATATTTGATTAATAGAAATTAATATATTTAATATAAATAAATGATTTTTATATTTGATTAATAGAAATTAATATATTAAATAATATTTAATAAATATATTAATGTATAAAATTTTTTTTTGGAAAAAACTGACCGTGGGCCTGAAATCAATGGTCAATTTTTTTCAAAAAAAATTTTATACATTAATATATTTATTAAATATTTTTTAATATATTAATTTCTATTAATCAAATATAAAAATCATTTATTTATATTTTTAAATCATGTTGGATGAGAAATTTTTTAAGTGAAATATTTTTTCAATTTTTACCTTATGTTTTTTAATTTAGCGCCGATTCCATAATATATTATTTTAAAATAAAAGTCAGTAATTAAGTCACGTTGCATGTGCAGACGTCTCGGAATTTGTGACTGAGAGAGAAAGAGAAAGACAGTACATAGCAGGAAGGGTATAAGAGGAAGTTCACTAAAATGAGTGCGTCCTTTGGTGAAAATAAAACTATAGTATGCCTTTTGATAAATATCAATTCTTAGGTACGCCTTTTGGTAAATTACCATTTTTTTTCGCCACACTAATCTATCATTGACCTTATTAAGCCATTAGCAACAATATAAGCTAACTTCACGATAAAAACACCATGCACCTTCCCCTCTTGCTATCTACTGACTATAAAGGTCTCCGGGACTATGATACAATAATAGGACGATTAATCGTTATCCTATATATCTGTGATTCGATTCCCAGCTACGACGTATTTATAGAAATTTTTCTTTTAAATGGAGCGCGAACCCTGGGACGCTGGGCTTTTAGACTGCCCACCGCGAGCGCTTCCCGATTTATCTTAATGGTCGATGAAAAATTTTCGTGAGGTCGGATCCATCGTCCGAAATTAAAAAAAACTCGTTAATCACTTTTAGTTATCTGACTATAAATGCTATTCGATTTTTTTTTCAATAATTAGTCTCACTAAATATCAAATTTCACAAATAGCCAAATGCAACTGTTCAAAAGAAATATTATAGACTATTTTCATGAACTATCTTAAACAAAAGTGTTAATAAAGTGTGTTGAAAAAAATTGGAGGAGATAAATTATAAAGATATTTGCTATTTTTCCTAGGGTATATAAAGGGAGCTAAATTGACGACTATTAATACGACATGAGAGAGGATAAGAACTTGACTATTAATAAAAAAATTCTGATTCAGACCTCATAATAGTAACATCTTATTGTATTAGCCAATTGTTTATCCCAAGAGAATATATTTGATATAATAATGTGACAAGTAATAAAAAGGTGATTCATTCACTCCCGTCGATTTATCCCAGGACCAACACAAAAAAGATAAATCATGATGATTAGAGAAACTAGTGCGTGATGGGAAGTGGTACATGGGGACCAAAAAAATCATACGTTGATTGCTCCGTGGTTTGAACCCACTACTTTAAGTTATAAACTTCCACACAATAGCCACTCCAACTAAGCTTGTGGGAAAAATTATATTTGATATAATAATAATACTCAAACATATTTGATATATTTTTTAAGCAAAATTCAACTCAAGTAACTCGAGCCTAATACATATCGAACTGTCTAATTTTTATTCGTTATGCATAACTTTGTTTTTAATAACTCCAACCAAACTCAAATTTAGACTATTTAAGTTATAATTTGATTCGGATAATTCAAATCGAATCAAAATTATTAATATTTTTAAATTTAGAATCAAATTTGAATATATTTTTTTTTCGCTTAAATATTAATACTATCGTTCCGGTTCGGTTCGTAGTCAACCCTACTCCCTTCCTGATTTCCTCCGCTTCGGATTTCACCTAGCAATGTCGGATCTGGGGAGCTCCTCCCCGCTCCTCGCACCGGCTGCGATCGCCCAGCCCAACGAGATCGACCTCGAAGCCGGCCACGGCGAGCAGTTCCAGTGCCGGATCTGCCTTGAGAGTGACGCTCCTCGCACTCCTCTCGGGGCTCATCTTTCTCCTTGTAATTCCAGATCGATTTCTTTTCCCCTTTGATGCTTTTACTACACTGCTTTTTCTCAGTTGGAATTTGGATTTGCAGTAAGGGAGTTCATAGCGCCGTGCAAGTGCAAGGGAACTTCCAAGTACGTCCACCGCGAATGCTTGGACCAGTGGCGGGCTGTGAAAGTGAGTGCTAATTGTTTTTGTGATTTTTGATGTATCCTTGAAATGTATTTGGAACATCTCTATAGTAAATTACAAAGCTGAGGACTAGGTAGAAATTGCTTATTCGGTTTAGCTTAATTGGTTGGGAAAGAAGTAATTTTCCTTCGAGGGATTGAGAGTAAAGAATTTTACAGTTGGAGAAGTAAATACTAAAAAAGTATATACATACACAATGTCGAGCTGCTTAAATTCGTATATGAATTTGTAGAGAATAATTCTGACATTGGAGTAATGGAGGAGTGCTGAGTATCTGTTTGATTGTTATGTTATGAAGAAATGTCAAGATCACATTGGTCACGGTTGTGGTAAGAAGAGGAAACCTGAGTACCCATGATAGTTTAGGCTTTGGAAAATAGGAAAAAATGTTCCACCTTTCCTGAAATTTTTTAGATGTCCAATCAAATGCTGTAACGACCCACCTTCTGGTACTAAGCTTTAAGGCGGATCGCTACTACTACTAACTGGCTGGCTGACTAATTAATAATTTCTAAAAATGCTAAACCAACTGGGAGAATTTTGAAAATTCTTATTTCGCTATTTACTGAACTAACAATTTATAAACATGTTGAAAGTACTAACTAGCCTAAAATAAAGCAAAACTTTTATTTTTTTATCTTGGCAGGATTCGATCCCCCAACCTCTGGGTTGCATGACTAAAGCACTAACCAGCTGCTCTACACCAGTTTTGTTTTACACAGTACCAGTCGACTGGTCGGGCCACAGAATGTTTCTGTGCCCAATACCAGTCGACTGGTATTTTCCCAGTCGACTGGTAGTTCTGAAAATAGAGATTTCAGAGTTTCAGAATGTGCCAAAGTCGACCTATTCCGTACCAAATGCTCCATAAATTCATATCTAAGCTTCCTAACAGGTCTACAATGATTCTAGGGCATTTGATACATGTTTTTAGGGGGTTTCTGGCATGTATAGCAACTTAGAAATCATAAAAGCGACATGTAGAGACATAAACATGAATGTGCCAAGTTTGTATCAACTTCTTATTGAAACCATTCGTTATTCATATCTAAGAGCATTCTTAGCTACTACATGTCATTCTATATGGTGCATGCATCTTAGAACAAGCATATCCTATATATTTAGCATGTAAATCAAAAGTATCAAGCTCTTATCTCTAAAGCTTAAGCATGGATCTAAATTACCATATTACAAGTAAATGACTCATGACATTCAAACATTCACAAAACCAATATTAAGTTAGGTAAGTAAACTACTTCAAGCATACTAGGCACCACGAATACAAGTCTAATTAAATTCATACATGGTTCACATAACATATTGCGAAATAACTAAAGAAGCATAATAAAGACTATTTCTATGCTTTGCAAGTTCCGAAGACTTTTATTCCAACTCCACCATCACACACACTTTGCATCAAGCCCGCCGCCTCCGCTACTAGTGCTTTCCTTTACCCGTATCTGCAGTATATGGAAATGCAAACTAATAAGCATAAAGCTTAGTAAGTACCATCTAGCCTCACAAAACTATGAAAACTCGAATTATGCTTTTGTAAAACATGCTATGCACATACATGCTCATATCCATAAGTAATCATGCTAGGCTCATGCTAAAATACATATCATAGAATGTCATGGCATATAACTGAGACATGACACATACTGAACTAAAACTGAAAAGTAAGCTATAGCATGACATACATATCTGAATTGGAACTGAAACTAACTAACATAAAACTAATTATTAAATTCACCACATGCTAATATGAATTTCTGAAAACTAAATACATATAGTAGGTGAAAGTAATAATCAACTGCTGTGGGCCCGGCAATGTACCAACTGTGCGCGCATCCCTAATAAATCCGAGATAGCAAATCCCGAATCCATTAGAGTTCTACTAGGTTATCTGAACCTAGGGGCAACTAGGAGCCCATCCCTGGACCGAAGTCCGGTACAATGCCAACTGAAAATAAAATAGTTCTTTTATACTTTTCTTTTTCTCTTCTGATTCTTGCTTTTACTAGGTTATCTAAACCTAGGGGCAACTAGGAGCCCATCCCACTGGACCTTGGTCCCAATCATAACTGAAGCAAGAATTTCTATTCTTTAATGCTTGCTATAGCATTAACTGACTAACAATTTAACAAACACCTTGCGACTTAACCCTTTCTTTTCTTTTAAAGTCGCTCCCTGGGCACTCGAACGTGCTCCTTAACCCGAAACTGAAGGGTAAGTGCACTCAAGCCCATCCAGGGATACCTTCAGACTCTAAAACTAATCCGAAGGGTTAATACAACGTGCTTGTTCATAATCCTCGGTATCTAACCGTAGGACATACATATAAGGAACTAAAGCATACAAAACGTCAACCGAAACTACTTATACTGCAGGTGAGGGATACTTACATCCTGCGCTAGGTTTTCTTACGAATATAATATGAAATCTCCGAGGGAACGTCGAACTTCGACGTTCTTCTTGCTCCTTGGCGTTCTCCTCGCGTCTACGAGAATTCTCGTAGAGAATAGAGCCTCTTGGGACCTTCCCTTCGCTTTCCCCTTGTCTTGGGCGGCAAGAGAAGAGGAGGAGAGGAAGAGGCGCAAGAGAGGGAGAGAGAAGAGAGTCTCGGGAGAGGGAGAGGAAGAAAATCGCGGAGAGAGAGGGAGGTGTCGGCGCTGAGAGAAGGTGAGGAAAAGAGTGAATCTAAAAACCCTAAGTTCCCCTTTTATACTCATGGGAAAATTTAACTAACTTTGCCTTATTTATCTTTTCCTCTATTCTATCTCAATGAGAACAGACTAGCCCACTTGGTAAGTCTCTTCCCCTCTCAATTGTAGGTCTAAGGATCAAATCCTACTTACGCGTTTTTTGCTTTTTTTATCCCTTTTTGCCACTTTCGTTTATGGAAAAATTCTATAAAAATATCCATAAATTCGGAATAAATTCTAAGATATTTCTAAAATTAGTTTCGAGAATTTTCGGGCGTTACAATCCCCCATACCTTATAAAAAGTTCGTCCTCGAACTTAAAACAACTCTGGGTATTTCTGCCTCATGCTGTCCTCTGGTTCCCATGTTGCCTCTTCTACTCTGTGATTTTGCCATATGACTTTCACTAATGGTACCTCCTTGTTTCGCAATTTCTTAACTGCTCGGTCTATTATCTGAATAGGCCGACTATCATAACTGAGATCTTCGCGAACTTGTACCGTCTGTGGCTCTATCACCTGGGTGGCATCTGGGATATGCTTCTTCAGCATGGAAACATGAAATACATTGTGGATAGCTGACATCTCCTGAGGTAGCTCCAACTCATAAGCTACTTTGCCAACTCTTCTAGTGATGGGGTATGGTCCTACATATCTGGGACTTAGCTTGCCCTTCTTCCCAAAACGCATTACTCCCTTCATGGGAGCCAGTTTGAGAAATACTGAATCCCCAACTTCAAACTCTAATGGTCTGCGCCGTGTATCAGCATAGCTCTTCTGGCGGCTCTGAGCTGTTTCTATTCTCTGGCGGATCTGCTATATGGCTACGGTGGTATCATCTATAATATCTGTCTGTAGGCCTAACTCTTGCCTCTCACCACCCTCGTATCAGCAGATAGGAGATCTACACCTCCGCCCATATAAAGCCTCATAGGGTGCCATGCCGATAGTGGCCTGATAACTATTGTTGTAGGCGAACTCTGCTAAGCACAGGTATCTGCACCAACTGCCCTTGAAATCTAGAGCACAAGCTCTGAGCATATCTTCTAGTACTTGATTAACTCTCTCTGTCTGACCATCTGTCTGAGGATGGAAAGCTGTGCTAAATTTCAGTTTGGTGCCTAGTGCTGCCTGTACACACTCCCAGAAGTGCGAAGTGAACCTACCGTCCCTATCTGAAATGATAGTCCTAGGGACTCCATGTAGTCTGACGATCTCCTTGAGGTATAACTGAGCTAGTTGTTTCATAGAATAGGAGATCATGATAGCTAGGAAGTGGGCAGATTTAGTCAATCTGTCAACTATTACCCAGATCGCATCATATCCATTCGTTGTTCTGGGTAGTCCCACTATAAAATCCTGTGAAAATATCTTCCCATTTCCATTCTGGAATCTGGATAGGCTACAGAACTCCTCCTGGTCTCTGATGTTCTGCCTTGACCCTTTGGCATGTCAGACAGGTACTGACATATCTGGCGATGTCTCTCTTCATCCCAGGCCACTAAAAACGTCCCCTGAGGTCTTGGTACATTTTGGTGGAACCAGGATGCATCGCATAAGGAGATCCATGTGCTTCCTCTAGGATCTTCCTTCAGAGCTCTTCTTGGTTCGGAACACATAAGCGGTCACCGTTGTACAGTGTCCCATTATCTGATAGGCAAAATTCTCCATTTCGGCTTCTGCTATCCCCTGCTTGATTTTCTGAAGGTCAGGATCTTGATCCTATGCTGTCTTGATGTCTTCAATCAGGGTTGACACTAATGTCAAAGTGGAGAGCTGCCCAACTAAAATTTCCAGTCCGAACTCTGATAACTCTTTCCGAAGGGGCTGTGACATCGTGGACAAAGCTAGTAGGGTGGCACTAGATTTTCTGCTAAGTGCATCTGCCACCTTATTAGCTTTACCTGGATGGTAGAGGATGTCAATGTCATAATCCTTGACTAGCTCAAGCCACCTGCGTTGTCTCATGTTCAGATCCTTCTGAGTAAAGAAATACTTTAGACTCTGATGATCTGTGAAAATCCTACACTGGGCTCCGTATAAGTAATGCCTCCAAATCTTGAGAGCGAACACTACTGTAGCTAGCTCAAGGTCATGGGTAGGGTAATTCTTTTCATAATCCTTGAGTTGTCTAGAGGCATAAGCGATAACCTTGCCATTCTGCATCAGCACTGCTCCAAGTCCTAATTTAGAAGCATCACTATATATGTCGAAGCTGTCAGTGGTCTCTGGAAGAGTTAGGATGGGAGCACTAGTCAATCTTCTCTTTAATTCTGTAAAACTGTTCTCGCAGTCCTCTGTCCACTGAAACTTCCTGTTCTTTCTGGTAAGAGCTGTCAGTGGGGAGGCTATTCTGGAGAAATTCTCTACGAACTTCCTATAGTAACCGGCTAGACCCAGAAAACTTCTGATCTCACTGGCATTCTTCGGTCTGATCCAGTTACTTACTGTTTCTATTTTGCTGGGGTCTACCATCACCCCTTCCTTGGAGATGATATGACCTAGAAAAGACACCTGATCGAGCCAGAATTCACATTTTAAGAATTTTGCATACAACTGACTCTGCTGAAGGATCTGCAATACTGTCCTGAGATGCTCAGCATGTTCCTCCTGAGTTCCTGAGTAGATAAGAATGTCATCAATGAAGACGATGACAAACTTATCTAAGTACTCCCTGAATACTCTGTTCATGAGGTCCATAAATGTCGCTGGAGCATTTGTGACCCCAAAAGGCATGACTACAAACTCGTAGTGCCCATATCTGGTTCTGAAAGCTGTCTTGGGAATATCACCCTCTTTGACTTTGACCTGGTGATAGCCGGATCTCAAATCTATCTTTGAGAAGACTGTGGATCCCTTTAGCTGATCGAACAAATCATCGATCCTGGGTAGAGGGTACCGGTTCTTGATGGTGACTTGATTCAAAGCTCGGTAATCTATACACAGGCGCATGGACCCGTCTTTCTTCTTCACGAACAACACTGGAGCTCCCCAAGGTGAATGACTAGGGCGTATGAAGCCCTTGTCGAGCATCACCTGTAGTTGCTCCTGAAGTTCTCTTAATTCTGCTGGAGCTATACGGTATGGTGCTTTTGAAATGGGATTGGTACCTGGAATGAGATCTATCTCAAACTCTATCTCCCTGTCTGGCGCTAAGCCTGGTAACTCGTCAGGAAAGATTGCTGGGTAGTTACATACCACTGGGACCCTTCTAGCTTTTGGTCCTTCTCTTGTTCGGTATTGACTACATGTGCTAGAAATCCGGTACATCCTGAATCTAACAGTTTCTACGCTTTTCGAGCTGAGAGAAATTTCTTGGCTTTTCTCTTGGGTTCTCCGATGTATTCAAACTGCACTCCTTCTTCAGGTTGGAATATGACTTTCCTTTTACGACATTCTATGGGGGCACTGTACTTGATTAGGAAGTCCATTCCAAAAATGACATCATAATCTGCCATATCTAGTACTATCAGATCACCATACAGCTCTCTGCTTGCTATACTGACTGGCACTGCACGGAGCCAGTGCATGGATGCCATAATCTCTCCTGAAGGTAGGGTGGTTAAGAATTGGTCACTGAGTACATCAGGAGGTATAGTTAACTTCTCTGCGAACGCCCTAGGGTTTCTGAGTTCCTGAACTGCCTTGGCCTTTACTTTCTATCATGACTGACTTCTGCTGTTGCATGCTGTTCAGGTAGTGCTCGGTGATCAGAGCACTGTTAACTAGTTCTCCTGAGGTTTGCGGCCTATGGACGCCGCTGGCCACATTCAATGCTATTTCTGGCCTTAGCATCTTGAGCATTAGCATGACTCGCTCTCGTTTAGTGCTGACTAGTTCAGGGCACAGGCGAGCCAGTTTGTTGAATCTCTTCACGGCTTCCTCTACTGATAGGTTACCTTGATGAAATTCAGTGAATTCATCATAATGCCGGTTAGTAACCCGCATATGAAAAAATTCTTTGAAGAACTCAACTTCGAAGTTGGCCCACGTCATCTGATTTATGTCTCGCTTGGCCTTCACCCTTTCCCACCACATTCTAGCATCTCCTGCTAGGCAGAAGGAGGCGCACTTCACTTTCTCATGTTCTGGCCAGTCCAGAAGCTCCATAGTACTCTCCAGGGTTTTGAACCAGGCTTGTGCATCCCATGGTTCACTAGTGCCTGAAAAGGTCTCTGGTTTGAGTTTCTGCCACTGAACCAGATATGCTTCTCTTCTAGCTCCTACTGCTGGGGCTTCTGGTGCTATCGGTGGGATTGGTGCTCAAAGTGGATCCACTAACACTATTGGGGTTTCCACATTTGGTCCTGGCGTAGTAGTAGGTGTGGTCTGCTGATTAGCCCTTAAAGTGACTATCTCCTTAAAGTGACTATCTCTTGCTGTTGCTCAACTATCTATCTCTAGAGTTGAGCCACTATCTCCACGAGATTAGGTGGAGTCACTATGTCAGTTGCCTCCTATTGAGGCTCAGTAGCTGGTGCCCTTCTAGTTGGGCGTCCTCTAGCCATTATCTAAATAACAGAGGACATACATATTTACTATAACTATATTAAAGTGTCATGAGTTATAAACATGCTTCCGTTAACTGTAAACAAGAACTGGCTAGAAAACAGATAGCATGAATAACATGAAAATACTATAAATCTGAAAGCAAGAAAATATAGTAATGTGAGAGATACTCTTACTTAGAAGCTGCAGGTCTGATGCTGATGTGTGTGAGGAGGAAAGATGGAACTTGCTCTGATACCACTCTGTAACGACCCACCTTCTGGTACTAAGCTTTAAGGCGGATCGCTACTACTACTAACTGGCTGGCTGACTAATTAATGATTTCTAAAAATGCTAAACTAACTGGGAGAATTTTGAAAATTCTTATTTCGCTATTTACTGAACTAACAATTTATAAACATGTTGAAAGTACTAACTAGCCTAAAATAAAGCAAAACTTTTATTTTTTTATCTTGGCAGGATTCGATCCCCCAACCTCTGGGTTGCATGGCTAAAACACTAACCAGCTGCTCTACACCAGTTTTGTTTTACACAGTACCAGTCGACTGGTCGGGCCACAGAATGTTTCTGTGCCCAATACCAGTCGACTGGTATTTTCCCAGTCGACTGGTAGTTCTGAAAACAGAGATTTCAGAGTTTCAGAATGTGCCAAAGTCGACCTATTCCGTACCAAATGCTCCATAAATTCATATCTAAGCTTCCTAACAGGTCTACAATGATTCTAGGGCATTTGATATATGTTTTTAGGGGGTTTTCTAGCATGTATAGCAACTTAGAAATCATAAAAGCGACATGTAGAGACATAAACATGAATGTGCCAAGTTTGTATCAACTTCTTATTGAAACCATTCGTTATTCATATCTAAGAGCATTCTTAGCTACTACATGTCATTCTATATGGTGCATGCATCTTAGAACAAGCATATCCTATATATTTAGCATGTAAATCAAAAGTATCAAGCTCTTATCTCTAAAGCTTAAGCATGGATCTAAATTACCATATTACAAGTAAATGACTCATGACATTCAAGCATTCACAAAACCAATATTAAGTTAGGTAAGTAAACTACTTCAAGCATACTAGGCACCACGAATACAAGTCTAATTAAATTCATACATGGTTCACATAACATATTGCGGAATAACTAAAGAAGCATAATAAGACTATTTCTATNAAGGAAATGCAAACTAATAAGCATAAAGCTTAGTAAGTACCATCTAGCCTCACAAAACTATGAAAACTCGAATCATGCTTTTGGAAAACATGTTATGCACATACATGCTCATATCCATAAGTAATCATGCTAGGCTCATGCTAAAATACATATCATAGAATGTCATGGCATATAACTGAGACATGGCACATACTGAACTAAAACTGAAAAGTAAGCTATAGCATGACATACATATCTGAACTGGAACTGAAACTAACTAACATAAAACTAATTATTAACTTCACCACATGCTAATATGAATTTCTGAAAACTAAATACATATAGTAGGTGAAAGTAATAATCAACTGCTGTGGGCCCGGCAATGTACCAACTGTGCGCGCATCCCTAATAAACCCGAGGTAGCAAATCCCGAATCCATTAGGGTTCTACTAGGTTATCTAAACCTAGGGGCAACTAGGAGCCCATCCCATACTAGGTTATCTAAACCTAGAGGCAACTTGGAGCCTATCCCTGGACCGGAGTCCGGTACAATGCCACTGAAAATAAAATAGTCCTTTATACTTTTCTTTCCTTTTCTAATTCTTGCTTTTACTAGGTTATCTAAACCTAGAGGCAACTTGGAGTCTATCCCTGGACCTTGGTCCCAATCATAAACTGGAGCAAGAATTTCTATTCTTTAATGCTTTCTATAGCATTAACTGAACTGAACATTTTAACAAACACCTAACGTGCGTGCTTGTTCATAATTTACGATTTCTAATCGTAGAACATACATATAAGGAGATAAAGCATACGAAAAATCGACCGAAACTACTTATACTGCAGGTGAGGGGTACTTACATCCTGCGCTTGTTCTTCCGACTCTAAAGCGTAGGTTTTTGGGAAAAGGAACGATCCTTAGAGTTTCGGAGAGCTTCTAACGGAGAATTCTTCCTCGGAGAGATTCCCTAACGTAGCCTCCTTCTTAAATCCTTTGGATCTTCCCTTGGTTCGCGCGCGCGGGAGAGAGAACGAGAGGAGAGGTCGCGTGCGTGAGGGAGGGCGTCGGCGTCGCTGGGTTGGGAGAAAATTAACCTAAAACTCGTAACTCCCTCTTTTCTACTTATGGGGGCGAATTTAACCAATTCTACCTTATCTATTGTTTCCCTTAATCTATTTCAACAAAACCAAATCGCTCTCTTGGTAAGTCCACTCCTCTCTCAAACCTTAGGTTTAGGGATCAGATCCCACTTAAACGTTTTTTTCTTTTTATCCCTTTTTGCCACTTTCGTTTATGAAAAAATTCTATAAAAATATCCATAAATTCTAAGATATTTCTAAAATTAGTTTTGAGAATTTTCGGGCGTTACATTCCCCCATACCTTATAAAAAGTTCATCCTCGAACTTAAAACAACTCTGGGTATTTCTGCCTCATGTTGTCCTCTGGTTCCCATGTTGCCTCTTCTACTCTGTGATTCTGCCATATGACTTTCACTAATAGTACCTCCTTGTTCCGCAATTTCTTAACTGCTCGGTCTATTATCTGTATAGGCCGACTATCATAGCTGAGATCTTCGCGGACTTGTACGGTTTGTGGCTCTATCACCTGGGTGGCATCTGGGATATGCTTCTTCAGCATGGCAACATGAAATACATTGTGGATAGCTGACATCTCCTGAGGTAGCTCTAACTCATAAGCTACTTTGCCAACTCTTCTAGTGATGGGGTATGGTCCTACATATCTGGGACTTAGTTTGCCCTTCTTCTCAAAACGCATTACTCCCTTCATGGGAGCCACTCTGAGGAACACTGAATCCCCAACTTCAAACTCTAATGGTCTGCGCCGTGTATCAGCATAGCTCTTCTGGCGGCTTTGAGCTGTCTCTATTCTCTGGCGGATCAGCTGTATGGCTATGGTGGTATCCTGTATAAGATCTGTCTGTAGTCCTAATTCTTGCCTCTCACCACCCTCGTACCAGCAGATAGGAGATCTACACCTCCGCCCATATAAAGCCTCATAGGGTGCCATGCCGATCGTGGCCTGATAACTATTATTGTAGGTGAATTCCGCTAAGCACAAGTATCTGCACCAACTGCCCTTGAAATCTAGAGCACAAGTTCTGAGCATATCTTCTAGTACTTGATTAACTCTCTCTGTCTGACCATCTGTCTGAGGATGGAAAGCTGTGCTAAACTTCAGGTTGGTGCCTAGTGCTGTCTGTACGCACTCCCAGAAGTGTGAAGTGAACCTACTGTCCCTATCTGAGATGATACTCCTAGGGACCCCATGTAGTCTGACGATCTCCTTGAGGTATAACTGAGCTAGCTGTTCCATAGAGTAGGAGATCCTGATAGCTAGGAAGTGGACAGACTTAGTCAATCTGTCTACTATTACCCAGATTGCATCATATCCATTCGTTGTTCTGGGTAGTCCCACTATAAAATCCATGGAAATATCTTCCCATTTCCATTCTGGAATCTGAATAGGCTGCAGAACTCCACCTCGTCTCTGATGTTCTACCTTGACCCTTTGGCATGTCAGACAGGTACTGACATATCTGGCGATGTCTCTCTTCATCCCATGCCACCAAAAACGTCCCCTGAGGTCTTGGTACATTTTGGTGGAACCAGGATGCATCGCATAAGGAGATCCATGTGCGTCCTCTAGGATCTTCCTTCGGAGCTCTTCTTGGTTCGGAACACATAAGCGGTCACCGTAGTACAGTGTCCCACTATCTGTTAGGCGAAACTCCCCATTTTCTGATTCCGCTATCCCCTGCTTGATTTTCTGAAGGTCAGGATCTTGATCCTGTGCTGTCTGGATGTCTTCAATCAGGGTTGACACTAATGTCAAAGTAGAGAGCTGCCCAACTACAATTTCCAGTCCGAACTCTAATATTTCCTTCCGAAGGGGCTGTGACATCGTAGGCAAAGCTAGTAGGGTGGCACTAGATTTCTTGCTAAGCGCGTCTGCCACCTTATTAGCTTTACCTGGGTGGTAGAGGATGTCAATGTCATAATCCTTGACCAGCTCAAGCCATCTGCGTTGCCTCATGTTTAGATCCTTCTGAGTAAAGAAATACTTCAGACTCTGATGATCTGTGAAAATCCTAGACTGAGCTCCGTATAAGTAATGCCTCCAGATCTTGAGAGCAAACACTACTGCAGCTAGCTCAAGGTCATGAGTAGGGTAGTTCTTTTCATAATCCTTGAGTTGTCTAGAGGCATAGGCGATAACCTTGCCATTCTGCATCAGCACTGCTCCAAGTCCTAATTTAGAAGCATCACTATATATATCGAAGCTGTCAGTGGTCTCTGGAAGAGTCAGGATGGGAGCACTAGTCAATCTTCTCTTTAATTCTGTAAAACTGTTCTCGCAGTCCTCTGTCCACTGAAACTTCCTGTTCTTCCTGGTAAGAGCTGTCAGTGGGGAGGCTATTCTGGAGAAATCTTCTACAAACTTCCTGTAGTAACCGGCTAGGCCCAGAAAACTTCTGATCTCACTGGCATTCTTCGGTCTAACCCAGTTACTTACTACTTCTATTTTGCTGGGGTCTACCATCACACCATCCTTAGAGATGATGTGACCCAGAAAAGACACCTGATCGAGCCAAAACTCACATTTTGAGAATTTTGCATACAGTTGGCTCTGCTGAAGAATCTGCAATACTGTCCTGAGATGTTCAGCATTTTCCTCCTGAGTTCCTGAGTAGATAAGAATGTCATCAATGAAGACGATGACAAACTTATCTAAGTATTCCCGGAATACTCTGTTCATGAGGTCCATAAATGTCGCTGGAGTATTTGTGACCCCAAAAGGCATGACTACAAACTCGTAGTGCCCATATCTGGTTCTGAAAGCTGTCTTCGGAATATCACCCTCTCTGACTTTGACCTGGTGATAGACGGATCTCAAATCCATCTTTGAGAAGACTGTAGATCCTTTTAGCTGGTTGAACAAATCATCGATCCTGGGTAGAGGGTACCGGTTCTTGACGGTGACTTGATTCAGAGCCCGGTAATCTATACACAGGCGCATGGACCCGTCTTTCTTCTTCACGAACAACACTAGAGCTCCCCAAGGTGAATGACTAGGGCGTATGAAGCCCTTGTCGAGCAGCTCCTGTAGTTGCTCCCAAAGTTCTCCTAATTCTGCTGGAGCCATACGGTATGGTGCTTTTGAAATGAGGTTGGTACCTGGAATGAGATCTATCTCAAACTCTATCTCCCTGTCTGGTGCTAAGCCTGGTAACTCGTCAGGGAAGACTGCTGGGTAGTCACATACCACTGGGACCTCTTCTAGCTTTTGGTCCTTGACTTGTTCGGCATGGACTACATGTGCTAGAAATCCAGCACATCCTGTACTCAGTAGTTTCCGTGCGTTCATGGCGGAGAGAAATTTCTTGGTCTTCTTCTTCGGTTCTCCGATGTATTCAAACTGCTCTCCTGTCTCTAGTTGGAATACGACTTTCCTTTTTCGGCACTCTATAGAAGCGTCGTATTTGCTCAGGAAGTCCATCCCAAAAATGACATCATAGTCGGACATATTCAGTATTACCAGATCACAGTAAAGCTCTGTGTCTGAGATGCCGACAGGTATGGCACGGAGCCAGTGTGTGGATGCCATGATGTCTCCGGGGGGCAGCGTAGTCAGAAACTGACCACTAAGTACGTCCGGAGGTATTGCTAGTTTTTCGGCGAATGCCCTGGATACATATGAATGGGTTGCCCCAGTATCGAAAAGTACAGATGCATGCAGGTTTAAAATACTAATCTGACCTGTAACAACTGTAGAGGCGGTGGCTACATCCTCTCTAGTCAGTGAGAAAACCTGTGCATTTGTAGTAGCCGGTGGAGCCTCTAATCTGCCTTGATTGATCTGAGGACCCTCTAGTGCCGTCTGCATCAGGTGAAGCTGAGCTGGCTTACCTCCATACTGAATAGGATGTGGGGGAGGTAAGTTGGCCTTGTTAGGGCATTGCTTGGCCATATGCCCTTCCTGACCACAGGTGTAGCACCCTCGTGTGCCCAGGCGGCAGACTCCTGAGTGCTGTCTCCCACAGTTGGAACAAGTGAGATACTTGGTTTGCTTATTGGCTGGCTCCCCTTTTGGATTGTTCCACTGCTTTCTTTTGCCTTGATTCATTCCTTTCCAGTTAGAGTTGGAGCTCTGGGGTTTCTGAGTTCCTATGCTACTGCCTTGGCCCTTATTCTCTATCACGACTATCTTCTGCTGCCGCATGTTGTTCAGGTAATGCTCGGTGATCAAAGCACTGCTCACTAGTTCTTCTGAGGTTTACGGCCTATGGATGCCGCTAGCCACATTCAGTGCTATCTCTGGCCTTAGCATTTTGAGCATTAGCCTGACTCGCTCTCGTTCGGTGCTGACTAATTCGGGACACAGACGTGCCAACCTGTTGAATCTCTTCACGGCTTCCTCTACTGATAAGTCGCCCTGCCGAAATTCCGTGAACTCGTCGTAGTGGCGGTTTGTGACCCGCATGTGGAAGAATTCTTCAAAGAACTCTTCTTCAAAGCTAGCCCAGGTCATCTGATTGACTGGGCATTTTATCTTGATACGCTCCCACCACATACGTGCGTCTCCGGCTAGGCAGAAGGAGGCGCACTTTACTTTCTCATGCTCTGGCCAGTCTAGGAGCTCCATGGTACTCTCCAGGGTCTTGAACCAAGCTTGGGCATCCCATGGTTCACTGGTGCATGAGAAGGTCCCTGGCTTGATCTTCTGCCACTGGATCAGATAAGCTTCCCTTTTTGCCCCTGTTGCTGGGGCTACTGGCATGTCTGGTGGGACCGGCGCCACAGGTGGAACCTCCGTCACTATCGGCGTCTCCACCTGGGGCTCTGGGGTAACAGTGGGAGTAGCCTGTTGATTAGCTGTTAGAGCAACAATTACTTGCTGCTGTTCCGCTACTTGTCTCTGTAGTTGTGCTACTACCTCTGTCAGGTCCGCTGGGGGCACTGAGTGGTCTGCCTCCTGCTGAGGCTCAATAACTGGTGCTCTTCTAACTGAGCGTCCTCTTGCCATTATCTAAAATCGGGGAGGATCATACAATTCATATTTTAATTCTAAAACATGCTATCAGATATAAACTAAGGTATTAAACATGCTTCCGTTAAATGTAAACTAGAACTGACTAGAAAACAGATAGCATGAATAACATGAAAATACTATAAATCTGAAAGCAAGAAAATATAGTAATGTGAGAGATACTCTTACTTAGAAGCTGCAGGTCTGATGCTGATGTGTGTGAGGAGAAAAGATGGAACTTGCTCTGATACCACTCTGTAACGACCCGCCTTCTAGTACACTAAGCTTTAAGGCGGATCGCTACGTAAATATATATATCTAACTGATTTCTAGTTGAGTAACTTAGGAATTTCAACAACGATATGTAAAAGCATAAACATAAACGTGCCAAGTTTGTATCAACTTCTTATTGAAACCATTCATTATTCATATCTAAGGACATTCTTAGCTACTACATGTCATTCTATATGGTGCATCTATCTTAAAACAAGCATATCCTAAGTATTTAGCATGTAGATCAAAAGTATCAAGTTCTTATCTCTAAAGCTTAAGCATGGATCTAAATTACCATATTACACGTAGTAACTCATATCATTCAACATTCGCTAAGCAAGTATTAACACAGGTAAATAAACTACTTTAATATACTAGGCACCACAAATAACGAGTCTAAACAGGTTAATACATGGTTCTCATAATATATCGCGAAATAGCTAAAGTAGCATAAACAAGAAAACTAAAGAAGCATACTAGGCACCACGAATACCAGTCTAATTAAGTTCATACATGGTTCACATAATATATTGCGGAATAACTAGAGAAGCATGAAAAGGGTTATGCTATGCTTTGCAAGTTCCGAAGACTTTTATTCCAACTCCACCATCACACACACTTTGCATCAAGCCCGCCGCCTCCGCTACTAGTGCTTTCCTTTACCTGTATCTGCAATATAAGGAAATGCAAACTAATAAGCATAAAGCTTAGTAAGTACCATCTAGCCTCACAAAACTATGAAAACTCGAATCATGCTTTTGGAAAACATGTTATGCACATACATGCTCATATCCATAAGTAATCACGCTTGGCTCATGCTAAAATACATATCATAGAATGTCATGGCATATAACTGAGACAGGGCACATACTGAACTAAAACTGAAAAGTAAGCTATAGCATGGGCATACATATCTGAACTGGAACTGAACTAACTAACATAAAACTAATTATTAACTTCACCACATGCTAATATGAATTTCTGAAAACTAAATACATATAGTAGGTGAAAGTAATAATCAACTGCTGTGGGCCCGGCAATGTACCAACTGTGCGCGCATCCCAATAAACCCGAGGTAGCAAATCCCGAATCCATTAGGGTTCTACTAGGTTATCTAAACCTAGGGGCAACTAGGAGCCCATCCCATACTAGGTTATCTAAACCTAGAGGCAACTTGGAGCCTATCCCTGGACCGGAGTCCGGTACAATGCCACTGAAAATAAAATAGTCCTTTATACTTTTCTTTCCTTTTCTAATTCTTGCTTTTACTAGGTTATCTAAACCTAGAGGCAACTTGGAGTCTATCCCTGGACCTTGGTCCCAATCATAAACTGGAGCAAGAATTTCTATTCTTTAATGCTTTCTATAGCATTAACTGAACTGAACATTTTAACAAACACCTAACGTGCGTGCTTGTTCATAATTTACGATTTCTAATCGTAGAACATACATATAAGGAGATAAAGCATACGGAAAATCGACCGAAACTACTTATACTGCAGGTGAGGGGTACTTACATCCTGCGCTTGTTCTTCCGACTCTAAAGCATAGGTTTTTGGGAAAAGGAACGATCCTTAGAGTTTCAGAGAGCTTCTAACGGAGAATTCTTCCTCGGAGAGATTCCCTAACGTAGCCTCCTTCTTAAATCCTTTGGATCTTCCCTTGGTTCGCGCGCGCGGGAGAGAGAGCGAGAGGAGAGGTCGTGTGCGTGAGGGAGGGCGTCGGCGTCGATGGGTTGGGAGAAAATTAACCTAAAACTCGTAACTCCCTCTTTTATACTTATGGGGGCGAATTTAACCAATTCTACCTTATCTATTGTTTCCCTTAATCTATTTCAACAAAACCAAATCGCTCTCTCGGTAAGTCCATTCCTTTATCAAACCTTAGGTTTAGGGATCAAATCCCACTTAAACGTTTTTTTCTTTTTATCCCTTTTTGCCACTTTCGTTTATGGAAAAATTCTATAAAAATATCCATAAATTCGGAATAAATTCTAAGATATTTCTAAAATTAGTTTTAAGAATTTTCGGGCGTTACAGAATGGGATAACCAATACGAGAAAACTTTTACAAACTTAAAAGTATATTTATATGAACTCTCAATACTATATAAGCTGCTGGGAGGGAAGACACTTCTTGTCTATTTATCTACAGCTGAATAAGCTATAGGCTATGCATTTATTCGCGATGAAGGTAATACTCAATATCCTTTCTATTTCTTTGGCTATCTTCTTAAAGAAGCGGAAACTCAATATACTACTTTAGAGAAATTGACATATGCATTAGTATTGACAGCCTGGAGACTAAGACCATACTTCTTGGTGCACCCCATTATGGTGCTCACTAACAGTCCACTCGGGCACGCCCTCACGAATCTGGAGGCTTCAGGATGGTTAATCAAGTGGACTGCAGAGTTGAGCGAATATGGAATTGAATATCATCCTCAGACGACTATCAAAGCTTAAGCTCTAGCCGACTTTATGATCGAGACAGTCCCAGTACCTAAAGCAAAAGAAGTATGGAAGATTTACGTCGATGATTCATCTAATCACTAGACCAGTGGGGTTGGAGTTCTAATGATTTTTCCCAGGGAAGATATACTATAGTTATCCATCTGACTCAGCTTCCGAGCCACCAACAATGAAGCCAAGTATAAGGCAATAGGGCTACAAGCTGCCAAGCAAGTTGGGGCTACTCAAGTTATGTTATACTCAGGTTCTCAACTCGTGGCACAACAACTAAAAGGAGATTTCGAGGTCTGGAATGAATGCCTATAAAGGTACGTAACTTTGTACGCACAATTGAAATCCCCTTTTCTGAGGTCACTCTGCATAAAATATCCCGAGCGAATAATGTCAAGGCAGATGGACTGACCAAGTTTGCGATCTCCTTTGCGCTGTGGGCACTGGAAGAGCCTAGTGCTCAAGAAGAGGTTGTGGCCCAGAAAGAGGAAGAAGGTGAGGATGCTGCATTACCGGATTGGAGAGAATCCTATGTGGAGTTTTCATGCAACAAAATAGTACCAGTGGACGGTGAACAAGTTCAACTTTTTTGTCGTAGAGCCTTCAGGTTCACGCTGTTCGGAGAGCACTTATATAAGCGAGCGTTCACCTGTCCACTAATTAAATGTGTCAGCCCCGAATATCTCAAATACATCATGCGGGAGATACATGAGGGCATATGCGGGAGTCATATTGGCGTACGGTCAATGGCTAGAAAGATTATTCTGGCCGGATACTTTTAGCCCACGCTACAATCAGATGCTAACAAATTTTTCGTTGGATGTGAAGTCTGCCAAAAGCATCAACACATTATTCATTACCTTGCCGAACTATTACGAGTCTCTACTATATTATGTCCCTTTGACAAGTGGGGAATCGATGTCACGCCCCGAGACCAACGGAGCCTTTGATCCAATATAAAATCGGACAGCATCTTCCCTATCCGACGGACAATTTACACATACATACATCACACACAGTTTTTAAATTGGTCTCAGGCCTCAAAACAGATATATAACACAACGAAAAACAAAACATGACAGTAATAAAGTTGTAAATCTCACCCGAGCTGCCCTCGGGGCAGATGCGCAGCAAAATGACAACACAAAGTCCAACATAAGACTTAAAAATATAATACCGCATGAATGAATCAAAATACAAGTCCACGGTATCGAAATGAATTCAAACCAAAGAAAATGCTATAAACAAAATAAGAATGCGCGGAAGCACCCAACAACTGGAGTCGTGGGAACCCGAGACCGATAACTAGGCTCCTCCGGCGAGCTATCAACTTGAAAATAAAAACATTATGACGGGTGGTGAGTCCAAGTGGACTCTGTGGGTATAGAGAGAGATATGCATGGCTAAAAAAAATAGCCGAATAAGCTATATAGAAACAATAGGATACAACCTCAACAGGAATATCAGAATATGCATAACTGAAAGTAACAAATGACTGCACATACTAGAAAATCAGCCTATCCTGATCAAAAAGGCTCGTATCATACAAGCAAGTGCAGGGTTATCAAACCGCACAAATGATATATCCTGTATATGCATGTCAAATAAGTGCAGCAAATAAATGCAGCAATCACAATCAAATACACAATGCATCATATGCACATGATGCAATGACATGGTCACCCCTGACGCCAGTTAAGCCACTGAGACATGCAATAATGTGTCAGCCGAGTGGGTAGGGTTATGACACTGTACACACTCTGCCATCACTGATCCTGAGTGATCGAGTGGACAGGATGTTGGTGGGGGACCACCCCTACCCCATGTATATATGAGGGAGCGTCGCTCTTATCTCCTCTGGTCTATGATAAGAGAAGGGATCTCTGCCTGCTACCACACTCCGAAACCACTACCTATGAGCTGTCGAGTGGAGCAGTACAGAGCAAATGCGCACACCCAGCGGTATCCACTAACCCATGAGTGGTCGTGTGTGCATATCATGTATCAGACGGCGGGCTCAGACCACAAGGGAGCTGATGATCGCCGGCGTGCAACAGTGCAGGGATGGTGCATGACTCTGACACATGCAACCCCTCCTGGTCAACATACATAACTCAATCTAGCATGCACAGGTCGATCACAGGTATAACAACCTAACCATCATGCAATTAGATACACATGCAAGTAATAATAGAAATCAATCCAATGCAGATATCAAGTGGCATGCCTCTACATCTACGCACACATGCAAACATGTACACTATACAGAGTCAAATATCAAGTACAGAGACTGTATAGACAATATTAGATAATCTCCAAGATCGAGCATAAGTATCAAATAGGATAACAAACGGTAGCAGATTCAAGGTAAACAAACCTACTGCAATAAACATAAGTAGTCATACATAAAGATAAAGTGGTACTACGGATACAAGCAAGAAGTATCCGCCTTAAAAGTAATAGTCTGCATCCAATGACAACCTCCCGTCCAGAAGTCCAAAAGCAATTCAGTGCCTTGTAACCATATATACTATTTAGCCACGTGCATATGAAGTAAATAGCTAAATCAAATTCTATATCAAGGATAAAGTTTAGCTACTATAATAAATGATATTAACCTAAAACTACGAGCCTAACGAAAAATCCTTCTATAAGAAGTCTGTGTCCAAGAAGAGACCTCATGGTCAAACATCCGTACCAAATCAACGATCTATACCGAAAAGATTTAGTTCAACTACTATTACAAATAACAACTAGCTAACTCAATTCTAGACTATTCTAGGTCCAATCATAGTTATCCCGTTCATTTAATTACATCTTAATTAAATGATAAGTTCCTAAGGACTCCGCATAATTAATATTAAGTTCAAACCTCAAACTTAACTCGAATCATCACCTCCTAATCATACTAGGTTAGGCATTATAGGTAGTGAGACTAACCTCTTAACCTAAACTCAGATCAACCAATTAACCCAACACCTAATCCAATATCCCTTCAAACCATTTGCTCCAAGTTTCATTTGGCTTAAGGAGTAGCTACTTCGCAATTAAGAGATATGGATCAGATTTTTCAACCAAGACTTACCCAAAACAATAGTCAACTCCAAGAATAGAATACACCAGCAAAGTCACTCTCCAACTACCCATAGCTACCTCCAATTCCCTATACTAAGCTAACATAAGCAAACTCACAGCTTCTTCCACATCTTTAACCAGAAACTCACAGCACAAACAACCCATTCCATCAAAACCATGAGTTGCACAAGTTGTTCATTGCTAAACAAAACCAAACTTCCTCTTCTCAAAAACATGCTCACGGCATAATACAAAGCCAAAGAGGTAAGCTACACATTCAAACTCCAAGATCAAAATCCCAGTTCAAAACAATCCAAGGCAAGAAAAACCAATCCGAACATAACCTCCAAGTCCAATAAAGAACTGATCTAACAAGAAACATCCTAATTTTATCCATGAATATCCAGCTTAAATCTGCAATCAAGATCAAAACGATCAGAAATCCAGAGAAGATCACATTCCAAAATGCAATAACCAGAACAACCATTTATACAAAATTGAACAGCAAGACTCAAACAAATCTAACCTAGATCATAACCATCAATTCCTTACCTTGAGATTTTGCGCTGGTGATCCCTCCTTTCTGCTTTGATCAGGTGATCTCAGTCATAGCAAGGTAGATTCTCCTCCCCTACTCTCTAAGGAACTGAGAAGAAGAGAAGAATTAGGGTTGTACCCACCCCTTGGCTTGCTACTATCCAAGGCATGGAAAAATCCACACTCCAACCTAAACCTTACCTAATCCCATTGAGGTCTACCGTGGGATGGAAGATCGACACTAGGTGGAGATTCAAATTCGGTCCTCCGGCGCCGACGAGAGCAGGAGGAGGAAGATAGGGCTGCGATCGCGCGAGGAGGAGAAACCTCTGGTTCGACGATGAAGCAACCTTAGTATCGAGTGGTTTGCAGAGGAGGAGAACAACTTAAGTAAAGGGAAATTTGTTTTTAAGCCCTTAAAATATTGGTAATTAAGATTGCCCCCCCCCAAACTTAAGTTTCAAAGCGATTTAACCCTCTAATTTTAGTTTGGGACTCGGAAACCCTAAATCTTCATCGGAAAAATTTTCGAAAAATTTTTTGGACCGAATCTGAAGTGTCGTATTTAACAATGGATATAGAAGGTCCTTTCCCGACTGGACCTCAACATAAGAAATTCTTATTGGTATTAGTGGACTACTTCTCCAAATGGGTTGTGGCTGAGCCCCTCGCCCAAATCACGGAGGCTGCGATGATGAAAATCTTATGGAAAGACATAGTTTGTAGGTACAGAATTATTCATAAATTGGTATCGGATAATGACTGACAGTTTGCGGGGTGTAAACTCAGAGAGTAGTGTCAAGGGCTCGTATTCGCCAGGCCTTCACCTCTGTCGCTCATCGGCAAGGTAATGGCCAGGCTGAAGTCATCAACCGAGAAATCATTAGGGGACTCAAAGATAAAGCTAGACCATGTCGGAGGTAGCTCGGTCAAAGAACTCCCGAGTATCCTATGGTCGTACCGTACAACTCCAAAGAAAGGGACGGGATAGAGTCCATTCAATCTGGTGTATGGAGCAAAGGCGGTAATCCCAGTGAAGGTAGGCAATGAATCAACCCGACGACGACTTTACAACAAGGAGAATAATGACCAAGAATGACTACTCGATCTAGACCTGGTGATGGAGGTGCGAGACAAGGCAGCTACCCGACTAGCTGCATACCGCCAACGCATACAACAAGTCTACAATGGCCAAGTGATCACCCGGACTTTCCATGTTGGGACCGGGTCCAAAAAGAACCAAACCAACTAGCGACGTTGGAAAGCTCGAGCCTCAATGGAGTGGACCTTAATTAATCATCAAAAAGCTTATGGGAGGTAGTTTTTATTTACAAGATGTTGACAGTAAAAGACTGGAAAGACCATGGAATGCAAGTCACCTCCAACCTTACTGCACCCGGTGATCCGGCTGATTAGTATGTGTATTAATAAACATATTTGTATTTTCTTAAAGCTTGAATAATCAAGGAAATAGAAGCAAATGCCTCACCAAGGCCAAATGGGAGTGTAAAGCCCAAGTTTCTACCATCTTGTGGTGTCGAGGATGCCCAAAATGAGTAGACCTGGCCGAGGCGCTAAGGATGCCCGGTCGGGAGCAGCCCGAGTCCCTACCATCTTGTGGTGTTGAGGATGCCCAAGATGAGTAGACCTGGCCGAGGCGTTGAGGATGTCCGGCCGGGAGCAGCCTGAGTCCCTACTATCTTGTGGTGCCGAGGATGCTCAAGATGAGTAGGCCTGACCGAGGCCCTGAGGATGCCCGACCGGGAGCAACCCGAGTCTCTACCATCTTGTGGTGCCGAGAATGCCCAAGATGAGTAGATTTGGCTGAGGCGCTGAGGATGCATGGTCTGGAGCAGCTCAAGTCCCTACCATATTGTGGTACCGAGGATACCTAAGATGAGTAGACCTGGACGAGGCGCTGAGGATCCCTGGTCAGGAGCAGCCCGAGTCCTACCATCTTGTGGTGCCGAGGATGTCCAAGATAAGTAGACCTGGCCAAGGCGCTGAGATGCCCCGCCGGGAGCAGCTCATGTTCCTACCATCTTGTGGTGCCGTGGATGCCCAAGATGAGCATATTTAGCCGAGGTGTTGTGTAAACCAAGTCCTGTCCTTGCCGACACAAGAGGATAAGAATGCGCCAAGTACCTGCTTCCTCCTTAACAATAGATTTTGCGGTTGCAAAAAATTTTATAAGGGCGAGGCAAGAGGCAACACAGAATATAGTCACAGTTCATAAGCTATAAGGCAAGATGCATAAGGTAATGGGATTTCATTCAAAGGATTAGACTTACATACCCAAAGTCATTCTGAAAAAAAATATAGTACTACAACTCTTTCTCCTCCGTCGAGAGCTCCTCCCATACTAGATCGACGCTGAGGGAGCCCAGGTCAGCATCCGATTTCAGTGCCTGGCTTGCTGGAGTTGTTGGATAGCTCCGTTGAAGACCTGCTTGAGTCGTTTGAGCACTTGGCCGACCAGAATATCACTAAACTCCTCAGGTTGGAGGAATTTGGCCTTGAATGTTGCCTCAGCTTCCGATTGTCGGGACTCCTCACTAGCTGTGTAGTTTTCCAGTTCTTCAAGGGCTCGGTCCCAATCAGTTTTCAGCCAAGCCACCTTATTTGATATTTGATCTCGAGCCACCAGGGCTTCCTCAAGCTGCTCGGTGGTTGTCGAGAGGCGTGACTTAGCCTGGTGGAGGTTCTCCTGCAGGTTAGATACGTGAGCAGCAGCAGCTTGTATCACTATTTTCTTTTTTGCCAGTTGATCCGCCTGCTCCTAGATCTGACCATTGAGGGTCTCGGTTGATGACTCTAAGAGGTGGATGTCCTCTAACAACTGCGCCTCTCGAGCTTGGAGTCTCCCCCTCTCCTGAGTCAATTGACTCACTTCCGCAGAGAGGGTTGTCGCTCTCTCTGACAGAAGGCATTCTCGATGGTGGGCACTATACAGAATGACTCGGAGGCCAAGAGGGTGTCCAGGCAATGACCCACTTTGGCCCGAAGATTTTTGCTAACCTCTACTTACATTTGGCCCTCATGACGAGCTGGATAACCTTCCGCCTCTAATTCTGCCACTTGCTGGCGTAAGGCTTCAGTTTCATGTTTGGGAAGCATTCAACGACCCAAAATGAGGCACTCCGAAGTAGCCTGCCATAAGAAACAATAAGGGTTAGAGATGAAACTAAAGATTATAAGAACGAGTAAAGAGAATTATACCTTCAAAAGTAACTCATATAGGTTGGCGATCACCCTAGCCAAAGTCATTCCTTTAAGGGAAGCAAGGTGTTCTTCGGTCCGTTTTCTCATAGACTCCTGGCTCCTTGGAGATGGTATGCCAGAAGTAGCCCCGGAGTGGAAGTGGGCGAGAGGCAGGAGACGCGGCGCTGAGGAGGGTACGACGGAGGGGCCCAGAGCACCGTCGTCAGTACTGGAAGATGCCTCCTCGAAAGGGTGACCCTCCTGTGATCTCTCTTTGAAATGCACGCGTGGGGGTCCAAATGCAGCCGCCCTCTCAGCCACCTGTACCTGCCGGCGCAGACAGACACTAGTGAATTCTGGTTCCTTCGACCTCGCTGGTTTGCCTTTGGGACTACCATGGGAATCGAGAACTTTGGGTGAGGAAGGAAGAGAGCAGACCTCCCCAATAGAAGGGTTAACCTCATTCCTGGGCTCCGCAACGGCAGGTGCCGCCCTCCGAAAACATTTGGAGAGGGGAATACCGTCTTCCTCTTCCTCATGAGCAGAGGAGAAACCTGGGTTGAACGAGTTCTTCTCTTGGGGGGGGGGGGGGGGGGGCAGGAGGAGTCAAGTGCTTCTGAGGGGAGGCCTGTATCCCGATCTCTTCCTCCTCCTCATCGGGCAGGATGAGTCATCTTCATTCGGAAGGGCGAGGGCTTATTTTTCCAGTCGGCTCTGCCATCGGCACAAGAACCCGTGGTGGTTCCTCATCGCCTTCTGCTCCAGCGGAAGTACAGGAAGCGTCAACTTCCTGGGTGATAGACAGTTTGGAGGCAAGAGACTCCTGACTTTGAGTTTGGTCGGAATCTGCAGAAGGCTCGACTGTTGGGGCCGTAGGAGCAGAAGGCGGAGTGAGGGTCCTCTCATCTGCAAGCTCCCACTTGAGAAGCTTGCTCATAGTCCGGGCGAGCATGATGTTTTCTACAACACACGAATAATGGAACATCAGTTAGAATAGATAAACATTTAATGAAATAGTGGACTTACTGAGGTCGTGGTCAAGGTTGGTGACTTTCGAGCTAATCCCAGCCCAATAGGAGCTCTTCATATTGAACCAGGTTTGAGTCATGGAACTCCATTCCGGCCAAATGCTTCTGGCTAGTTGATACCCCTGATCTTGCTGGAAGTCGCCCAAATCTGGAGGAGAGGGTAAATCTCCTCGCCAGTGAGTTGGACAAAAGGGGTGCTCGGAATGTTGGATAACCCCTTATGGGAGGAAGGCAGGCCACCTATAAACTTGTGGCTGGGATGAGCAGTAAAACTAAAGGCTCCCCTAGACGTTGGGTTGGGAAGGATAAAGTAATGAAAGGAATTGGGGGGGGGGGGGGGGTCAAGGGTATGCTGAACAGTTTAAATAAGATAAATGTTCTGCCCATCTGAGCGAAGGCGTTTAGAGCCATTTGGTGTAGTGGAACATCGAAATATTTAGAGATGACCATGAAAAAAGGAAGGATTGAAAAATGGAGGCCGAACTCTACCTGGCTTAGGAAGAAAGTGTAAAACCCTACGGGGGATTCTACGAGTGACTGGTCGATCCTATGAACCCTGACTTCTAACTCTGTCAGGATATCATAAGTCTCTCAAGCGGCTCTCAGGGTATTAGGTTTTACCTTTGACAAAGCGACCTCATACCACTCCGGATGATAAGTCGCCTCCCTTTCAGGTTTCTCCTTCTTGCTGTGACCTTTCTTTCGCTTTCCATTCTTGCCCATGATCATAAAGAAAAGAAGGGGATGGAAGAAGAAGATGGAGGTAGATAGAACTTACACTAGAAGGAGAAGCTTTAGCAAGCAAAGGCAGAAGGCAGAAGTTCTGATAGTTGGCGGTGCAAGAAGACGAAAGGCCGCTTTCGCCTCTCCTTTTATAAGGGAGAAACAACTACAATGTGAAGGAATAGATGCACGGTGTGTGGATGATAGTGAATCATAAATCTCGAGGCATCACACTTCATTATAGTCGTCGGTTGGTATGACTCAACTAATCGTGTCATAGAAAGGACCCTGCCACGTGACGGCAATCCATTCGCAAGAAAATTTTCTTGTCATTAATATACCCCATGCACCCTTTATGAGTGATGGACAACCATCACTATATGGCCTCGAAACTCGTACAAACTCTTGGATTGCCTCATCACTCAAATGACCGCCTCGGACTGAGGAACAAATGTTTCGATTCCTAGAACCTGACAAGTCATTAAGGAAGGAGGAATAGTAATTTATCCTCCGCATATACTGCGCTCTCTCTCATCATGCTATGAGCCTAATCAGTCAGCCCCATTTCCTTCGATTAGACTTGAAGGGGAGACTTGTGATAGGGACAAGTGATTGAGGAGGACACATGGCACGGGAAAGCTACGTGGCATTGCCGACCAGGCAGGGAAGTCGGGCCCGGGACTATCTCGGGAGAATAGAGGAAAGCTCCCGAGGTCAAACCAGGAAGTTGGGCCTGGGACTATCTCGGGAGAATGGAGGAAGGCTCCCGAGGTCAGATCGGGAGCTCTGGCTTCCGAGACTATCTCGGGGAAATGAGGAAGGTTCTCGAGCTCAGTCGAGAGGTAAGACTCTAAGACTAACTCAGGAGAGTGGAGCCCAAAGAATAGCTTAAAGAAAAGAGAACAAAACTTCAAGTATCCTCCCCTCTCCCTTCCAGAACAGGAAATTCAGCAGGTAGTTATTACCTATAACGCATGGTAATAATGGACTTAATAGCAATGATGGTCGTTATCGGCCATCATGGAGAGGAGAACAACTGTCAAATAACCAATGACCATTAAACATGAGGGGGGGGGGGGCGGTGGAGACATGGAAAGGGAAAAACGTATAGGATGTTTCGGCACGTAGGTAAAGGGGGACGGTAAGATTTGAGACGGTAATACATTGATTCTTGATTTTCTCCCTAGAAGAGAGATTTCTAATTTGAGCATCGAAGAGGGCTCTACCGGAACTCCTTCCGGTGCATCTCCTTTACGCTCGCGTTAATTTCGCAGGCGCTAACATACTCTCCTTGTCATCGTCATCCTGGGCTGCGCTTTGGTGATTCATCATCCCCATTGTTCACTTCTGGAACACCTACTATCAATCATTTTACCAAGCACTTTCAATGCTTCACCAGTTTTGCATACATTCCAAAGACCCTGGATTAATGTATTGTAAGTAACAACATTCGGTGATTTTCCTTCCCTAGTCATCTTCTCAAGGAACTCAAAAGCATCATCAACCAGTCCCGATGGGATGGACTGATGATTAATGCATGAGTATTGCCACCTTGAGGTCTAGAGGTCAAAACCTAGCAAAGCTAATGTGCCCGCCCTCCCAATATATTATCCACAACATCCGGGCTAGTAGCCCCCATGATTTACCTCCTCCGTGTTAGCCCTGGGACAGGTTGGCGGGGGCGCTGGAGGTGAGCGAATCGTCTTTTGCAGTCAAAATTATCATCAACCGCCCCGGGGCTATGGTGCAGTGGAAGGACAACTAGTTGCCATCCCAGGCATCCACAGTTTCCCAGCTACGACGTATTTTGCAGAAATCTTTCCTTCAAATGGGGGCATGAAACTTGGAACGCTGGGCTTCTGAATCGCCCGCCGCCAGCACTTCCAAATTTATCTTGGCGACCAATGGGAAACTTTCATGGGACTAAGCCGATCGCCCGAGATTGAAAAAACCTCGTTAATCATCAAAAGCATCATCAACCAGGTTTTCCTTACACAGATGATTAATTAGGACGTCATACATGACATTGCTTGGTTCTTCACCTTTCTCCACCATTAGACCTAGCAGCTTCAGGGCATCGGAGCACTTTCCATCTTTGCATAGGCCATCAATCAAGCTAGTATACGTGCTATAATTTGGCTCTTCACCTTTCTCCACCATCAAGCCTAGCATCTTCAGGGCCTCGGAGCTCTTTCCATCTTTGCAAAGGCCATCAATCTGTAAGTACCCCAGGTAGATTTTGATGTCGTCAATCGAGTTAAGTTAGGTCATGTTGTGTTTTGATTCCTGTGTCTAAGTGTGCAGGAGCTTAGGAGCGCAGGAAGTCGAGTGGAAGACACAGGTCAAGAAGGATGACACGGGAATGGAGCTAACAGACTCGGTGCATCTGAGGGACGCGGAGGTCTGCGGAAGAGTATGACAGTGGAGTGAGAAGGACACGCGCGACGTCTGAGGGACAAGAAGCCAAGTGAAAGCACACTTGAGGAGAAGGTCGGAGGAGGGTTCGGATGAGCCCGACTCTAGAAGGCCCGAGATCACCCACGAAGACCTGCCAAAAAACTGCTCAGCAAGGTGTTGACCAAAGTCACTCGGGCGCCCCTATTCCCGAGTGCCCCAGAGCATGCAGGCACCCTAGAAGAGTTATTCTCCCAAGAGAGCCGTTTGGGAACATTGCGCAGCAGATAAACTTTGAGGCTTTGTGTCAGACGCCCTCAAGCACTCAGGCAACCCCATTGTGCCACATCAGCATTCAGATACAATTTTTTGAGACTATAAATAGGCCCTCAGAGTTCAATTTCACATCATCAATCACAGCAAACAAATTCTTTCTAGTATTCTCTGTTTTGCTAAGCTTTTCAAAGTGTAAGAGGCTTCTCTGCCCGACGGAATTATTCAGGAAATCTGTGCTTTCTTTTGCCTTGGATTAGCAACCTCCTAAATTGCAAACCAAGTAATTATGGTTGCTTCTTTATTTTTTTTGTATTGTTTCAATTTGTTAATGTTCTTTGTTTGAATTAACTTATATTTTTGTTCTAGCAAAAATAAAAGATAGTGTTTTTATTTTCAGGGACAATTCATCCTCTCTTGCCAACCAACGATTGCCGTCAATTGGTATCAGAGCCAGAACGCTCTAAAAGGACTAACCGCCATCTGAAGCAACTTATAAAATGATCAAACCGATTCTCTGCCCACCTAAGCTCGAGGGAGAATTTACGTTTTGGAAACGCAAAATGGAGGTATTTTTCAAAACAGACTTTAGTATTTTACTAATAATGAAATTTAGTTTTGAAATACCTAGAGATAAGAACGGAAAAGTACTCGAAGTGCACCTCTAGACCGAAAAGCAACGCGACGAATTTACGACAAAAGGCAAGGCCGAGTTTTACCTTCTGAGTGTACTACCAGCTGAGGAAATCGAAAGCATCGAAACATACGACTCTGCTAAAGCCCTCTAGCATAAAATACTGGAACTCCATGAAGACTCGAAGGAAGTTCAATCCGACTCCTCAACAAATACCAACTCATCTTTAGAAGAGTCTGACACCGAGGAGGTTAATGGACTAACACTAATGGATAAGTACCTACCAGAAGACAGTGAAAGTTCGTCCCAGATGAGTCTTGATGAAAGGGAAGAGACTTCATAAAGAAGCATCGATGAAGGGAAAGCTTCCGACTTTAAAAGAGATATGGTAAGTGAGGTATGTCTTCTACCTCATGATCAGTTATATTCCAGAATTATAAAAATGATAAAATCCCTGAGTAATTTAAAAATAAAAATATAAATTAGAAAAAGAAATTAACTTCTGCTTTAAAAATGTTTGATAAATTGAAATTAGAAAATAAAAATTTGAAGTCTCAAATTGAAAAATTGAAAAATAATCATGCATATTCAAATTGTTCTCAAAATTTAAAAATTAGATATTTTGGAAAACTTAATTAGTATTTTAAATTTCACAGGGGCCAAGTTATAAAAATTCATAAATCATATATATATTCCATCTAAATTTCTGATAAATCCTGTTAGCAATAATTTATATTGGCTCTCAAAATTTGTCTTAAACTGTTAGTTTTTTTTATTTAACAAGTAGAGATTATTTTTTTGGTAATTAATGCTTGATCTTATTGATATTTTTTCAAAAATATTACTTGCAGAAAAATTAGTTTAATATTAATTTTTCACTGATAGAATTTGCTTTGTTCTATAATTTTTTTTTCAGATTTTTTTAACAAATAAACGGATTTATTATGATTTTTAGTTTAAAAATATATTTTTAAATTTTAAAAATACTTAAAACATTAATTTAATCGAATCCAATTTTTTTAGAATCAGTTGATTATCTTTAAATCCTTGGGAAAAATTTTCAAATTTATTTGATATCGAAATCAAAACTTAAAATTATTTTTCTGAATTATTAATATTGAATTCCTAATTGATTTTTAAAAAGTTAGAAAATTATTTTGACTTTGACAATTTTTTTTGGAGATAAGTCTATTAAAATTCTAACTTAAATAAAAATTTGATTAATTTTCAAATAAAAATAAATTTTTAAAAACTTTTTTTACAGAATTAAGCTTTACATTTTAAAAATAAATTTTTGATCATAATTTGAAATTTTGAATTAAGTATTTCCCTTAACATGTTTTAAGTTTCAGATGTAATCAAATAAAGAGAAATAGAATTAAGTTAAGGGTTAGACTTAATTTCAAAATATTTTTTTGTGTGCTTACATTGTCATACATTTTTCTTTTTTTTTATGTTCATTTACTCTAATTTAACTCAGATTGATGCACATCAAAAAAGGGGAGATTGTAAGTACTCCAAGTAGATTTTGATGTGGTCAACTAAGTAAAGTTAGGTCTTGTTGTGTTTTGATCCTTGTGTCTAAGTGTGCAGGAGCTTAAGAGCGCAGGAAATCGAGCGGAAGACGTAGCGGTCGAGAATGATGACATGGGAAGAAAGCCGATGGGCTCGGTACATCCGAGGAACGCGGAAGTCTACGAAAGAGTATGCTGGTGGAGTGAGAATGACGCGCGCGGCGTTCGAGGGTCGAGAAGCCTGGCGAAAGCATGCTCGAGGAGAAGATCGGAGGAGGATTAGGGTGATCCCGACTCTGGAAGGCCGAAGATTACCCACGAAGACCTGCTAGAGAATGGTTAGCAAGGTGCTGATCAAAGTCACTCGGACACCTATATGCATAGGGGCGCCTAGGAATACACACGCCCGAGGGCCCGAACTCCCCAGACCATACAAACACCCCAGAAGAGTTTTTATCCCAAGAGAGCCGTTTGCGAACGCTGCGCAGCGAATAAACTTCGAGACCACGTGGCAAGCGCCCTCATGCACCCCTATTGTGTCACGCCAACATTCGGATAAAATTTTTCGAGACTATAAATAAATCCCTAGAATTCAGTTTCACATCATCAATCACAGCCTGTTTTTCTTAGCTTTTCAAAATGTAAGAGAGGTTTCTCAGTCCGAAAGAGTTATTTAAGAGATTTGTGCTTTATTTTGGTTTGGATTAGTAATTTCCTAAGTTGCAAACTAAATAATTCTGATTGTCTCTTTATTTTCTATATTATTTTAATTTATTAATGTTTTTTTGTTTGAATTAATTTGTATTTTTATTCTAGCAAAAATAAAAAATAATGTTTTTATTTCCAGAGCAATTAACCCGTCGCCAACGGATTCAAAATGAAAGCGCCCGTCGCATGTCCGCTCTTGAGCAGCAAGCACACAGCCGAAAAAGCAGATTTGAGGTTTTTTGCCTGCAGGAAGGAGTCGATCAGATCAACGAGACCATAACAATTGGGGGCAGTTGCCTTGGGCGAGAGCGGCGGCGGTTGCTTCCCTTCTGGATTGGAGACCACACAAGGGAGGTGCTTGGTTCAGGGGATTGGGAGAACAGGGAGGATAAGGCGCTCAGGCGGCGGCGGCTCGTGAAAAATCTGAACTGGGACATGAGATCTCTTTCCTTGCGAATCCAAGGTCAGAAGAAATTTGATACGGTAAATTACACTCTGAAACACCTAAATTACACTAGTCACTTTCTCAGACAACCACTGTTCGATTCCCGGCTACGGCGTATTTGTATAAATTTTTCTTCCAGGATACGAATCTTGGGATGCTGGGCTTCTAGACCGTCCACTGCGAGCGTTTTTCGATTTATCTTGACGGCCGATGGAAAATTCTGTGAAACCGAACAATCACTTGAAGTTAATTGAAAAAATCTCGTTAATCTTTTTTTTTTTTTTTGAAACACCTAAATGTTCAAAATGACCCCATCAGGTGTCTCATTCCCATTTTGGCCCCTTATTGTTCCTTATCAATGGATAAATTTAATCCATTGCTATATTATATCAATCAATTGATAAATCTATAAATCTATTTGGAATAATTCGATGAGTCTAAATTTAAATTCTAAAATAGTATCGTGGTGAAAAAATCATATTATAAATCAAATTGATATTTGAGGCTTGATATATTAAGAAAATTAGATAGAATATATCGGATCTGATTTCATATCATTCTTAGGCTACGTTTGGTATGTTTATTTTTCAATTTTATTTTCAACAGAAAATATAATTTTTCAGAAAATATGTTTGGTTTGTATTTTCTAGACTTATTTTCCAAAAAAGATATAATATTTTCTGAAAAATTAGAAAATAAAATAAAATCATTTTTTAGAAAATAAAAATATGATTTTCCAGAAAATGAAAATAGAAAATGGAGCAAAACAAACACTCCCTTAATTTTCTAGATCTATCAACCAGTTTCGATCAAAATCGGTGTGAACACACAGGATATAGTTTCATGTAATTCTGAACTATTTAGGTCAATCAATCAGTTTCGATCAACAACAATTGATAGACTTAGAGAGTTCAGAATGACATAGAACTAAGTCTTATATATTAATCTAGTTCTCCTATATATTAATACCCTCAACATATTAATTTCACATACTAGAGTAGTGATTTTTGAATATAAATGTATTTGAAAATTTTGATTTGTGCTAACATATCTCTACCCTCTATAAAATAGGTTAAATTGATATTTTAGAATATGCATGCATATAATCAGAAAAACTAGATAAACACATATGACTTGTTCTATATCATTCCAAACTATTTAGGTTCCTTAGCTGATTTTGGTTGAAACTGGTAAAAATTGGTTGATAGACTTAAAGAACTCGAAATGATATGACATCAGGTCATATGTAGTTGTTTAATTCTCATGATTACATGCCCTTAAACATAATTTTTATCCTCTATATCGAGATTAATAATCTTTTTAATACAAATGTGTTAAAAAAAAATCACCCCTCATAGTATATCAAATTAATATTTGAGAATATGGATATAATTGACAGAACTAAACTAACATATAGGGCTTAGTATTATATCACTCTTAGCTATTTAGGTTCATCAATTAGATCTTATATGGTCTTTCATGTCTTCAAGATCAATTTAACACGAGAACAATGAATTTTTAATACAAATCAAATTTTTTAATTGATTCATTCTCTTAGTGTGTTGATTAATAGTATCTTGAATCAATTGGTATACCATAGTAATCGGATTGAGCATGATATAGAGAGGCAAAATGGGTATGAAATTCATG
>JAGFNQ010004810.1:263972-360218 GCA_024364735.1 Boesenbergia rotunda
AACGATTAGGCGTGTAGCCCTTATGTGGCGGGCGACAGTACCCGACTAACGATTAGGCGTGTAGCCCTTATGTGGTCGGGCGAAGTACCCGACTGGCTGGCATAGACCCTGGGTCGGCTAGGGTGTCCAGCTGGCTCCCACAATGACGTGGACCCTGAAGTCGGCCAGGCCGTTTGCCACGTTGGCTGTCCGTACGGTGCCAAAGATAGGGCGGGATCAATAGCCTTCCCCTCAAGTCTAGTCGAAGGAGGCGATCAATCCGACTGACTGGACTACAAAGTGTACAACCATTCCGCGGCCGAGCGATTTTGCCCTTTTAATATCTGGCCGGCTTAACACGATGCTCAACAGCTGAGGCTGTGTATGTCTGCCTGTCTGTGCGGAAAAAGATTGTTAGTCGAGAGGGGCGTGGGCCGCCACGCACCCTTCTTTTTTAAAGAGGCGTCCGGCTGGACGAAGCATGATAGGGGCGTGGGCCGCCACGCATCTCCCGACTAGCCATTGACATGATGAAGATGTCGGGCGGATGAAGATTTTTGACCGAGGAACGTGGGCCGCCACGTCTCGTAAATTGTTAATGCGTCCGGGACGAATGTTGTTAGTCGATGAGAGGTATGTTGAACACGTTTGGGCGGGAGAATGTTTGCCTTAAGTCGCAAGAAATGTGGAGTGTACGCCCCAAGACGATTTTCTCGGGATAAGCCGAGTCAGTCAATTAATGGAGACGTGACATCTAAGTCGAATGAGGTGATGTGATATGCCCGATGCGACCGGACGCCATAACGGCATCACCTCAGCTTTAATGACCGGGCCACGTGGCGCGCGCTGGTTGGCCGATCCGGGATGCGATTTATCCCCATGATTACGAGTTTTTAAATGGCCATTAACGCGCGTAATTCTTTCCCGCCACGCGGCAGCTTCCCGGCTGGCCGACCATGACGACGCGCCCTGTCGCCGCTGCAGGCGACGTCAGCGCTGGGCACGCTTTTCGAGGCTGATCGTGGGACGCCTCAACGGCATGGATGAGGCGATCTCCGTACACGTGGACCGCCATCGGACGGTCTCCCTTCTTCCGGCCTAGCTATAAATAGGCCTCCATATTCGCCGAAACCCTCATTTGCTCTTCACTGTTCTCTTCTCTAACTCGGTGCTTCTCGCTCCTCGCCGCCGTCTTTGCGTGTCGCCGCCGCCCTCGTGCTTCTCCGTCGGTTAATCCTTTCCGCCACCACCTACGGTCAGATTCCCCTTTTCTTCCCTTTCTTTCTGTTCCATGGCTGCCTCTGCGTGGTATACCTCTGTCGAGTCTTCCTTCACGACGAGACCGTCTCCGACCTCCGACTGGCCTACGACATCCCTGAAAACTACCACATTGCCGTTCCTACAAAGGCTGACAGGCCACACAAGCCCCGGCCGGCTTCTTTGTGTTTTTCCGGGATCAACATACGTCTGGCCTGCGCTACCCTCTTCATCCCTTTATTGCAGATTTCTGTAACTTCTTCCATGTTCCTATCTTCCAGCTTTCTCCCACGCCATTCGAATATTGGGCAACATAATAGTTCTCTTTACCCTTTACCGAGTCCCCCTCCGACCGGAGGTTCTTTATTTCTTTTATTACCCGAAGAAACAGGAGGCCGGGAATTTCTTTCTCCAAGCCCGGCCAAATTATCCATAGTGGAGAATATTCCTTCCTCGAATAAGGGATGGAAGGCCCATTTCTTCTTCATAAGCCCTCCGACCAGCCCTGGGTTCCCGATCGGATGGGTCGAAGACATGCCCCCTATAGCTCCCTTAAGAAACTTTAAATCCGACCCCTTATTTATAATGGCTGCTTCTCTACTCGGTGGCCTACACTTCGACGGCATGAAACTTCTCAACGACGCCGTCTTGTACATATTTGGGCTAAGCCGAGTGCCTGCCGCCCTGCCCGGCACCTTCTGTAAGTCATTTTTTGTTTCGTACTTCTTTCTCCCTAACTCAACATCTTCTGATTTTGCAGCCGAGATGATGTGGGAAGCGGCCCTCGATGAGGCCCTGGGCCTGGATGACGAAGAATTAAACGCCCGGGCGGCCGAACAACTGCGTCTACGCCAGGCCAGTCTGCCCGACCAACCTCCGATTCCTGAGAGCGCGGAGCCCGCCCCTCAGGCTCCTTCTGCCCAGCCAGCGGCGACTGGCTCTAGGGAGCCGGTCGGCTCATCAAAATCTTCTGCCCCGGCAAGATCCTCCGGCAAGCAGAAGGTTCAGCCTTCCATGCAGAAGTCTCTGCCTTCCAAGCGGAAGGCCAGCGCTTCTATCCGCATAGAGGAACCGACAGAGGTAGGCCGGTCCTCTTCTGACTCTCCCGACCCGGAACCTCTGCAGAGGCGCCCGAGGACTTCTGCGTCGGGCTCTCACTCTCAACCTGCAGAGGCAACTGCCAGCCCGGCTAGAGCGAGCCGGTCAGATGATGTACCGGGTTCGTCTCGTTCGGGGGAACGGCGTTCGCAGCCGTGTGGCTATGGCGTATATCTCCCCTCGATCGACCCAGCAACCCCCTTCGAAGTCCAGCAGCGGCTTACCCTTTACGGGGATTTGGCAGACTGCTGGGAGCAGGGTATGAGGGAGGGGACTTCCAGACCCCCGATCCGACTGGCAGACCAATTCCTTCAGGACGCTACGCATGTAAGTCGGATGCTTTGATGCTTAATCACCTTGCTTCTTTCTAACATTTTTATTGTAGTTTTGGGCCTCCTGCTCGAGCGTCGCCTATTCCTTGGTTATCAACACCAGGGGACGCCGAGCGGCCGAGCGGCAACTCGCGGAATTGGAGCTCCGCCAGGCGCACGCTAACTTACCGGCCGGCGAAGAGGGTACAGCTATTCTCCGTTCGGAGATACTGGACCTTAAGGAGAAACTCCGTTCCGCCGAGGCGCTACTGACGGAGGAAACCACCCGAGCGGAGGCAGCCGAGCGGGCGTATGCCCGATCTTCCTCCCTGCACGCGACCCTTGAGCAGGAGAGGAAGAAGGCTCTGGCTATGCAGCGCCGTGCCCGATCGGACCTCGACAAGAAGGCTGTCGAGGCCCAAGCCTTGAAGGCGGAACTAGACAAGATGATGAAGTCTTCTGAGGAGCTCCGGGCAACCCTGAACGACAAAGAGCAAGAACTGGCGACTCGGGAGTCGGACTTGAATGCCAAAGAGAAGGCTTTAGACATACGAGGAGACGAACTCCATTTGTCTGAAGGACTGCTGGCCTCTCAAGCCGTTGCCTTGGAGGAGAAGGACAAGGAGCTAGCTAACCTCCGGGCGGAAATTGACAGCCTGAAGCTGCATCAAGCAGGCGAGCCCGCCCGGATGGACGCACATCGCTTGGCTTACATCAATTCTAAAGAGTTCGGCAAGCAGTTGGGCAAGCGGACATCTGGCATGTTCAAGATGGGCTTAGAAAGCGCTGTTCTGCAGCTCCAAGAGAGCGGCCATCTGCCTGCCGACCTTCCTATCAATGCCGTCCAAGTGAGCCGGGTCAAGGAGATGCTACCCAAAGACTTCTTCCAGCCTTTTACCTAAATGTTAACCGTGTAATCCTAAGCCGCCGGTTGGGGCTCTTCTTTTTGTAATGCTTCCGAGTCAATCAGCAATGAAGAGTATTTCCCTTTAACGAGTTATTTTAGATATTAAGTAGATGTTGCCCGACCAGAGAGCCGAACTAAGCGCGGGATAATGGTTGTCAGGTAGCCGACCGGTTGATCTGACTAAGGTGTGAGTCACCCCGCGCCCGGTCAGGGAACTAAGCTACTTTAGAGAAATGGCTGTGTAAGCTAGCCGACTGATTGGTGGTCCTTCCCGAGGGATGTGGATCGCCACACGCCCGGTCAGAGAGCTAAACTAAGGAATCCGACCAAGTAGAAGCCCACTGGTCGGGGGTTCGGCCTACGGGATGTGGATCGCCACACGCCCGACCGAATTCTGATACGCGCTTCTGGGCGGGCTGATGTTTTAATCAGTCGTCGCCTCAGGCTTCCAAAGGGCACCAACCTTCCGATCGGGACCGCTTTAGGCTTCCGGATGGGCCAATCTTCCTACGTGGGCCGCCACGCTTCCGACCGGGAACCAGTCCAGGCTTCCGGATGGGCCAATCTTCCACGTGGGCCGCCACGCTTCCGACCGGGAACCAGTCCAGGCTTCCGAGTGGGCTGACGCTTTAAGTCAGTCGCCGACTCAGGCTTCCAAAGGGCACCAATCTTCTGCGTGGGTCGCCACGCCTCCGATCGGGAACCGCTTTAGGCTTCCGGATGGGCCAATCTTCCACGTGGGCCGCCACGCTTCCGACCGGGAACCAGTCCAGGCTTCCGAGTGGGCTGACGCTTTAAGTCAGTCGCCGACTCAGGCTTCCAAAGGGCACCAATCTTCTGCGTGGGACGCCACGCTTCCGATCGGGAACCGCTTTAGGCTTCCGGATGGGCCAATCTTCCACGTGGGCCGCCACGCTTCCGACCGGGAACCAGTCCAGGCTTCCGAGTGGGCTGACGCTTTAAGTCAGTCGCCGACTCAGGCTTCCAAAGGGCACCAATCTTCTGCGTGGGTCGCCACGCTCCGATCGGGAACCGCTTTAGGCTTCCGGATGGGCCAATCTTCCACGTGGGCGCCACGCTTCCGACCGGGAACCAGTCCAGGCTTCCGAGTGGGCTGACGCTTTAAGTCAGTCGCCGACTCAGGCTTCCAAAGGGCACCAATCTTCTGCGTGGGTCGCCACGCCTCCGATCGGGAACCGCTTTAGGCTTCCGGATGGGCCAATCTTCCACGTGGGCCGCCACGCTTCCGACCGGGAACCAGTCCAGGCTTCCGAGTGGGCTGACGCTTTAAGTCAGTCGCCGACTCAGGCTTCCAAAGGGCACCAATCTTCTGCGTGGGACGCCACGCCTCCGATCGGGAACCGCTTTAGGCTTCCGGATGGGCCAATCTTCCACGTGGGCCGCCACGCTTCCGACCGGGAACCAGTCCAGGCTTCCGAGTGGGCTGACGCTTTAAGTCAGTCGCCGACTCAGGCTTCCAAAGGGCACCAATCTTCTGCGTGGGTCGCCACGCCTCCGATCGGGAACCGCTTTAGGCTTCCGGATGGGCCAATCTTCCACGTGGGCCGCCACGCTTCCGACCGGGAACCAGTCCAGGCTTCCGAGTGGGCTGACGCTTTAAGTCAGTCGCCGACTCAGGCTTCCAAAGGGCACCAATCTTCTGCGTGGGACGCCACGCTTCCGATCGGGAACCGCTTTAGGCTTCCGGATGGGCCAATCTTCCACGTGGGCCGCCACGCTTCCGACCGGGAACCAGTCCAGGCTTCCGAGTGGGCTGACGCTTTAAGTCAGTCGCCGACTCAGGCTTCCAAAGGGCACCAATCTTCTGCGTGGGTCGCCACGCCTCCGATCGGGAACCGCTTTAGGCTTCCGGATGGGCCAATCTTCCACGTGGGCCGCCACGCTTCCGACCGGGAACCAGTCCAGGCTTCCGAGTGGGCTGACGCTTCAGGTCAGTCGCCGACTCAGGCTTCCAAAGGGCACCAATCTTCTGCGTGGGACGCCACGCTTCCGATCGGGAACCGCTTTAGGCTTCCGGATGGGCCAATCTTCCACGTGGGCCGCCACGCTTCCGACCGGGAACCAGTCCAGGCTTCCGAGTGGGCTGACGCTTTAAGTCAGTCGCCGACTCAGGCTTCCAAAGGGCACCAATCTTCTGCGTGGGTCGCCACGCCTCCGATCGGGAACCGCTTTAGGCTTCCGGATGGGCCAATCTTCCACGTGGGCCGCCACGCTTCCGACCGGGAACCAGTCCAGGCTTCCGAGTGGGCTGACGCTTTAAGTCAGTCGCCGACTCAGGCTTCCAAAGGGCACCAATCTTCTGCGTGGGACGCCACGCTTCCGATCGGGAACCGCTTTAGGCTTCCGGATGGGCCAATCTTCCACGTGGGCCGCCACGCTTCCGACCGGGAACCAGTCCAGGCTTCCGAGTGGGCTGACGCTTCCGGTCAGTCGCCGACTCGGGCTTCTGGAGGGTATGACGCGTCAGCCTGCGTCCCGTCCAGGTATGACTTGCCTTGTATGGCCGACCGGCAATTTTCGGTCGGGAGAGCCTTTCGTTATAGCTAGAATGCTGCGTTTTACAAGATTGCATCACTCTAGGGCTCTCTGTACATTTGCAAGTGTAGGGCACTCCACGGTCGGTCAAGCCTCTTTCCATGTTCATCCTCCAAGTAGGTCCCCGGCGTGAAACGAGCGCGACAACACCTTCTGGTCGTACCTTTGTTTCATACGCTGACGGTACGTGAACATCCGGGCGGCTGCTTTTTCCCGGACTTCCTCTATGAGGTCAAGCTCTAAGCGCCTTCTTTCATCATTCCCTTTATCATAGCTTAACCGCCTGTCGGATTCACAACCGACCTCGACCGGCACCACCGCCTCGCTGCCATAGACGAGGTGGAAAGGCGTCTGCCCGGTCGCCTCTCTGGGTGTGGTTCGGCTCGCCCAAAGGACCCCGGGCAGCTGCTCTACCCAGTTGGTTCCTGCATGATCCAGCTTTGTTTTGAGCCCTCTCAAGATTTCCCGGTTGGTGACTTCTGCCTGGCCGTTGCTCTGTGGATACGCCACAAATGTAAAAGCCTGATGGATGCCGTATGTCGAGCACCATTCCTTGATTTTCTTCCCTTGAAACTGCCGACCGTTGTCAGAAACTAACTTGTGGGGGATCCCGTATCTACATAGAATGTTTTGCCACAAGAACTTAATCACCGCCTGCTCGGTGATCCTAGCCAGCGCCTTTGCTTCCACCCATTTAGAGAAGTAATCCACCGCAACCAATAAGAACTTCTTCTGGGCGGGGGCGATCGGAAACGGACCTACGATATCCATGCCCCATTGGTCAAACGGGCAAGAGACAGCAGATGTCTTCATTACCTCGGTTGGCCGGTGTGGCAGGCACTGGTGTTTCTGACATGAGATGCATGTTGCGGCCAACCGGTCGGCATCCTTCTGTAAAGTTGGCCAATAATACCCGGCCAACAGAGCCTTCCGGGCGGTGGCTCTACCCCCTGAATGATTACTGCAGACCCCCATATGGACCTCTCGGAGCACATAATCTGCGTCTTCACCGCCAAGGCATTTGAGCAATGGCCGGGCGTGAGCCCGTTTATAGAGGACATCTCCGACCATAGTGTATTGCGCGGCTCTCTTTCTGAACAGCCGAGCCTCCTCCCGGTCGGATGGTACTTCTCCCCTGGTCAAGAATGCAATCAATGGAGTTCTCCAATCGGTCTCCAATTCGATTTCTGCTTGCTGCTCGATTTGCATGACGAATAAAGCATGGCAGGCCGGCCGAGGGATCACCCAAGCTCCGACTGCGCTAGCTAATTTGGCTAGCTCATCCGCTTTCAAGTTGCTTTCCCGAGGGATCTTCTGTAAGAGTACCTCCCTGAAACCCGCCTTCAGCTGTTCATAGGCATCGATGTACTCTTGCAGCCGGTTGCTGTTGACTTCGAAATTACCGGCCAGTTGCTGTATAGCAAGTTGCGAATCTGAGTATAGCCACACCCGGGTGGCGCCGACATGCCGGGCGGCTTGCAGACCGGCTATAAGTGCTTCATATTCAGCTTCATTATTCGTCGCCTTGTGTTCTAATCGCACGGACAGGTGTAGCCGTTCTTCTTCGGGTGAAACCATGAGAACGCCGATTCCGCTTCCTTGCCGAGAGGATGCCCCATCAACGTACACCTTCCATACGCCCTCGGCCTCATCGGGATGCAATTCCGTGAGAAAATCGGCTAAGGCTTGCGCCTTGATAGCCGGCCGGGGTTGATATTGTATGTCATACTCGCTCAGCTCAGTTGTCCACTTGACTAGCCGCCCTGAGGCGTCTGGGTTCGTGAGCACCCGACCCAAGTTACTGTTAGTCAATACAGTAATTGGGTGAGATAAGAAATATGGTCTGAGTCGCCGGGCGGCTAAGAACAGTATGTAGCCCAATTTTTCGAGTGCCGTGTACCGACACTCGGCTCCTTTAAATAAGTGGGCAAAGAAGTACACCGGCCTTTGCTCAGTTTTTTCTTGCCGGGCCAACACCATGCTGCCCGAGTCGGAGGAAGCTGCCAAGTATACATATAAATTCTCATTCGGCTCCGGCCGGGCGAGTGTCGGTAGCTCAGACAGATAAGCTTTCAGCTCCTCGAAGGCCCTGTCACATTCTTCGTCCCACTGAAATTTGGTGGCCCGGCGTAATGTCTTAAAGAATGGCAGACCCCTTTCGGCTGACCGGGAAATGAATCTTGACAATGCCGTTATCCGTCCGATCAGCCGTTGAGCCTCTCTGAGGTTCCTTGGAGCCGGCATCTCCATGATGGCATTTACTTTGCCCGGATTTGCTTCGATTCCCCGCTCGGTGACTATATAACCGAGGAACTTCCCGCTTCGAGCCCCGAATAGACATTTGGCCGGATTAAGCTTCAGGCCAAACCTCCGTAGAGTTCGGCAAGTTTCTTCAATGTCAGGGATTAATTCTTCCGCCCGGGCAGTCTTGATCAGAATATCGTCGACGTATACTTCGACGTTACGCCCCATTTGCGACCGGAACACCTTGTTCATCATTCTTTGGTAGGTGGCGCCCGCATTCTTGAGGCCGAACGGCATGACGGTGTAGCAGTAGGTGCCGTCAGCCGTGACGAAGCTAACCTTCTCTTGGTCGGCAGCTGCCAGCGGGACTTGGTGGTATCCCTGGTACGCATCCAGCATCGATATGAACTCGCTGCCGGCCGTCGAGTCTACCATTTGATCGATCCGTGGAAGTGGGTAGCAATCTTTCGGGCATGCACGATTGAGGTCTCGGAAATCAATGCATACCCGCCACTTGTCGTTGGGTTTGGCCACCAGCACCACATTCGCCAGCCAGGCCGGGAACTGAACTTCTCGGATGTGCCCTGCTTCCAACAGTCTTTCTACTTCTGCCAGGATGACTTGATTCTGCGCGGCGCTGCGATCCCTTTTCCGTTGCTTTACTGGTCGCGCGCCCGGGTAAACATGGAGCTGGTGTTCCGCGACTTCCGGTCGGACCCCCTTCAAATCTTTCGCCGACCAGGCGAATACGTCTTGATTTCGAGCGAGGGAGTCGATTAGGGGTTGCTTCAGCTCCTCAGGAAGTCCTGCAGCAATTTGTATCTTGGTATCTTCCCTACCGGGCAAAAGTTGTACCTCCTCTTTGTCCTCCCGCAATTCTGCCCAAGGGGAGGCTTGCACCATGTTGCAGCTGCTACCTGCCCGCCTTGCCTTTTGACCTCCCGAGCGGACATCATCAGCATAGCAGCGCCGGGCCACGGTCTGATTGCCCTTCACCTCGCCGACTCTGTCGCCGACCGGAAACTTCACCTTGAGGTAGTAGGTGGAGACTACCGCTTTAAATTCGTTGAGAGCCGGTCGACCGAGAATGGCGTTGTAGGCAGCTGGGGCATCCACAATCAGAAATGTGGTCCATCGGGTTCTCTTGAGTGGCTCCTCTCCAAGTGAGACGGCCAGCCGTATCTGTCCGATCGGCTGTACTTCGTTCCCCGTAAATCCGAACAGGGGAGTAGCCACCAACTCTAGCTGCGATAATTCAATTTGCAGTTGATCGAAAGCTCGTTTATATAAAATGTTTACCGAGCTGCCGGTGTCCACAATGGTGCGGTGGACTTCGTAGTTGGCGATGACAGCCGTGATGACCAGCGGGTCATCGTGCGGCACCTCCAATCCTTGTAAATCCTGCGGCCCCCAGCTGATTTGGGGCCCTTGAGCTTGAGAGGTGCTGACTCCGACTTGGTGAATTTCCAGTCGGCGCACCTGCGTCTTTCTGGCTCGGTTGGAGTCGCCCCCGGTCGGACCGCCGGAAATCACATTGACGCCTCCTCGGACGGCGTTCTGGTGATTAGCTTGATCTTCGTCAAGTTCCTCCACCTCTTCCTGCTCGGGCCGAGGAAACAATTGCCGGGCGGCGGGGGCATCCCGCCTTTGTCCTTGTTGGGCTGTGGCTCCATGACCACGCCCGCGTCCCTGCGGGGTTTGTCGTCCTTGACCCCTGCCGAGTGGGGTCCGAGCTCTGCCGCCTGCTCGGCAGTCCTCAGTGTTGTGCGTATTACACTGGTGAAACGCACAATACGGTGCCCATCTGTTGGGCCAATTCCCCTGTGCCACCTGCACTTGCTGGGGTCTCATTCCGGGCCGATCGGCCGGTCGGGGACTGCGAATCGGTCCTCCTGGCGATCTGTTGTGTTGAGGTGCGGGCTGTGGGCTAACCATTACTTCCTTCCTCCGGGCGGCTTGCGCTTCCTCTACATTGATATACTTAACAGCCTTCCCGAGCAGGCTGTCGAAATCCTTCGGTGGTTTCCTGATCAGGGATCGGAAGAAATCACCCTCTTGGAGCCCTTGTGAGAAGGCGGTGACCAGTACTTCGGGAGTGGTATTGGGCACCTCTATAGCTACTCCATTGAACCTCTGGATGTAGGCCCGGAGTGACTCTTTCGGACCTTGCTTCAGAGCGAACAAATTGAGGCTGGTCTTATGGTGCCTCCGACTGCTTGCAAAATGTTGCAGAAACAGCCGCTTTACCTCTGCGAAACTCCCAACTGATCCACCCGGGAGTCCGTCAAACCATCGTTGAGCCTGCCCGGAGAGGGTTGTCAGGAAAGCGCGGCATTTGACGCCCTCCGGGTATTGGTGCAACTGGGCGGCGCTTTCAAATTTCATGACGTGCTCCTCGGGGTCACTGGCCCCCGAGTACTCAGGCATGGTGAAGAATCGTAGATGCTTGGGAACGGGATCCCCAAGAATTTGTGAGGAGAAAGGGCTGTGAGTCGGATAGGCCGCGGCGGGGTCGACTAGCCCTTTCCCTTTATCCGGGCGCGCCTGATGCGCCAGGCTGGACGCTGAAGCTTCGGTCGGGGCTGAGTAGGCCTCGTTCCGAAAAAGTGCTCGGGGAAAATTAGGAATGAAGGGGTCGGGCTGAGCAGCCATACCTTCTGAATTTCCCCGTATAGAGGGCCCAGGGGGCCGGACCCCTTGACTACCGGTCGGCGGATGCGATTGTTGTGCCTTCTGTGTCCGGACAGCCATCAGCATTTCATATTCTTCTGGCGAAAGAGTAACCGTCAGTGGATTGGGGTTTTCCATTCTTCGCTCTCGATCAGGCAGAAAGCCCTCCTTCTAGCGCCAAATTTGATCCTGTCGCCGAGCGTAGTGGAGCCGCAACCGGATGACGGTGTAGCGATGAGTGACGTGGATGCCGACGGGACGTCCTCGCGCAGAATGACAGCGTCGTAGGGGGTGTCCTCCGACCGAACGGAAGTGGATGTCGCCTGGTGCACGGCCGACCGCTGGAGGTGGACCTGCTGAGGAAGATGACCGTTAGCAACCTAGCCGGGAGACGTCCCGGCAAGGCCTCCGACGGTCAAGTCAGTACTCCGATGAACAGGAAAAATGATGCAGTATGTAGACGAGGGGCTTCGCGCGCGTACCTGATAATGAGGAGGGGAGGGCTTATATAGCCGGGGAAAAGGACCAAGTCTGACCTGTGTCAGGATTCTCTGACCTGGTCGAGGGATATTCCCAGATTGTCTGCCGGGTGTCAGGATTCTCTGACGGAGTCAGGAGATATTGTATGATTCTGTCGATTTGTAGCCAACATTCCTTGTCGTATACTCCTTGTCTTATGTGAGGACACAGACAGGTGACCGGCGCCGCCTGACACCAACGGCGTGACAGGGCGGCGTGCCAGGGAGTGTCAGTTCACACAAATGGTGACAGCCAGTTATCTGCAGCTGGTGCAGGTGTGTTTTGTCTTTACCCCAGGGTGGTTCCGAGAGAGTGCCCGAGTGGGCACAGGGCGTGCAAGCCTGGGGGGACTATGTATGTGAAGGGTTGCCGGGCGGATGCACCCGAACGATTAGGCGTGTAGCCCTTATGTGGCCGGGCGGCAGTACCCGACTAAACGATTAGGCGTGTAGCCCTTATGTGGCCGGGCGGCAGTACCCGACTAAACGATTAGGCGTGTAGCCCTTATGTGGCCGGGCGGCAGTACCCGACTGGCTGGCATAGACCCTGGGTCTGGCTAGGGTGTCCAGCTGGTTACCCGCACAATGACGTGGACCCTGAAGTCGGCCAGGCCGTTTGCCACGTTGGCTGTCCGTACGGTGCCAAAGATAGGGCGGGATCAACGGTCATGACATATGAGACTTGTGGATATGTACCATGACTTTGATCTGGGTACATCTATTTCCTTTATTTTTATTCACTAACATACATGTCGTTTTTACATATTTTTTGCCTCTTTACTTTTTTACATTGAATAGTGGTCCAATTATTGTGGTGACACTCCAAACTTACAAAAAACAAAAAAAAAGGTAATGAAATTTCTCTCACAAGTAGCTCATGGTGTGAAAGAAATTGGAGTCAATTGAAGGGGTAAGTAGTAAGTTATAAATTATGTTATTTATCCTTTTTTTTATTAATTTGTATTAATTTTCTAATTCAACGTCAATCTTATGAACGCCGCCGGAAGCAACGTCGCACACCTCCAGCGGCACCGGAAGCGTCCGGCGACACCTCCGGCGGCGCCGGAGGCGTCGTGCGACCCTTTCGGCGCCGCCGGTGGGATTTTTAGTTTCAAAAAAATCAAACAATTCCTCAAAAATCAAATAGTTCCTAAAAAAAATCAAACAATTCCTCAAAAAAATCTTATAAACTTTATTAATTCATATAAAATAAATTTAAATCTTGAAAAAATATTTTTAAAATAAAAAAAATTCTAATAAATTTTATTATGTAATATAAATCAGATTTAAAATTTATAAAAATATATATTTTAAATATAAAAATCTGATAAATTTTATTAATTAATATAAATCAGATTTAAATATATTTAAAATTAAAAATTTTAAATTTTTTTATTAATTCTTATAAATCTTTAAAATTTAAATCAGATTTAAAATTTAAAATTTAAATACATAAAAATTATATTTAAACAAAATCTGAAAAATATTAATTAGATATTTAGATTTAAATATATTGAAATTATAGTTTAAATAAAAATTTAGTATATTATATTAATTCATATAAACCACTAAATTAGATGTTTAGATGTTTACTAAATATATTATATTGATATTTAGATGTTTATTGCGCTTTTTCCCGTAAAGCCCGCGCTTCGCTTTGCGCTTTAAGCCCCAAGACCCTTGAGCACTTTTTTGCGCCTTGCGCTTGTGACAACTATGAACATGACATCTTATTGTGTGGAAGACAGTATGTTGATATGCAAAATCTGTTTGTCTGGATGTTTAATATTAAAGATTGTATTCTCACTTAATATCTATGGTGTAGTATTGGCTAATATTCCACTTATATAGTCTTTCATCCATGTGCTATTTCCTCAATATTTCAGCAATCGACCAAAGCGGGCATGCTTATCAAGATACTTGATTGCACTGCTTCACTATGGAGGAGTACCCAATGAGTACTTTTTGGAACTTCTGAAAAATGCTTTAGATGATGCTCAAAATGCTAGGTACACCAAACTAGCTGCAATCAGAGGTATCTTTAGATTTTAATGGAATCTGAGCCCAAGTACTTTGTTTCATTGTATAGTTTTACTATTGTAGCCGTAACTTATTTTATCATATTCGAGAATTCAATTCCACTGCCCAGGTATCCTTAGATGATGATAGTGCTTCTTGCAGTTCAATTCATAGCTTCTTTTATGAGGAATCATCAACATTCCTGCTGTGCGTTTCCTTTTCAGTTTCACTTAAGTATGGGGATATGGATGATTTTCTGGTGTCACGAATGATACTTTGTGGGATTCCACTTGAGGAGCCATATATGCAATTTCGTCTTTCTGTCCTGATGAAAGAAGAAAGGAAGGGTCTGAAGACAGGAAAGCTTCCAGTGACAGATTGTTATTATCTAATGGGAACTGTAGACCCAACTGGTTTGCTAAAACCTAATGAAGTTTGTGTTATTCTGTACGTGTTTTCCAAATTCTTCATATCTACATTAAATCTTCAATTTATCATATCTAGCGTGTATGATCTTTATTTTTTACACTCCATAGTATAAATTTTATAATGGCATTTTATGCACAGTGAGAATGGACAAATTTCTGGAGATGTCCTTGTTTATAAGCATCCGGGTTTGCATTTTGGTGACATACATGTTCTTTCAGCAAGGTACATCAAGGAACTTGAGTTGTTTGTTGGAGATTCTAAATATGCTATTTTCTTCCCTACTAAAGGCCCACGGTCTTTAGCTGATGAGATGGCAAACAGTGACTTCGATGGTGATATGTATTGGGTCTCCAGAAATTCACAGGTATAATTTTATTTTTCATTTGTTTATGTGATCTCGATGGTGATATGTACTGGGTCTCCAGAAATTCACAGATATAATTTTATTTTTCATTTGTTTATGTGATCTTTATTTTTCGCACAAAATACTCTGTTATATTCATGCTTAAATTTATTGTTTATAGTGATCTGTATACTCCTGATTCACATATGGGAGGAAATCATGTGATTGTTTGTAGGAATGTTGTATCATTTGACTTTATTCTGGTCTCCACGTCTGTTACCTTTATAGAGGAGTTAAAGAAATTAATGTCTGAATCAATAATGAATCATAGGGAGACAAACTCTTTTTTTTGAGGGTTTTATTTCTATGGGCATGAGTACATGAATAATAGCAAAGGTTTTTCCTAAACCTATGAAGGCATATAAGAAAAATAGTGAATAAAAAATATTCCATTGAAATATTGAACAAATTACGCAACACCAATATCAAATCATCAAACTTACTCAGAGAATTCATATCAAAATTGACATGTTTCTTAAAGTGGAATGGTGTATTAAATTCAAAAGTTGTTTACACACAAAGAATATCCCCTTTTTATTATGAAAAGAGGTCATCTCTCTTAATGACTCAGTCAAAATTGTAAAAAGAAAATTAAAACCTAAGAAATTTAAAAGAAACACTAAAAAAATTTATCCGTTATTTCAAACCACATGATTCTCCATTACCTAGGAGGACTCAACTCTGAATGAGTTATTAACATATTTTCTTACTTTAGCTTTCTTTTGAAAGAGGAATGAAGGTATTTTCTCCATCATTCTGATCCTTGTTTATTGAACTTTGACATGATTTTCTTTCTTTTTGGTTATCTGCTCCAACAAATAGGGAAAATCAAAATGAGAAAATGTTCTTCAAGACTCCAGGGAAGTCATTATTTAAGGATGAAGCCTTAAATCTTTCCTACTAAATTAATGCATTCTCTAATTTGAAAATTGAACTAGTGCATAAATAAGTTTTAGACATTAAATTAGCGTATCAACTAATTTAAAAATTAAAGTAGTGCATAAAAATGTTGACAAATTAATAAGCAAGCATTAGAATTAATTTTCTCACTTTAAGGAATGATGCGTTGAATGCTTCTAGAGAATAATGGATAATCTATCATATCGCTCGATATTATAAGTCATTGCCTGATACAGGTTGTTTCTTCTATCAACATATGAATCTTGCGTCAACTCAAAAGAAAGTTTGTAGATAAGAAAACCAATTTTCGAAGATGCTGAGCTTTAGAGTTGTAAATAACTACACATACTAATAAAAGCTTTAATTGATTTTGTAATTATCAAACGGTATGTCTTTCATTCTTTCTCATTATTCCTCTTTGTTTAATTTCTTAGTTTGTCTTCCCTGATAATATGGATGAGTAAAAAAAATCAGGGAGCCTAGTTCATAGTCAACCAACAAGTTGGTTGTTCACTAAATAGATTAAATCAATTGAGGTTCTTCCATGTCTCTAAGAGATTCTTTGGACAAGTCATTAGGGAAATCTTTAAGCCAAATCATCAAAATGATTTTTTTAATGTTAAATCTTCACAGATTTTTCGAAGGTCTATCTTGGATCAATTAAAAGCTTATAAATTTTAGATAAAGTAAAGGCATTATATGGGAATGTAAGTTTACAATGTAATCCAAGTCCTTGGTTATATTTCTATTGAAATATGATTGCATATTATTGTACTTTTAAAACAGATTTTCTATTTGAAAATCAGTAAGGAATGGCACTTTAACCGTGTCCAATTTTGTTGCACCATCGACCATGATCACTTGCATTCTTGTATCTCCAACTTGAAATCAATCTGCATCTTGTGTTCTATTATTTGATAGATTGTAGTTTGTTGTAGAATCTACTATGGCTCAGGTAGGGGGTGCATAGATAACACACTTAAATCCTCAATTCATCACATAAATACAAAAACAAACCATAAGTTAGTAGCGCAAGTGTTCGTGTGATCGATTGGTTGTGCCAAGAATATATCGATGGTGGAGATAAAATTATAATTTAAATGCAATGCTAACAAGCCGATGTAACATGATTTGACAATGTCATACCTACTCAATAGTCTATGATGCATTTGGTTCATTAACCCAAAAGAATTCCAATAAAGTTGCCCATCTAGTTTTGGGCAAATAACATCTTGACCCAACATTTGAGATTTTACAAACTATATAAGGTTAACTAAGAATAACACCTTGACCCAACCTTTGAGATTTTACAAACTATCACAAGTTAACCCAAGGCCAATTTTGTTGCACCATCGACCATTATCACTTGCATGCTTTTATCTCCAACCTGAAATCAATCTGCATCTTGTGTTCTATTATTTGATAAATTGTAGTTCGTTGTAGAATCTACTATGGCTCAGGTGGGGGTGCATAGATAACACAATTAAATCGTCAATTTGTCACATAAATACAAAAACAAACCATAAATTAGTAGCATAAGTGTTTGTGTGATCCATTGGTTGTGCCAAGAATATATGCATGGTGGAAATAAAATTATAATTTAAAGACATTGCTAACAAACCAATGTAATGTGATTTGACAATGTCGCACCTACTCAATAGCCTATGATGCATTTGGTCCAGTATCCCAAAAGAATTCCAATAAAGTTGCCCATCCAGTTTTGGGCCAATAACACTTTGACGCAACATTTGAGATTTTACAAACTACATAAGGTTAACTAAGAATAACACCTTGACCCAACCTTTGAGATTTTACAAACTACATAACGTTAACTAAGAATAATCCCTTGACCCAACCTTTGAGATTTTACAAACTATCACAAGTTTAACCCTTATCTAGGATTTCACTCACAATAAACTTCACATCTCCTAAGTAATGCAAATGAAATCTTAGAGAACGAATTACCAAGAACTTGATGAAGATAAAGTCTTTAACTTTGTTTAAGCTCTTGGTTGTGTCATGAATATATGCGCAATGGAAATTAAATTATAATTTAAACACAATGCTAACATACTAATGTACCGTGGTTCAGAGATGTTACAACTGCTTAATAATTTCTTTAGGATTGCTATAGACTTATGTTTAGAGGTGATGAAGCTAGTGGAAGAGAATTGTATAATTAAAACTTATTTGAGTTGACCTTTGAACTCTTTGATATGTGCCTGGTGTTTGCATCATACAATACCAAAATTCACTTTGTTGGTTGGAGATCTAGATTCAGGAAGAAAGTAATTCTTTATACCCTGAGAAATATTTCATGTAGGTGTAATGATGCCTAATCTATGTAATTGGTCCTTGCTTTATACCATAAATTCAGGCACCAAATAATCCTTCATACCTTGAATAATATTTACATGTAGTAGAGATGTAATGATGCTTAATCTATCTAATGGGTTCTTTCTTTAAATGGTTCATTTGACCTCAAATTGGTTACCCAAACATTGGAATGGATTCATGGGAAGGTTGAACCATTCCCTTTCAATTTTATTCCACACTACTAACCAAGGTCTTAATGTGATTTACTAAGTTAGGCATGATTATATTCTTCACTAAATCTATATTGATTGATTCTTTCTTGAACTGATCATTCTGCCTTAAATTGTCCGTCCAAGATTCATGGAAAGGTTGATCCATTTCCATTCCATCGAACACTACAAAACATGAACCTAACACTTTGATTTGCTTGCCAGGCATGATTGTGTTGTTTTGGATTCATACTCCTAGCTTATGTTCCCTAAATTGGTATATAGATCAGACAGTACATATTTGGTGCTTATGAGTAATATCAAATCAGCATCTTGAATAGCGTAACCTGGGTTTCTTCTTTGTATTGTGTGCATGATTGTAGTATGAATAGGGACTAATGTTATTGCTTTTAATCTTACTCATGATAGTGCAGTTGTTTCACATTTTTAATTATGTTATGCAATGTGCCCTGCTTTGTTCAGTTACTGAGATATTTTAGAAGTAGCAAGCCGTGGGTTCCAATGTCTAGCACAGGAGGTGTTGAACAAAAAGGACCACTTGATCTTACTGATAGCGAATTGGAAAAGACACTCTTTGGTCAATTTTTAGACAACAGATTCAAGCCCAGGTAATTTCATGCTTGTAATATTCTCTTTCAGTATTTAATCTTGCCAACACAGTAGGGCTAGTCCAAAGTTGCCATGTTTTTAAATTGGGCCGCCCTATTGAAACCCTCTTATTTAATTTATTTACGTCAAAATATGAGAATGTAAAAATTTCTAAGTAAATTTCTAATGTCTTATAGTAGGATTTCTATTAATACTGGATCTTACATGGATAGAAGTTATGAGTTCTTCCAACATCCAAGTGAGGCCTATAACCTAATTTTCCATCAGCAGATTGCAAATTGCTCCCAGGAGATCTGGTATTTGAATTCGGTAGTCTACAAATATATCAATATTTCACAGTTCATAATTGGAAATCATAGCATAATTCAAATTAGAATAAGGCACAAGGATATGAATGCAAGTAGATCTGAACAATGGATTAAAATCTTGAGCCATTTTGCTCGATATGGAAAAAACATCTTGTTCCGCTCACGGACCAACACTAACACATTGCCGGCACGCCGTGACACATTGCATAGGGTCAGCGATGTGTCCACACGCATCGCGCGAGCCTGACGACGGGTCCGAACACGTCAGACGAGCCCGGTGACGTGTCTAGACGCGTCCCGTGAGCCCAACAACCAGTTCGGAAGTGTCGTGTGAGCCCGGCAACACGTTAGGACGCGTCGCATGAGCCCGACAACACGCCCGTCCTAGCAATGCATCCAGAAGTGTCGCTCGGCCCCAACGACGCATTCGGATACGCCGCGAGGGCCCTGCTTGCCCGCGGTCGTCATAGAATAGGTGATTTCTTAGACTTTAGTAAATAATGAGAGGCGGGCGTCCGAAACTATGAAGCGTGAGCCTGGGCAACAAGAGAAGGCACGCGGTAAGGAGAAAACAAACTTAAGGATTTTAATCAAAACTTAGGTTAATGTTTCTAATAAACTCCCAGCTTAAATAGGAGGCTTCCTAAAACTGTAATCGGATTATCCCATTAAAATACTTTAAAATGCATTTTTTTAAAATTTAAGTCCTGAACTCAATAATTTGAGTTAATAATTTTAATCAAATCCTTGCTATGATTAAGATAATTTAAATAGGTTTAATTAAAGTCTAATAAATTTATCCTATATATATATTTTAAAAAGTATTTTATTTTATATTTTTTATTTTAAAATGTTTAGATTAAATATTTTATTTTTAGTTAATATATTTTATATTTAAAAAATATTGAAACTATATCGACATGTCACCATACGATACCGAAATTGTATCATTTCGGTCCTTGTTCAAACCTTGGCATAGCTCAAGATTTTCAATCATGATCACAATATATGTTGCTAGTACGATTAATTTAAATCATGGGTTTAAGCATGGATTGAAATCTCGTGCCGAGCTAGTTGAAACAACAAAATATTTGTTCCTCCTGTCAACTGACATAGGCCCAGCGGTAGCCGCGGAGGCGTTGCTCGACCCTACGACCATGTTGGAGGGGTTGCACTATCGGGGTTTTTTTTTAAAATTAAAACTAAGTGTTTTTTTAAATTAAAACTGAACTTAGTTATATTATCTCAATCAGCTCCTAGCTATGATGGGGATAATCCAAAGAGGCCTAATTAAACCCTAATAAAATTATCTAATTAATTATATATATTATTTATTTTAATTTTAAAATATTTAATAAAAATTTTATTTATTTCTTTATCTTCTAGATATGTTATTATTTTTTTAGATCTAATCAACCCCTAACTTAAATAGATAGCCAAACATATTTTTTTTAAAATCCTAATAGAAGTATTCCATTAAAATATATAAAATTTATTTAAAATTTTATATATTCCTAAAACTCTTCGTAGGGGCCTCGGTACTTCGACAACCTCCTCTATAGGTCACCATAGCCAGGATTTTTTTTATTTTTTTGGTTTAGTTAATTTTATATTTTTAAAAACATATTTATTATAAATAAACTATTATTAATAATACTTTAAAAAATATTATAAATTATTTCAAAAAATTTAAATAATTTTAAAATTTAATAATATTTTATAAAATAATTTAAATTTTTTAAAATTAAATATAAATTTAAAAATATAATTCTTAAATATTTCATATAATTTTTTTAAAATTAAAAATTTATAAATACATTCAAAAAAATAATTTAAGATTTTCATAATGTTATAGTTATTTTTAGCCTTTTAAATGTTTTTATAATTCTAAATTTTGTTTTGAATTTTGAGAATTACATATTTTTTAAAAATTTAATAGACATTATCTTATAAGAAAATAATAAAATATAAATTCAACATCTCAACATATGAAGCATATTTAATAATCAAATATTAATAAAATTAATATTTTAAAAATAAAAAAAATACTGAAACAATATTGGCATGGTATAATACGATATTGTTCCGGTCCAGGATCGAAACCTCAGCATGAATCGAGATTTTAAACCATGGGTTTAAGAGTTCTTAGGGCCTTATTGATTTTGAAATGTAAATGTGTAATATTTTGATATTGTAGTCAATATACTTATAATACATAGTTATGCTATATTATGCAATTATTATTGTATAATAACTATAATCCAGAATGTATGTTTAATTAAGTAATTATTTGGATTGGAATTAAATTACGTTGATTTTAGGTTTAAATTAGTTAGATTGAGTTCTATAGGGTTTATGTTGCTTTCATGTAATACAAGGAGAGATTAAAGTTTTGTCATTGTTGTGGACTGAAACTGAAATGATACCAATATCTTTTATAACTTCCAAATGAAAAGTGAGTTTTGTTTGAGTACCTATGCTCTTCCCTATATAGTGAAAGTGACTGATGAAAGTTACATGTTTCGTTTATTGCCAACCATGTCTTTGACTGTGGATGTCAAATGCGGGGTGATGCCAGTATCCTGTGCTTGTCCATATTTATTTTTAATGTGATAATCCAAGCCCTACTAGTTATAAACCAAGATATATTTATGGACGTGTGACAAATTATGGGAATGATCTCACTAGCACTAGGATGCTTCAAGAACCAATACTTCTATTTAAGGTTCAAAATTTTGAACTGTGTTGGTGTTTCAACATATATGATGCTAGTTGAGAATTGGATGGAAAAGGAGGAAGCTCATAAAAAATAAGAAGAAGAAGAAGAAAAGAACACATCTATATTCCTAAGTCTCATATAGAATGCTATAATTTTATCATTGTATTTCAAAACAAAAGCTAAAAAAATAACATAGTATGTCAAATGATATCAAATGTTAATATAGCATGATACTTATCGACATGATTGACACAACAATACAAGATAATTACTTGTGCAAAGTGGGTTCGAGTAGTTTTGTGTTTCTGTAATTTATTGAAAAATATATTTCGTCTATGCCACCCGGCACACTGATATTTCAAATCATGCTTCTATTTGATACACAATAGTCATTTTGTTAAATATTAATCATTCGTCTAGATGCTTGTTATGTTTTTATAGAATGTTGGGTTGAACTCCTCTTCTCTATTCCTGTCCAGCCTTGCTTCTTATACGAGATGAGTTTGGTTTGTGGGAATAAAATATACATGATAATTTATAAAATGTAATACAATCAAATTCCATCATATTTACCTTAATCGAGATGGGGAGGGTCTTGATGTGGATAAGTCAAATTGTCATCTCTATTTAAGTTGATCAATACATTTTGAAGTATGGCGAAACATTTCTAATGTCAGCATGACATGGTATTAAAATTGTACCATAATAGACAAAAATTAAAACTGTCATTAAATGATACTTTAAAGTTTGTTATTGTTTAATAACATATGCTCAATAATGGTAGAGTGGTAGACACCTTTTAAGCCAATGCTAATAATTGCGCCTTTGGCATTGTCGCCAGAGGTGACTATGCGAGCTTCCTTGCTTAATGTGTTTGTGAACTGAGTTCTGGTATCCCTTCACGTGATTTGAACAACCACTATCAAATATAATGTTGCATTATAAAACGGGGAGATCTCCACCTACAAGAGGTGAAGATATAGTAAATACTCGGAGTCCCTTGCGCCCTCCAGTTTTAGATGATTTTATTATGTGCCTAAAAATTTTGGATCCTCTTTCACTATAGCATTTCAAAATTACTGTGACTGAACACACAACATTAAGAACAATATCATCACAAAACCAAGAATTATTACCAATATATCATATCATAGGAACATTTTCTTAATGCAGTGATTTAATTTTAATTAGGCTCATACTAAGTTTTTCTCTCGGAGTTAAGAAAATATTTTCATTTTAAAAAAAAATTATAGTTGAGAAAACAATTCATTCTTTTTATAAATCTTCATTTAGTTTTTCAAAAGCATAAAACCTTGGCTGACATTAAATATTATCTGCTTCAATAGATGAAATTGAGAATGAGGCGTCACTTTCATCATCATTGGTAGCTTTAAGTGTTGTCTTTTGAATTATTGCAGAGTTAGCAATTGTGTATCATGTGTCTCGATTTATTGCACTTAAAGCAAACTGGTCACTCTCTTTTCTTGTTGACTGGTTCAGTGAATTACTCCTTTTATTTTTTGCAATCTATTTTCATTTTCATTACTTTTGAAACTTTGGCGATATATATACAATTTTTGCCACAATCAACCAATTCTTTCTCATGGATGCTAAATGACGTAGTGGAAATTATTAATTTTGTTGATTCGACCACGAACGCCGGAAATAATTTTCTAAAGACCTGCTGATTCAACAGAATAGCAGGAATAAGCATCCAATACTAGTCTTCTTGGGAAAAGCAATGGCAGAATATTATTGATGATAAAAAAAACTCTCCTAACATCAACTAAACAAATGTTTAAATAGTCTCAAAATCCTAACGATGCAAAAGGACTAAAATTATTCGGAGCCTCTAAAAGGACTTTAAACTATATTTTTTGGGCCTAAGACTGGGCGTTACGAGTTATACCGATAACAAATGTAGATATTTGAACGAGTTTCGATTTGATATATTATAGGTTCTATGATTCAACCCGAATCAAGAGTTATGACCTCTCAAAACTTACTTGCCCATGAACAACGATCAAAACGATTCCAAAACTCTAAGCTCTGATGTTCCGCATCATTCTTTCTGAGGTAGGGAAAATTCACCCTCTAGTTGTTGTCCGCATCCGCATAAGAAGAATGACCATGAAAAGGAACCAAATGTTTCACATTAAAAACATCGACAATGCGAATATAACTAGGCGACTTCAACTAATAGGTGTTAGGGTTTATCTTCTCAACAATCTCGACAAGACCAATCTTCTTGGCCGACAATTTAGTGTTATCCCTATCGGAAAAATGATCTTTAGTTAAAATTGCCCACACAAAATCTCCAACATCAAACTCCAAGTTTCGTTGCTTTTGCTATGCAGTGTGCTTGTACTTGGAATTAGAGATAGATAGATGTTCATGAACTGATTTATGGACATCCTATAGGGAATTCACAAAGTCAACTGCTTTACCATGGACAGTAGTCTTGTTTGGTAATAACAACAACTCTAGTGGACCACAAGGCTGAGTCAAGTAAACCACATGGAATGGGTTGAAACCAATATTGTGATTCACTTCATGGTTGTGAGCAAATTGCTTGACACAACTTTTGATCCCAACACTTTACGGGTCGCAGTGTGCTTGTACTTGGAATTAGAGATAGACAGATGCTCATGAACTGATTTATAGACATCCTATAAGGAATTCACAAAGTCAACTGCTTTACCATGGACCGTAGTCTTGTTTGGTAATGGCAACAACTCTAGTGGACCATGAGGCTGAGTCAAGTAAACCACATGGAATGGGTTGAAATCAATATTGTGATTCACTGCATGGTTGTGAGTAAATTGCTTGACACAGCTTTTGATCCCTCTTCACATTGTCTTCTACTAAGCAGCGTAATAAATTGCCAAGTGACCTATTCACAATCTTCGTCTATACGTCTCTTGAGGATGATTAACACTACTGAAATTCAACAATGTATTAACCATCTTTCATAGACTACGCCAAAAATGGCTAAGGAAACTAGTGTCTCAATCTTAAACAATGGATGTCAACAGGCAATGAAGATGGTAGACATCCCGAAATAACAATTGTCACATTAACAACATCTATAGTCTTCTTGCAAGGAATAAAGTAAACCATCTTAGAAAATTTATCAATGACAACAAAGATGGGATCACTACCTCACTGAGTAAGTGGCAAACCCAGCACAAAATCCATATTAATATCAATCCAAGGCCGAGAAAGGGCTGGCAAAGGTATGTACAATCCTACATTAGTGGTGGCCCCTTTATAGACTTGACAAATTTTGCACCGTTGCACATACTTCTCAACTTCTCGCCATAATGTGGGTCAAAAGTAGGAAGTCTAAACCAAGTGCCACGTCTTATCCTGACCAACATGACCCTCACCGTGTAACTCCTTGATGACTTGCAAGTGAAGACAACAACTGGAATGCATAACTGATTACCTTTAAACAAAAACCTCATGTATTAAAAAATCTATTTTCTTCCCATCTTGTACATCTAGACATAGAAGGGGCTGGTAAAGGCATGTACAATCCTGCATTAGTGGTGTCTTCTTTATAGACTTGACAAATTTTGCACCGTTGCACATACTTTTCAACTTCTTGTCGCAATGTAGGTCAAAAGTAGGAAGTCTAAACCAAATGCAATGTCTTATTCCGACCAACATGACCCTCACCTAATCTAGAATGCATAACTGATTACCTTTAAACAAAAAGCCCATGCATTAAAAAATCTATTTTCTTCCCATCATGTACATCTACACACAGAAGTCCTGCCATTTTCAATAAAGGAGTAGAACATAAGAGATGACAGTTTAGAATGATATTTAATTATAAACGTCTCAATGACAACTGTCAAGAAGATGACTATAAAATATTAGATAAAGACCAACTCTTAAACAAAATTCAAAATAGTATTCAAAATTTGATATAAAATCTAGATTTTGACAGGTAAGGATGCACCCACCCAAACTCCATTGAATGGACAACCTTCTCTTGTCCACAAGGACACTTTGAATGGTTAGTCATGCCATTTGAACTCAAAGTAACCCCTCAAATTTTTCAAAGAAAAATGGATGATATATTTAGAGAGATATCTTCTTTTACTTGTGTATAAATAATGATGTATTAGTTTTCTCCCAAACTAAGGAAGAACACTATTCATATGATTTTTAATTTATTCGATAAACATGAATTAATAATTTCTACGAAAAAGATAAAATTGGTTGTCAATCATATAGACTTTCTTAGAACAGAAATTGAACACGGAAAAATCACTCTCTAGTTTCATATTTCTACGAAGATACTTGACTTCCCTATTAAGATGGAAGACAAAAACGCTATCTTTATTAGGAGTGTTAAATATGCAAGACCATATCTTAAGGATATAAGAAAAATATGTGGTTCTTTGTACAATAAAACATCTTTTTAACCAGAACATTGATCTAGTAAACATATCAAGAGTATGGTTAAAAAGCTTTCGGCACTTACTTTACCTCTTGATTCTGATTATTTGGTCATGGATGTGATTAGGATGGGGAAGAACATTATTTAGAAAAATGAAAACTTCTTACTTTTGTTAAGGTTGTCAGTGTAGGTCATGTTAGTAGGAGCCCTAGAACCAATTATGTGATGATTGACTAGGGACCTTTTGTATCATATTCTATCATTAATAAAGACATGTTTGGTTATTATACTTTATATTTGTGTCAAATAACTAAGTATAATAATGCTCTTGGATAGTAGGTTCTTATCTACATCATATCGATTGGTTGAATCGATAGTGAGATGATGTAGAGAACACTACACTAAACCATTCCTAGTCGAGCATTAATATTCAAGGACAATATTAATGCATGGAGACTAACATGTAGATCAATTGATGACTTGAGCTCATAAGTCATGGATATATGATATCAAGTTGACACATGGGTACACATTAGAGAATGTGTACTGAATTGACCCGTCATGAGAAAGTTTTATAGATTGTCATATAAGTGTCATAAACTTTTTCATGTGACTATTAGTATGAATAGTCCTTAAGACCTGAAGTCATTACGGTTCCCTACATCAGGAGTTATGTACTTTGGTATCATCAAACGTCACCCGTAACAGGGTGGACTGTAAAAGCGATCACTGGGTATGTAATGAATTATGCGGAGGGATGTGAGTGATAAAGATGGGTTCTATCCCTCCCATATGACGAGAGTGATATCTGTGGACCTCTTGATTGAGTAGGACTACTAAAACGCATGACCATGCTCAAATGAGTCAATATGAGATATTGAGCTCATTTGTTTGAGTGAGTCTACTCGGGGATCAAGAAATACAAAGATTGATCGAGGATGACACGGTCAATGCCTCATTGGTCAATCTAGATATCAAGGATAGAACATTGTCATAGTCATGGAGGTTAAGTCGGATCTCGATTTTTTCGTTACTTGGGTAGCAATGATGCATTGCTAGATGTCGCTCATTGCTTATGTGTCTGAAGCGGTTTAGACACATTGTCAACGTTATGTGAACCTATTGGGTCACACACTAAGGACACGATGTTTCGGAGATTAATTGATTTTAGTTTGACTAAGATTTGATCCGAATTGAATTAATTAAGTTGACTCAAGTGAATCCAATTGGATTATGGGATTGAGATCTAATTTGAGTTTGACTCATTTAGATTAGACTCAACTACATTTGAATGATATATTAATTATTAAAATGTTTAATAAATTAATAATAGAGGAAGATGAAAAGTTTTTCTTCATTGGATAAAGAGAAATTGAAGAGCCACATAAAAAAATGTGCTCTAATTGAGTTTTTATTGGCATTAATGAAGGGAAGCTAAAGGGATAAAAACTCTTCATATTCATGGGATGAGTATAAAAGAGTTTTTTCTTGTCATTTGGATGGAGAACTTGTCATTTTTCCTTTCCTTCTCTTGGCCGAAATCCCTCTTCTCCCTCTCCTTCTTCCTTTATGAATCTCCTCTTGTGGCTAGCACCACAAAGATGATTCTTCTCCGATGCTTGAGAAATCGTGTTCGTGTGGATACGTATAAAGGTATGGACACTTGAACTTGTAAGAGATCCAGCATACCTCAGATAAGCGAAGGGCACGCGTCAAAGGTATACCTATACGATAGGAATTTGTAAATTAACTTTGTATGAGTTTTCTTTCGCATGGATGACTCGTGGGATCTATTATTTCCGCTACGATTTTTGAATGTTTTTTCCATATAAATCCCTACAGGTCATTCTTTTATTGCATGCACCTTAGTTTCATCAACTTCTAAACCTACTCCCGAAACCACATATCTCAAAAACACCTTGAGGGTCATAAACACACTTCTTCATTTCAACGTAAAATTTTTCCCTTCACAACACACTAAAAACCTCCCTCACATGCTGAAAATGTTTTTCAGGAGTTGCACTGTATATCAAAATATTATCAAAATACACCACAACTATCTATCAGTAAATGGCCGCAATAATTGATTTGTCACACGTATAAACGTACTGAGGCATTGGACAAACCAAAAGGCATCACTAGCCACTCATACAACCTCTCCACAAACATATGTCATGAATCATCCTTCTTTGGTATCAAAAGAACAAGTATAACACGAGGACTCATGCTCTCCCTTATATGACTCTTAACCAACAATTCTTCAACTTGACGTTGCAACTCCTCATGCTCACATCAGCTCTTCTTCTTATTCGTTCTATTCGGCAGTTCCTGTCCTGGCTCCAAAGCAATGTGATGCTGAATATCACGTGGAGGCAATTCACCTAGTAACTCTTAGGGAAAAATATCATTAAATTCTGCAATTAGTGGAGCCACTAAATTGTTAGATTCAGCCACCTCCTTTCCCATCAACATATACTACCCCATTTCTGCCTCCTGCAGCTCTTCAAACTGAGCTAAGACAATGCAGTCAAAACTTCACTACAGGTTTAGGTTGTTCCACTGCCTGTATGCACGGTAGTAGTACAATTTTAACTCTCTTAAACATAAAACTATAAATATTGGCTAGCCCATCATGATGCACACCTCTATCGTACTGCCAAGGTCTGCCTAATAATATGTGACAAGCATCCATAGTTACTACATCACACCAAACAACATCTTTATATTTCAAACCAATATAAAATGAAACAAGAGCCCTCTTAGACACCGATACCTCACCACCCTTCTTAAGCTATGCTAATTTATAAGTCTTCGGATGATTTTCATTGATTACAAAATGACATACATTGCCAAGAATTGTATGTCGATTCAAAAATATTACTTTGCAGTCAATCATCGTCCACTATTGATTTCAGTGTCAAATAGGAACAGCGAACTACCAATGTCGTCTTGACATCTCCTTCTAACAACACTTCATTTATGGCCTCCTTATCATACATTGGGTCTCTAGTGAATTCTGCTACGTCTTCTTCACAATCATCATTCTCAACAAACAACAGTGTTTTTTTCCTACGACCTTTTTACACTCCAACTACCTATGCCCAATCTAAACACCTTATACCGCCATTGCTGTAGCTTGCTTTATTAAGTTGACACCCCTTATTTACTCACGCCGCTACTACTATCAACAGTCACTCTAGTAGGCTTTCCACTCCTAGTGTTCATAGGAAAAATTCTACTACTATGATGTGCATGTTTTTCCACCATGGACGCTCTCTGGTGTGCAGTAGACACAGAAACAGAGTCAAACATATTCATAGTATCCATAATTTGATATTTCAAACCTCCAATATATCGTGCCACCAATTGCTTTTCAGTTTCTTGTATTTCATTCCTCTCAATTAACTTAAAAAATTGGCATATTCATCTCATGATCGAGTGCCTTGTTTCATGTTTTGCAACCTTTGAGACAATAATTGCTAAAAATTGTACAATAAAAAGGTTGTCCGTATGTGCTTTTTCATCTTCTCCCAAGCAATAATTTTTATCTTATCCAATCTATTTTGGGTCAATTTCAGTTGTTGTCACCATGTAGTCGCTCTCCCACGCAATCTGGTAGCAACAAAAGGTACATGCTTATCTTTTGGCATCCCTTTAAAATCCAAAATTTCCTCTGCAGTAGCTAGCCAGTCCAAAAACTCCTCAGGTTGTAGGCTTCCATGAAACTCAGGAATACTAGTTCTCATTTTCGTCTCCCAATTCCTACGATCCTCCTCTACTATTGCTCTGCAACGCCTTCGGTGAACATTCTTGTTATAAATGCCCTCGTCGTCACCCGCCTCCACATCCGAGTGTGCCTGCTGATTGTTATAGTGTTGGACTTGATTTCCTCTATTTAGGTTTCTCAACATCGCTACAATCCTCTTTGCTAGCTAGTCCACAACCCGTTCACCAATCATCTCTCAACCTCGTGCTCTATATCACGTTCTAAAGCATTGTCAATGTTGTCTTCTTGGCGGCATGATTACACAAGATTAGTTCGACTTTGATACTAATTGACGTAGTGGAAACTATTAATCCTATTGATTCGACCATGGATGTCGGGATCCAAAACTCGTCGTCTTGGGAAAAGGAACGACAGAATATTATTGATGATAAAAAAAACTCCCCTAACATCAACTTAAATAAATGTTTAAATAGTCTCAAAACCCTAATGATGCAAAAGTCCACGCTGACCGACAACTTAATGTGCAACCCTCACCCTTTTTCAATTGGGCTTGGCACAAACTTTGGCGAGGTTATAACATTAATAATACAAGGATAAATTATTCAGAGACGGTTTTTGAGTCGGAGATTGGGTCGTTATGGGTTATACCAAATAACAAATTTAGATATCTGAACGACCTTTGATTTGAAATATTATAGGTTCCGTGATTCAACCCAAGTTAATAGTTATGGTCTCTCAAAGTTTACCTGTTCGTGAACGCTAATCAAAACAGTCCCAAAACTCTATGCTTTGTTGTTTTGCATCACTAAACCTTCTATGGATGAAAAGGATCAGCTAGTCTCACTGAATAAGCGCTCATGAATTTTCTCACAAAACATAAAAAATCAAACAAAATGTTGGAACTTAGTGCATGTGTCATAAATTTAAGTAGTACAACATAAACAATGGAATTGAATTGTAAGTAGCGAAATATTTGAAGGTGTGGAATAGTAAAAATAGAACAATGAAAGAACAATGCTAACGCAATTTTTAACTTGGTTCAAAGACCTCTCCTACTCCAGCTTGTGTTGCATTGGGCAACACTTTCCTAAAAGAAAATCTCATCATATAAAATTGGTTAAATGAAGGTATTCTTTACAAAATAAGTGAATCTAGACGTCTAGATCACTTTTTTTGGTATCGTATGAAAAGAATCTCAGGATTGCCCTAAGAACTATACTTCCCAAATCTAAAAATCAATCTTAGAGGATTGCAGGCTCTAAATCAATTGAAGATGTACAATTTCTCTCTCTTTACAATAAAAATAAAAATTTAAGAGAAAAATAACATAAAAGTCAAGTCATATCTCACCCTAAAGAATGTAAATGAACTCACCTTGAAGGATGTAAAAGGAAGGCCAAGGGGGTGGAGGCAAGTTACCAAAACTAGAGCCCATTATCGGTATAAGAATGAGAAGGCACAAATCACCTTGGAGAGAATAGAGTTAGTAGGATTCAAGATGAATAAAGAAGTATCCTCCATTGGCTTTTTGTAGGGAATTCCCAACTTATAGAATTGTTTAATCGATCTTATTATGAATTTTAGTTGACCAAAATTGAACCTTGGTCAACCAACATTCAATAGATAATCATTGTTAATAAGTAGCCATCGACCAACAATCATTTTTGAATGTTATCAGTGAAATGACCAACTTGGTCGAGCAAAATTTAACCTTTATCGACCAACACTAGAAAAATTATATGTTGGAAATTCAAAGTAAGTCAACCAGGAATAGTTAGATGTCTGAAAACTTAGCTTTGGTCGATCCACTTTTACAAAAAGTGGTCCAAGTAAAACATCTTTCTAAAGTCATTTGTGACATTATATTCCCATGACCAATTCCAAACGTATCAATTTTAAACTTCTTAACTTGAATATAGGCAGTTCCTCAATATTAAGTGTACTGAGATAGACATTCTCTCTAAGTAAAAACTCCCACCTAGATACAATGCTTACATACAAGTACAACCTTCGTGTATTACAACAAAAGAATAGCTTTCGAATCTTCAAATCAACTTTAAGTTGAAGTTCACTCCTTCAAGGTCAAAACACCCTACAACTCCATGCTTGATCCAATGATTTCATCATCCTAATTTGAAGCAAGCCAACTTGCACATTAAACAGGCTTGTTAAAAACAAACCGATTACATCAACCATCACTGTCAAACTTAAAACTCATGAGAGACAAACAAATCGTTGAAATAATCACTTATTTTGTTGATTTTAACAAACAATTAGTAGAATTATGGACCAAATCATTATGTGAGTTTAGAGGAATATATTTGTAATAAAGTGGGCTTCTATAAAATATTCAAAACAACTAGAGGGAGTGTTATGCGCTCATTTGTAAAATGTAAGATGAAAGAGTGTGTAACACTTAAAAAAGGAGAAAAAGCTCGACACAATCTCGTTAAACCCTAATTTTCTCATTTCTTGCCGGCACAATTTTTATCATTGAAAAAAATCTTCACTGATGTTAGATATTAAATTTTAACTTATTTAATTTTTTTGCATTTTTATTATTTTTATATGACTAGCTAGGCTAAATCAAACAAATATTTTAAGTTTTGAAAGTAGAGTTGAAATTGATTCAAGATTAGGTGAAGTCCATCAACGATTTGGATTTAGTTTTTGGCCAGTTTAAAATTTAGCCAAATTAATATATGATAGTCTAAATTTAATTAGATTAATTATATTTTTAAAAGGTTAGGAATTATTTAATTATCTTCTTTCCTCTCTCCCCTCTTTTATTCTCTGATTCCTCTCATTGCGTGAAGGTGATATTTTCTTATTAAATGCTAATAAATAAATTTCAAACACAAATACATAAAGTCATATAAATGCATCCATTAAGAAAAACATACCTCCTTAATAATAATGAAAGCAAAATTCTTCCAGAGTATTTTAAATAAAAAATTGTTGTAATGTTTCAGAATTTAAAAGAAGAAATATGCCCGAGTTTGTAGTGCAAGGTTTCATCTTCTTGTTGTCGATCCTAGTGTTTTACTTGCATAAGTTGAATATATTATAAGTGTAAATCATTATGGAACGAAACAATTATACAATTTACAAATACAACAACAATCAAACCTTATCCCGTTAGGTGGGATCCACTATTTGAATTCTTCTATGTCATTTGGTTTATCTTTTACTGTATCATCATTTATATTTAAATAAATTTTATTGTATTTTATTATTGCTAGCTAAGTTTTTTTTGTTTTCCTCGTTTGATATGCACATTTGCCATAGTTTCATATCGCCTAACTGGAGCAATTATACAATTTACAAATGAAAGTTAATAATTGAAACTTATTTAGTTGCAGATATATTTAATATAAAAACTGAGGTTATTAAATTAATTAACAAATATAAATACAAAATATGTATTAACAATCTACTTAATTATTAAATTATTAATCAATTATAATAAAATTAATTATTATTAATAATTTAATTTAATTAGTATCAAAATGATAATGGTACAACACGACACAATACTAAAATTGTATCCTTTTGGTCAAAGACCGAAACTCTGACAGTTCAAAATTTTAAAAGGAGTGGATTCATGTCTTAAGTGAGATATAGAGGAGAGGAATAAAGGTGTATTTAATAATTCCTAAAACCTAACCAGTCAATTGACCCAATTCAAATTGGTTTGATTTGGCCCAAAATTAGTGCAACCCTAAAACATTCTAAACCAACCCATAAAGTGTCCAAATAATCAAACTAAAATAAAATTCACTAGAATGTCCCTGTTAAAATCCTTAATTTCTTCTTAATTGTAATTTATTTAAGCCCTATTTAATTGTTCAGAACTAACTATATCTTAAATTAACTGTTAGGCTTAGCTAACGCTTTCCACTAGCCCTCTTCAAGACAGAGTCCCTTAGATCTCTAGTGGAACTTGTTTAAATAACTTTTTCTCCTTTTCACCACTAAATAGACTGACTAAGTTGACGCTCGCTTCTATTCAACTACGTCCTAAGTCAAAAAATTGGCATTTCTTTCCCAGTTGGCTTAATTCCCTCTTCTTGAGTGTAGCTTGATAGGAACATCTCTTCAAAAGATACCTAGTCTTGATTTCCTCTCTAAAGAAATGGCATCTCCAATTGAGGAAGAAAAGAGATGTCATTACTGGTTGAGTTCTTGCAATAAACCCATTTATATGTCCATTCCATTTCGCTAGCTAACAGAGTAGGTGCTACACTTTTTGGAATTTGAAAATAGTAAAGTCAATTGACTTAGTGTCAACCTTCATTGATTTTACTCTTCTGATTCATTGATTTTTGTTCTTCTTGTAGGCTACCTATTACATATCAATAGTCTTGCAAACTAAGGATGAAGATAGAATCATATTTTTCATGCAAATAGATAATGCCTTCTATAATTTTTGATTCTCTTGTCCATCTAGTTGAGAGAGCATAATTGGTAATATGCTTGGGGTTGTTATTGTTGGAAATTAGTATAACCAATTAGTCTAATAGGGACATGAAGAGGCTATTTTATGAGTATATTGTAGTAAACTAATTTCTCTTATGAATAAGAAATCAATGTCTAAAATATTCGAATGGATGAATCCGTCATATTCATTAATTTGGTCCATCTTGATCGAATGAGTGCATGAGCTCATACTCGATTATGGTTCATAGATGCAGATACGTGAATGTTAACTCAAGAATGTGCAAATTTTAGTTCATGGGGACTAAATTAAGGGACTTTTAAGACGTGAAAAAATGGCAATGTTGATTGGCATTGCTAAAGTAGTTTCGTCTAACACTTGCATGCACAATGTTGAACAACACTTGAAAATGTTGACTGAGAGTGTCCAAATCACTCTCCCTTAGTTAAAAGAGTGAAGAAAAATTTTATCCTCTCTCATTAATGGAAATATTTCATTCACATTGGTCGTTTACACTTGTTTACAACACCTCTCCATCTATATAAAAATGCGAGACCACTATCTCAAATCACTTAAACTCAAGCTGTCATCTCTCATATTGTACTTTCTTTGCTCCTTTTCTCTCTAAAGAGTTCTAAGGCTTTGAAAGTTTGCTAAGATTTGAAATTTTAAGTGATCTTATTTCAAGTTGAAGGGGCATTTTATTTTGGCAAGCGATTACACCTTGGCAAGGAAATATCATCTTAAAAATAAAGGGTTTAGTCCTTGCCTCAACCTTAAAGCTCTAATTACTAACAATATTAAAATGGTGATGACAGATCTTAAGAGCAAGGTTTAAAATTTCGACCCGTGCCGATGTTTCGGTCCCAGATCAGAACGATACGGTTTTGGTATCGTATCGTTTCGTGCCGATATGGTTTCGGTATTTTTTATTTATATATAATAATTATTAGATAAATATATATTTATTGTGTATAATTTAATAATAAGTTGTATATTAATTTGATATAAGTTTTCAATTATTGAACAACTTAATATTGTTAAGAAAACAATTAAATATAACTTTCTTTAAAGAAAATTGATCTATCAATAACTAGAATTAAAATTGATACATTACAATATGTTATCTTACTAATACCAAAAGGAGTTACGTGAATCAGATGAAAACATTGGTTCTTGTAGCATTCTACTTAGATCAATTCCATGGTTCTCTAAAATAACACATTTTTATCAAGTAAACTTGGAACAATAATATTAATTATTTAAATAATATATGTTTAAAACGATAAAATATTAAAATAATAATTAAATATTTTTTTGAATTTTTTTAGATTTTATTTAGGTTTTTTAAATTTTTTTAGAATTTTTAAATAATATTTAAAATAGAAAAATAAATTCAGAAAATTCAATAATTAAATTTATTTAATTTTTTGAATTTAGAAAGGAAATGTTGGATTTAAATAAATACAACATTTTCTTTTTTTTTAAAATCCCATTTACGAGTTTTTTCCCGATTTTCCATTTTCGCCGCCGAGCCTGATCATGCCGCGCCGCCGAGATCCGCTGGAGCCGCGCGTCCAATGGCTCCAGCAGCGTCCGGCGAAGATTCCGGCGACGCCGGAGCCTTCCGACGACCTCGCTGGCGACGTCGGGAGTCCCACAGACCCGCCAGAGATCCACCGAAGTGGAGGAGCTGCGCGTCCAGCTCCACCACCGTCCGGCGATGCTTCCGGCGACGCCGGAGGCTTCCGGCGACCCCTCCGGCGACGCCGGGGAGTCCCGCGATGCCTCTGGCGCACGACGCATGCGATTCCCGTGTCGTGCGCGTTCGCTGTTGCGCGATTCTCTCTGTCGCGCGCCGCGAATGCTGTCGCCGACTCGCCGTTGTCGCCGCACGGTGCGTGACGCTCGAAACCCATCGCCTCCTCGAGCCGGTTTCGGCGCACCAGCGGAACGATACAGTTTCGCTGGTGCCGCCCGAAACCCATCGGCACCCAAAACCTTGCTTAAGAGATTTGCCTGCATAAATGGGCGTTTGATACTTGACGGAAAAGTCGTTGGTGATGACTATTCTAAATGGGTGGGTCAATTCACGTGAAGGGGAACTTTTATAATCGAAAATGGGTGTCAGGAATTTGAAGGGACACAATCCACTCCACCATACTAATGCCTCACTAGTTCGTGTCATTGACTTATTGACGAGTTAACTAAATGAACCAAACCAGTTGGATTGAACAAATCTCTTCTAAAAGTTATGCAGCAATCATCCTGGAAGTGGAACTTTCCAAATTAGAAGAGCAAGAATGACAAAAGAATGATCGACCCCCTTAATCATTATAAACATTTGTTACATTCTCAAACCTTCAATATCAACCCATTTTCAACAAATAAAAGACGTACACTTCTCCATATATCCAAATGCCAATAATTTATAGGAATTTGAAATTTGAATGCGGAAGAGATTTATCTAAATTTACATTTTAAATCTTGAGATATGAATGAATTTGAATTATCTTTGGAAAATGAATTTACTAATCTTTCAAAAACCTCAATATTTAAAAAAATATTGAGCAATAGGAATAATATTAAAGTATTCTTTAAAAAATTAAGCTTTTAAATTTCTGAGTTTTCCCTAAAAGGCGTACCATACTTTACTTTTTACCAAAGAACACACCTAATTCCAATAATACCCCTCCCGTCAATAATAGTACACTAACCCATTTTCCCAAGCATCCCAGTCACAAAATATCTGAGTCACCCAAATGTCACCTTGAGCTTCATGCTTACCAAGGATTGTTTCACACAACTCTTCCCGCACAAAAACAAAGTTTCGGTGGTATAGCAACCCAGGAAAATGTTGAAGAAAAAACTTGAAGACAGGTTATTCTCCAAAGAAGACTTGATTATGATTAAACTTGAAGACAGGTTGTTCTCCAAAGAAGACTTGATTATGATTTCAGCATAGCATCGATATCTTGTTATTGATTCTCTTCAAGGTTTTCTCATGTATTAGTCTATTGGCTACAATTTTTTATTTGTAATTTGAATGTATAATATGTAAAAATACAGTGTACACAAATGTTGTGTCAATATTGATTTGAAAAATTATTTTAGAATGATTTTTAGCGATTATAACCTTCTAACCCAACACCACAGTGGTGCTGATCATTTGAACCCAGCACTACATAGGTACTCAACCTTCTAATCCAATATCAGTCTTCACCCTACATCACAATGGCGCTGATCATAGGTAGTGAACCATCTAACCCAACATTGTAGTCTCCAATCCTGCACCATAGTGGTGTTGATCATTCCAACACAGCACCACATTGGTACCGAGCCCTTTAACCCATCACCACAGTCTCCAACCTTGCACCACAGTGATACTGATCATTCCATCCCAAAACTAGAGTGGTGTTGATCATTTATTGTGCCATTTTGACTATGAAAAACTTATAATTGCCATGAACTTGTTCTAGAGTATCTATCAACAATCATCTTGTGTGCCAATTAACATAGAATCATAACTTCATTAAGGAGGATTAAATGTAGGATTGCACACCATCTCTACCTTCTCTACACTCTCCTCTTCAACTCCATGCTCAAGTTTTAGTATTCCATATCCTCTAGGTTTATCAATGAATTTCGGCTAAAACTCATAATGGCCTTAGCCAGTATTAATTGGACCCAATCCAAGTCCATTAGGTTTCTCTATTGCCCCTAACTCCCACTATGCCCTAAAGCCTCAGCTTTATGAGCTTAGTCATGCAAAGTTTGTTTACAAAAATTCAGCATGTGTGCCAATTGACACAGAGCCATAAGTTCATGTAGGAGTATTGGAACCGGGGTGGCACACCATCTCTACCTTCTCTACACTCCCCTCTTCTATTCGATGTTGAGATTTTAATTTTTCAAATCCTCTAAGTTGATCGTTTTGGCCAAAATCTATTGATGACCTTAGCCAACTTTGATTGAACCCAATCCAAGTCCAGTAGGTTTTTGCATGGCCCCTAAGTCCCACCATGCCCTAAAGCCTCAGCTTTATGGCCTTGTTATTTGTGCAGAGTTGAGTTTGTGTGTTAATTGGCACATGGAGGCTCAAAATCAGAGTTGCATACCATTTATACCTTCTCTACACTCCCTTCTTTCACTACAGGCCCAAGTTTCAGTATTCCAAATCTTCTAGGTTTATCAATGAATTTCGGTCAAAACTCATTGATGAATTTACCCGCTCTGACTGAACCCAATAGGTTTTTGCATTTCTCTTGAGTCCCACATGCCCTTAGGCCTCAGATTCATAGCCTTCTTATTTGTGTCGAGTATGTTTAAAAAAATTTAGCATTTGTGCCAATTACATAAAGCAATAACTTCATCTAGGAGATTTAGAATCAGGGTTACACACAATCTCTACCTTCTTTACACTTCTCTCTTCCACTCCATGTCATGTTTCAGTATTTCAAATCCTTTAAGTCCATCAATGAGTTTCTGCCAAAATCAATTAACAACCTTAGCCAACTCTGATAAGACCCAATCCAAATCCAATAGGTTTTTGTAATACCCTTAAGTCCCACCATTCCCTAAAGCCTCAGCTTCATGGCCTTCTTATTCGTGCAGAACCTATTTAAAAAAATTAAGCCTATGTGCTAATTGACACGGAGCCATAACTTTATGTAGGAGGCAGAATTAGAGTTGCACACTATCTCTACCTTGGATTCTATGTAATTGTTATGATTGTAAAATTTTTTACATGGAGGACTCTACTGATAAAGTTCTCATATTTTTGAATCTATTGAATTTGGAGAGACAGTTAGCTAACAATAGTCCATAATGTGTCCACAAGTAATATTCTATCTTTTTCTAGGTATACTAATGTGGGGAACAAAAATATAAGTTATTTCACCTTTAATCTAAATGAAAAGCTAATAGATTACACGATGAGCTTCTTGGTTCTGGTATGGTAGCTAAAGAATACTTTGAGAGAACCTAGAGTCAGTAGGAAGTAAATGATATTAGGATTGCAGAGCAATTAGAATGCAATACTGATTCACAAAAAATTCCTAGCTCATGATATTATCCAATTTGAACAAGCTGATTTTAACCCATATTAGTGCAATGACTTGGAAGAGGAGTTCCCAGTGTTATGATCCATATGCTATGAATTCGCGATTAACACAAAGGTCAATTGAAGATGCAATGAGCCAAATGAATTTCTTCGTTGTTCAAGTTTCTCCCTCCCGACAAGAGTTCAAGGATGCACTAGTAAGACATGTCATGTCCAAAACCTTCAGATGCAATCTAGTCGACACTTGACTCAATAGAATTAAAGTTATTTGCTTCAATCAATCATGTACATAGAGAGTAATTAGTAGGGGAGATGTGGAGTTTAGTGTTACAAAATATACATAGCAACACCAATGTGACACCGTTAGGTGAACACTTGATCACCATGCTTGCACATCCACATTATAGTTTGTCAAATTGAAGGGCAGTTTTTTTCTTTGATAATTACAAACCAAGGATGATTCAAAGAGAACTGCAATATAGGTTTGGGGTTCACATATCATATAAGAAAACATACTCTGTTCTTTACTATCTTGTATATCTATTAAAAATTAAGACAAATTGTAAAGAATTAATACAAATGTATTACATGAACATTTGATAGTATAGATATAAAACATTGGTCGTTTTTACTTGAACGTAGACATAGTTCAATGATCATCTACCAATTCTGTTTGGCATCTCTATTTCCTTATTGTATGTTTTCAAGTGTTTTACTTGATAGCATTTATGTTTTATTTTTACTTGGTTGTCACAATATTGTATTATGGTGGTTTGTATTATTGTTATAGTATTGCATAACTGAATGTCTAGACTTGATGTGTGTTTTTTTCTCCTACCGGGCTGCACAACATTACGGGGAGGTAGAACTACAATATTGTATAAACCACTAGGCCAAAATTGCTTAGTTCGACATGGGTAAATACAATCCATGTAAGTGACCCTCAATTTTGCGATACAATAATGTTCACAATAACGGAATTGATTCATGTTCCAATATGTGATGACCGCAATAGCATGTGAGCAAAGAAGTCATGAAATTTAAAACTCATCGCACTTGCAACTATGTATTTCCAAATCAAGTAGGAAGAAGCTAGTATCTGTACTTCCATTTCAGTTTGGGAGTGTGGGAAGACTGCATATAGTCTAGTTCTTTGAAGACTGCATATAGACTTGCAACTATAGTCTCCTTAAATCAATTTTGTTCTTGGCATAAGGTGTCAAAAGACCATAAGATTTTGAAGCTTCCTCCTACGATTAAAGAATCATTGAACAATCTTTCTTCTAATATTATTATTTAAACTAGTAATGAAAAGTTCATGTGTATCCTCGAACTAAGTATTTAAACTCTCTAAACAATTAATGGTTAGTATTGTGTACCTTCTCACCGTAAAGTGTGCATTAGCCTATCTTATAGAATGTATATTCTGTAGCTACTCATAAGAATCTGGATGTCTTTCAAGCATGCTTTGCATTACTCGGTCCTGGATTGTCGTATGAGCTCTTGTTGCTGTCCAAAACAGACCTAATGCATGCCTATCTTAGGTATCTATTACCATGTTAGTATGTTACAAGATAAGTAGTAGCAAAAATAGCATAATTGGCAGTTGGGTACACTTTATTAATTGTTGATATAATGGTCAAATCTGATACAATGCTGAATGAGTATGGTTTGACCATGGTTGAAAATTTCGTTCCGTGCCGGACGGCATGGGCGATACTTACCGTTCCGCTGGAGATCTGAAACCGGCACAGAAGTCATTGTGATTTCGTGCATGCGTCACGCGGCGATGGGCGAAGTGGCAACAGAGGGAATCCTCCAGCGCCGGAGGAAAAAACGCCAACGCCGGAGGAAGAAACGTCACCTGCGTGCCCCGTCGTTGCGTCGCATGTGCCGGTGGGGGCGTTGTGGGACTCCTCCGGTGCCACTGGAAGAGTCGTCGGACTCCTCCAGCGCCGCCGGAAGCTTTGCCGGACGGCGCCTGAGTCGTCGGCCGCACATGCTGCCTTTGCCTGTGCTTCGCCCACGCTAGGGCTCGCAAGCACGAGGTTTATGTGAGGAAATATTTATAAAACATTTCCTCACATAAATATTTATCTCAATAAAATATTTAAAAATATTTAAAATTAAATAAATATTATTAATTAATTTTCTGAAAATTATTTTTAATGTTTCACATATTATTTAAAAATTCTAAAAAAAATTAAAAACCTAAAAAAATTCTAAAAAATCATATTTATATTTTGATATATTTTTTGTTATTTTATTTATTTACTGTTTTATTATTTAATTAATATTCTGATATTTTTATCATTTTAAATATATATTATTTAAATTAAATATTAATGAAATGAATAAATAAATAATTTATATAATTATTATATGTAAAGTAGCATTTTATGTTAATTTATATATTTATTATAGATAATATTTTTTATCTTAGAATAAATTTGAAATTTGGATTCATAAATATTTCGATAATAAACTTTTTTTAGTTTTAGGATTTTTGCTTCATAACATATAAAGTTTTGACATTAGTAACTTAGTAAGCTAACATATTATGATGTATCAATTTTAATTCGAGTTATTTATAGATCAAATTTCTTTAAAGAAAATTATATTTAATTTTTTATAACGATATTAAGTTGTTCAATAATTGAGAATTTATATAAAATCACTATATAATTTATTTTTAAATTATACATAATAAATATATTTATTTAATAATTAGTATATATAAATAAAAAAAATACGAAAACCATACCGGCACGACACGATACGATACTGAAACCGTATCGTTCCGGTCTAAAACCGAAACCTCGGCATGGGTCGAGATTTTAAACCTTGGGTTTGACAACAAGTAATCTCTTTAAATGGTCCAAAAACCACTTCCAAACAATCCGACATTCAACTTTAGTAATTCCAAAGCCAAGTTGGATGATCTTGCATTAACATCGACTATCGTTGCCATCAACAACACACCAAGACATTTACCACTAAGATGTGTAGCATCGATTTCAATAAGTTTCATAGATACAAGTTGAATATTCTTCCACAAACACCTAAAGCTCAAAAATTACGTTGAAATTGATTTTCACCATCTCTAGAGTGCAACATAACTAACACTATAATCCTGGTCGCCAATCACTTTCTTTAATGCTTTTTGTGAGCTAAGTTTGTTTTTTTATATGATATGTGAACCCCAAACCTAGATTGCATTTCTCTTTTGATTATCCTTGGTTTGTAATTATCAAAACAAACAAACTGCTCTTCAATTTGATAAGCTACAAAATTTGGATGTGCCAGCATGGTGATTACGTGTTTCCTTAATGGTATCACATTGGTGTTGTTGTATATATTTTGTAACAGTGAACTTCACATCTCCACTAGCAACTACTCTTTATGTACATGGTTGATTGAAGCAAGTAGGTAATTCTATTGAGCCAGATGCCAACTGGATTGTACATGAAGTTTTTGGACATTATTGCCTTACCAGTGCATCCTTGAACTCTGGTCTGGGGAGGGAAAAATTTGTCCAACGGAAAATTCATTTGACTTCGTTGCATCTTCAATTGGCCTTTGTGTTATTCGTGAATTTGTAACATATGGATCATCACTGGACACTCCTCTATGTCACTATACTAATCTGGGTTAAAATCAACTTGTTCAAATTGGATATCATCGGCTAAACATTATTCTGAATTGGCATTGTCTTTTAATTGCTCTGCAATCCGAAAATCATTTACTTCCTGCTGACTCCAAGTTCCCTCAATGTATTCTCCAACTACCTTACTAGTACTGGGTAGCTCATCTTCTAATATACTAACTTCATTTACATCAAAGGTGAAATAATTTGTGTTTATGTTCCCCACATTAATATATCTAGAAAAAGATGGAATATTACTTGGGGGCACATTTATGGATTGCTGATTACTTAGTTGCCTCTCTAAATTTGATTCAATGGATTCAAAAAATATGAAAACTTCATCAAGACTAGGGTTGAAACAACCTAACACTATACTTTGCAAAGAATATAAAGATCTGAAATTTCATAATTTAATAGTTCAAATTCCAAAGTCATGCATAACACATAGGTTCATCAAGAAATCAAGTACAAATCCGGTCTAACCATCATGATAGTAAATAAATATCCAAAACATTAAAATGCCCAACTGACTCCATAAAGGGCTCTAAAACATCTACCATCCAACTACATCGACTCAGAAAAGAAAACTCAACATCTTAAAACGAAGAATGACAACAACTAAAAGAAAGGTCCATCGGGTGTGCATTGCCTGGTACAGGATATCTCATCCTTCAAGACCCTCCGTCTCCTAATTACCTGCACCATATGGACTTAGTGAGTCCAAAGACTCAACAAGTTCAACATTTATAATAAGGAATGAATATACATGCCCATGCTTTTAGGATATATATATATATATATATATATATATATATATATATATATATATATAGGAAAATACCTTGAACAATTTTAAAGAAAATAAGAATTTAAAACCATGCTAACACACACATAAATCCATGAACCTTCAAACTTTGATAAAATATTGTCAAAACATTTAAATTCATATCAACCTTAAACATCAAGAATAGGTAATGAGTTCAATTCATTGACTGTTGCCATTTTTTGTCACGCCCCCAGAGATCCGGGCTCGCTCGAAAATCGGGTTGCACCTCCCCTGTACGACGAACAATCTGAAACTCATACATACATCACCCCACGCATAAATTTAGCTCAGCCACAATCGGCTGGCAATCACACCATCACAACCACGCAATTAATTATTATAACTGACAAATAATTAAACATAGTAAATAATTCTCCATATCTAAGCGCAGCAAACCGAAATCCAACGGAAATAAATAAATACATGTCTAATGAAAAGTCAAATATCATCCAAAACGATAATAAAACCGAAAACGATACCAATACTATAAAACGACTACAAGTATACGAAAAACCAGTAAAACTAATACTCAAACTGAGAGACTGGCAGCTGGATCCTCTCCTGGCGGCACGAGACACAGCTATCGACTATCTGAAACAAAAAGAAGAACAAGGGGTGGTGAGTTTCGGATGGAACTCTGCGGGTATAAGAACAGATAAATGCATGGTATATAAAAGGGTAAAACAAACATATGGAAACAAAGGGTATACAGTCTCCAGAAATAAGAACATAAACAGAATGCATCTAAACAAATAAAACATACCTGAAAATTATGTAACAAATAGGGACAAAATCAGAAATCCCCCTAACACCTCCATAAACAGCTAATACTGCCGATCATATCCAGGTCAAATAATAAAATGCAAATCATAACCGTATATGCATGTCAATTAAATGCAACAATCATAGCTCAATCAAATGTAACAAACACAAGCAAATGCAAATGCATAATATGCACATGATGTCATGACCTGCACTGTACACACACCAACCACCATTAGGTTAAGTGGACAAGATACAAGCGCCAAAACCTGGGGCTATGCAAATACACCACGACAACCGTGGCCCTGATATGAAAAGCCAAAATACCTGTGGCTTAAAATCCCAAAATACCTGTAGGAACTCCAAATACCTGGGGAGTATCAACTGTTTGCACACAACTCCGACTAAGCGTGGCACAACAGGAAAATATACCCGACGACCCGTCTCAACCACAAGGGAGTCAGTGGTCGTCGGCCTGAATATAATGCATGATGCATGTCACTAATATACACAACCTCAATCAAACCAAAACCTTGAAATCCATACGATATGAAAACACAAATAACACCAAAGTAAATAAGCATACGAAAAACACAATTCAACACCAAGGTAAATAAACATGCACTAATCTACTGGGTAAGGTTATCTAATGCCAACCAAACCCTAAATAGGTCAAATGATAGTTCTACAGTACACGCGTACACGCGATACTCTTTAGATCAGAAGCCAAGAGATGAGACTGTATAACTGAACAATTTGAATTATCACTCCAAGGTCAAGCACGAATAAGTATCAAACAGGAAAACAAGGCAAATAGATTTAAGATAAAGCAAACCTACTCAGGAAGTAAAACGACCATGCATTTAAGGTAAACGAAACTACAAGAATCAAGGGAGAAGTACCCGCATTTAATGTAAAGCGTATCCAAGCAAACCTCCAACGATTAACCGTGTAAGTCCAAAAATTAAAATCCTGTATCAATACAAATAGGTTAAGGATTTTTCGAAGATAATCAACTTAGTAAGGTGATGTTATCTAGAGATGTTACATAAACCATGTTTATACCTCCCATCGAGAATAAATCCACTATTATTATATCACAAGAACAATGCCTACCACCCTACGTATATAGAACAATATTTATTATTATTATTATTATTATTATTATCATTATAAAAAGTCAATCCTAATCCCCTGCCCTTAATATCCTATAGCTTCAATAAATCTGTAACAATTCAATTCAAATAAAAAATTTACTAATTGATTAAATCAACTCAGTAATAGGATTAAATTTTGGCTAGCATGCAAAGTACCCAAACGCGATTTCATGCCCATGCATTATTTACAGAAATTCATTTGCCCGAACCACCAATATTAGAAAACCTCACTAGCACAACAACCAACCTGATCAAAACTGATTTGTCAAAACCCACGACTTAATATGGCAGTTTCAGCAAACCCCAACTCACTACACCAACATGTATACAATTAAGATGGCTTGCGACAAAAAAAACAAGAACAGGGCAGTGGAAAGAAAACAAAGCAATCGAAGAAAGATCCCGTACTAGTCTACTCCCATCGATCTAAAGCAAATTTCAACCCTTACCTAATTATAGCCTGAGAAGAAGGGATTGATGGTGGTCGGAGTTTGGTCGACAGCACCGATCGTGCTCACGGCAGGAGCTGATCGGAAAGAAAGGGACGACGAGCAACTCAGGAAGACTCGATCCAAGGTCCCGTCTGGAGAGGGAAATGAAGAGGAAGAGCAACGAGAAACCACTAGCGTCGGCGACGCTCCACGTGCGCGAAGAGAGGAAAGAAGAGAGAGTCGCCGGTGAGTTGCGGCGGAGGAGTAAGAAGAGCAGAGGAGGTTCAGCAAGAGAGGCTAGGGCACGGGTAAAACAAAAAAACTCGGCGATGAGTTCAGCCGACTCCTATATATATATATAAGATAATTCCGAAAATAAATCTTTTCCTTAAATAATTCATAACTAACCAATTTGGCGCCTAAGTAATCCCATGATTATTTCCAAAAACTCCGATAAATTATTCCAAATTTTCCTAAATTCCAAATCTTTAATTCCTGTTTATATTAATTATATATAAAAATATACATAACTATATATATTTATTTATTTACCTCTTTTTTTTCTATATCTTTATATTTATTATGTTATTAATTAAGCGTATTTTACATTCTCCCCCACTAATAAAAATATGATCCTCCAAATTTCGCTATTAACCCAAACAGTTACTAACCCTTCATATATAGTATAAATACCAAGTGAAAACTATCACTACGCCCTCAAAAGCTGTAACCTTTAACCCCCCAAATAAATTGTTGACAAGTTAAATTCCCAACTCCCGACTCAGCAATTGGAGGTACTAGGTCGTACACGTAACCATCTTCAATGAACCATTTCCATGGTCAACCTCATCCATGATTGCGAATCTACGAGCTATCTACCATACTAACCCTAAGGTTATCAACACCTAACCATACCATATAGAAACCGATCTACAAACCCACAAAAATAAAAGCTATCTCATACCTCTCTAAATAATAGAGACACAGATACCACTGTGCCCTACACGTGAGTACCATATCGCTCTTTCCTATGAACGTATGTGGTATATAGAAACGCAGACTATAAGTATCTATCAAATATCTCAATGGAAATGCATGATTAAAACTTACCACGGAATGTCGACCTATCGGTTCGCTGTCCCTCCTCTCTAGCAGCAGCATGAATACGGTCTATCTCCGGATCTCCGGAACTGGTGGTGGCATCGTCTGAATAGGTTGCGACTGAATCATCTGAGTTGCAGCATGTCGCATATGTTGAGGTGCTGGAGATCCAACTGACTGCTGAGGCTAGTAAACTGTGGCTTCGATCATTTGTTGCGGTTGATAGTTCGTAGCTTCGACCATCTGCTGAGGCTGATAAGCTGAGGGCTGGTAGGCTAGGTATGGCTGATGATGAGAGTCTGTCATGGAGTACTGAGATGCCACTGGTGTAGGGATGCGCTCATGCCCTGACATACAGTAGATCTGAACAGGTGAAGGTACTGCTCGCTGTTGTCGATGTGATGTCTGCTTCCTCCGACCATCTCCCTGGGGTTTTTGTTGTCCTGTTGGATCGCCCTGAGCGGGAACCACCGTCATCTCGTGTTGTGCTTTAAGTGCGCAATCTCTGCTCTGATGTCCTGGCATTTTACAATATTAACATACATCCTGGCTTATAGGACACTCAGCTCTACTATGTTCCCTAGACCCACACCGAAAACAGTGTGGTCTGTTTCTGGCCTCCTCCCAGCTCTGCTGAGAGAAATGAGAAGGTCCCGCTGCACGCCTTGTCTTCTGTGAATGGGAATCTGTCTCAAGAGCACCCTGTGAACTCTGACTCCTATTACGTTTCTGTCCAGTATTCTGTTGTTGCTGAGCCTGAGCAGTCTCCTGAGCTAATTGCTTACGCTTCTTTTTATCTCCGAAAGCCTCAGTTGGGTCATCTCGATAATAAGGGCCTTGTCTAGTGCTTCTCGATAGGACGTCGTGCCCAAGCCAGCCATCCGCATTTGAATATACCCGTCAAGACCCTGCTTAAACTGTTCCATCCGCTCCCGATCCTCTGCAACAAGCTGCGAACAATACTCAGCTAATCGGTTGAACTCCGCATTATAGTGCATAACGGTACGATCCCCCTGTACGAGGTTCAGAAACTCTTGTCGTCTCGCCATTCGATATGCGGTCGGAAAGTATTGGCTCTCAAATGCCTCTCAAAAAGCAACCCAAGTGACGTGCTGCTTGCCAATGACTGTGCTTTGCATAGCCCACCAGGTAGCGGCCTCATCGCGCAAGTGATATGCCGTAAGCTCAGCCCTTTCCCAATCCGTGCATGTTATATAGCGGAAAGTACCCTCCATAGTCTCAATCCAAGAGCGGGCTACGCTCGGGTCTGCTCCTCCGTGAAATAAAGTGAACCGGTCCTTCACAGCTGCTGCCAAAGCAGGAATCCGTGATCTGTCCAAGGTGCAACTCACAGGGGCGGTAGACACCACCGGAGGTGCTATTGGAAGAGTCGTTGCAGATACCATGGGTGGTACGGCTGGCCACCCTACTGGAGGAACAGTGGGGTACACCGGGGTAGCTGCTACAGGTGGAATCGAAGGACCTACTGTAGCGGTTACCACCGGTGGAACAGTGGAAATCACGGGAATAGGTGCCCCCGGTGTAACTGGAGAAAACACTGGGGTAGGTACCACCGGTGGAACAGTAGCGAACGTTGGTGGAATTGGGGGAGGAACCCCCACAGTCTGGGGATCCTGACCCTCTGGCACACCCTGAAACGTCTGTCCTTGAGTGACAGGTGCTGCCTCAGTGGATCTCTCCGGAGACCCTGCCGCTGGTTCTGTAGTCTCAGTCCTTACCGACCCCCGCGCGCGCCTAGGTGGTCGTCCTTGACCACGTCCACGAGGGGGAGTCAACTCTATGCGACGAGGCATACCTGCTAAGATAAAACAAGTATTAATAACAATTAAAATTCCTTTATCGACTTACTTGCTCGTTGCCAGAAGAAGTCCATCGCTGCCAAGTCCCAACACAACCCAGTCAAGAAAATGACTTCTCAAAATTTCGAAAATTCAAAACCAAGAAAAACGAAGGTAGCCTAGTAAATTCGAAAATCTCAAAACAATTACATACGACATCGCAAATCGTGTAAAACAGACACTCCGAAACTTTACCGAAAATAATTTCGTAAAACCCACAGGAACCCAAAATACCTCGACAACCTAAGCTCTGATACCACTAAATTACCATGCCCCCAGAGACCCGGGCTCACTCGAAAATCGGGCAGCACCTCCCTTGTACGGCGAACAATCTGAAACTCATACATATATCACCCCACACATAAATTTAGCTCAGCCACACTCGGCTGGCAATCACACCATCACAACCACGCAGTTAATTATTATAACTGACAAATAATTAAACATAGTAAATAATTCTCCATATCTAAGCGCAGCAAACGGAAATCCAACAGAAATAAATAAATACATGTCTAACGAAAAGCCAAATATCATCCAAAATGATAATAAAACCGAAAACGATACCAATACTATAAAACGACTGCAAGTATACGAAAAACCAATAAAACTAATACTCAAACTGAGACACTGGCAGCTGGATCCTCTCCTGGCGGCACGAGACACAGCTATCGACTACCTGAAACAAAAAGAAGAACAAGGGGTGGTGAGTTCCGGATGGAACTCTGCGGGTATAAGAACAGATAAATGCATGGTATATAAAAGGGTAAAACAAACATATGGAAACAAAGGGTATACAGTCTCCAGAAATAAGAACATAAACAGAATGCATCTAAACAAATAAAACATACCTGAAAATTATGTAACAAATAGGGACAAAATCAGAAATCCCTCTAACACCTCCATAAACAGCTAATACTGCCGATCATATCCAGGTCAAATAATAAAATGCAAATCATAACCGTATATGCATGTCAATTAAATGCAACAATCATAGCTCAATCAAATGTAACAAACACAAGTAAATGCAAATGCATAATATGCACATGATGTCATGACCTGCACTGTACACACACCAACCACCATTAGGTTAAGTGGACAAGATACAAGCGCCAAAACCTGGGGCTATGCAAATACACCACGACAACCGTGGCCCTGATATGAAAAGCCAAAATACCTGTGGCTTAAAATCCCAAAATACCTGTAGGAACTCCAAATACCTGGGAAGTATCAACTGTTTGCACACAACTCCGACTAAGCGTGGCACAACAGGAAAATATACCCGACGACCCGTCTCAACCACAAGGGAGTCAGTGGTCGTCGGCCTGAATATAATGCATGATGCATGTCACTAATATACACAACCTCAATCAAACCAAAACCTTGAAATCCATACGATATGAAAACACAAATAACACCAAAGTAAATAAGCATACGAAAAACACAATTCAACACCAAGGTAAATAAACATGCACTAATCTACTGGGTAAGGTTATCTAATGCCAACCAAACCCTAAATAGGTTAAATGATAGTTCTACAGCACACGCGTACACGCGATACTCTTTAGATCAGAAGCCAAGAGATGAGACTGTATAACTGAACAATTTGAATTATCACTCCAAGGTCAAGCACGAATAAGTATCAAGCAGGAAAACAAGGCAAATAGATTTAAGATAAAGCAAACCTACTCAGGAAATAAAACGACCATGCATTTAAGGTAAACGAAACTACAAGAATCAAGGGAGAAGTACCCGCATTTAATGTAAAGCGTATCCAAGCAAACCTCCAACGATTAACCGTGTAAGTCCAAAAATTAAAATCCTGTATCAATACAAATAGGTTAAGGATTTTTCGAAGATAATCAACTTAGTAAGGTGATGTTATCTAGAGATGTTACATAAACCACGTTTATACCTCCCATCGAGAATAAATCCACTATTATTATATCACAAGAACAATGCCTACCACCCTACGTATATAGAACAATATTTATTATTATTATTATTATTATCATTATAAAAAGTCAATCCTAATCCCCTGCCCTTAATATCCTATAGCTTCAATAAATCTGTAAATTCAATTCAAATAATAAATTTACTAATTGATTAAATCAATTCAGTAATAGGATTAAATTTTGGCTAGCATGCAAAGTACCCAAACGCGATTTCATGCCCATGCATTATTTACAGAAATTCATTTGCCCGAACCACCAATATTAGAAAACCTCACTAGCACAACAACCAACCTGATCAAAACTGATTTGTCAAAACCCACGACTTAATATGGCAGTTTCAGCAAACCCCAACTCACTACACCAACATGTATACAATTAAGATGGCTTGCGACAAAAAAAACAAGAACAGGGCAGTGGAAAGAAAACAAAGCAATCGAAGAAAGATCCCGTACCAGTCTATTCCCATCGATCTAAAGCAAATTTCAACCCTTACCTAATTATAGCCGGAGAAGAAGGGATTGATGGTGGTCGGAGTTTGGCCGACAACACCGATCGTGCTCACGGCATGAGCTGATCGGAAAGAAAGGACGACGAGCAACTCAGGAAGACTGGATCCAAGGTCCCGTCTGGAGAGGGAGATGAAGAGGAAGAGCAACGAGAAACCACTAGCGTCGGCGGCGCTCCACGTGCTCGAAGAGAGGAAAGAAGAGAGAGTCGCCGGTGAGTTGCGGCGGAGGAGTAAGAAGAGCAGAGGAGGTTCGGCGAGAGAGGCTAGGGCACGGGGTAAACAAAAAAACTCGGCGATGAGTTCAGCCGACTCCTATATATATATATATATAATTCCGAAAATAAATCTTTTCCTTAAATAATTCATAACTAACCAATTTGGCGCCTAAGTAATCCCATGATTATTTCCAAAAACTCCGATAAATTATTCCAAATTTTCCACATGATAAATTCCAAATCTTTAATTCCTGTTTATATTAATTATATATAAAAATATACATAACTATATATATTTATTTATTTACCTCTTTTTTTCTATATCTTTATATTTATTAGGTTATTAATTAAGCGTATTTTACATTTTTAACACAACATCAGTTTTTTTGACCAATCTCATACCCTAGTATTAGGTTAGGTAGTGTTCACCGGTATCCTCTGAGCCGGATTTCACAATCCCTTTTTCTCTGATTTAGTAAAAGAATTCCGGTATCTTCTAAGTTGGATTCTACAACTCCTTTTCTTTTGATTTGGTAAAAGAATTTCGGTATCCTCTATGCCAGACTCCTTTACCCGTCAAATTGCCTCAAACAATTCACATTGCTAAAACAAACATCTATATCGTTGCTAAAACAAAACAGTTTACTTTTCATGTATTAAAAGTCACTAAAACAAAACAATTTATTTGTCATGCATCAAAATTATTACTGTAAGTTATAGATAAACTAATTAAATGTGCTTAGACATGAATTAAAAAATTTTTTAGGGATATATAGTGGTAGAAATTCTCGAAAATTCCAACATCAAAATTTTCAAGTAAAAAGGTCGTAGAACTTCGTTAAAACATTGCAACGATTGATACTCGTTAACAACAAGACATGCATCCAACCTCAAAACATTCATATTATGAGCTATATTGTGTAGAAAAAATATCAGAAATCTTGCCTTAGCGTTTTGCATATGCAAAGATATCAAGCGAGGCATAAAAGAGCGACGGAAGACTATCTGACCACGTTTTTCCTCTATTTCTCAAAGGTTGCTAAGGGTGAGAAAAGAGAGAAGGGGGGGGATGCAAAATCTACTGGACTCGAATTGGATCCAATCAGATCTAGCTAAGGCCATTAATGAGTTTTGATCGAAACTTATTGATGGACCTAGAGAATTTAGAATATTGAAACCTAACATGTAGTGTAAGAGGGGAGTATAGAGAAGGTATAGATGGCATGCAACTTGAGGTTTGTGCCTCCTATATGAACTTATGGCTCTTTGCCAATTGATACATAGGTTGAATTTTTATAAATAGCCTCTGCACATATTAGAAGGTCATGAAGCTAGGCTTTAGGGCATCGTGGGACTTTGGGGTAATGCAGAAATATACTGGATTTGGATTGGGTTCAAGGCCATCAATGAATTTTGATCGAAATTTATTGGTGGACTTAGAGAATTAAGAAAACTAAAATTTGGGCATGGAATGGAAGAGGAGAATGTAGAGAAGGTAGATGGTGTACAACCCTGATTCTGACATTCATATATGAACTTATGGCTCTGTGCCAATTGACACTGAATTTTTGTAAATATGCTATGCACGGCTAAGAAGACTACGAAATTGAGGCTTTAGGACACGGTGGGACTTAAGGGCAATGCAGAAAGAAATCTACTGGACTTAAATTGGGTCCAATCAAAGCTAGCTGGGGCTATCGATAAATTTTGGCCAAAACTCATTAATGAAGAGGATTTGTAATATTGATACATGGGGTGGAAGAGGGGAGTGAGAGAAGATCGAGATGGTAGGCAATCTTACTTTATGCCTCCTACATGAAGTTATGGCTTTGTGTCAATTGACATAGGCAAATTGTTGATAAACACTTCAGAACAAGTTCATTGTAGTTACAAATTTTTTACAATCAAATGGCATAGTAACTGATCAGCACTTGGAATGATTAATACCACTACCACTGGTGCAGGGTTGGAGATTGTGGTGCTAGATTAGAAGGTTCAATACCCCTATGTGGTGCTTGATTGAAATGATTAGCACCACCATGTTGCGGGATTGGAGACTGAGGTGTTGGGTTAGAAGGTTCGGTACTTATGTGGTGTTGGGTTGGTGGTGCTAGGTTGAAGAAATCAGGGATGTTGGGTTTGAAAATTCAATATCACTCTGATGCTGAGTTGGAATGATCAACACCACTGTGTTGTTGGTTTAGAGAAATCATAACGAATGTGATGCTAGTTTGAAATCATCAATATCACTATGGTATTGGGTTGGAGAAATCTAAATGACTGTGTTGTTGGGTTAGAAAGTTCAGCACCACAATGGTGCCGATTAGTGTTGATCAACACCACAATGTTGCTGGGTGGGAAGGTTCGACACCATAGTAGTGTTGGGTTGTGATTAGGGGTGTAAACGAATCGAATCAAGTCGAATAATATAAAAAATAATTATATTTGAGTTTGAGTTCAAAAAATATATGTGATATTTGAATTTGATTAGAAGTTCGAAAATACAAATAATTTTAACTCAAGCTCGATTCGAAATAAAATTCGAGCTTGAGTTCGGTTCGAATTGTTGGAACTTTGATTCAAGCAGAATTGAACTATAATTCAACATGACTTACATTCGAGTTCAGTTCGAATTATTCGGATCTTAATTTGAGAATATTTATATAAAATTGTGTAAAAATAACCAAAGTTTGATTCGAGTTAGACTCGCGAGTGACTCATGAACAATCGAACAAAATATTATGAATTTGAATTCGGCTCAAATTCGATAATTTCAAATACGAATCAAATATTTTTCGAGTCGGCTCGAAAAGCTTGCGAACAGGATCGATTCATTTATATCCCTAGTTACATTGATCAGCACCACTGTGTTATGAGTTGGAGAAATAAGAACTGATGTACCTCTACAACGTTTGAAAGTTTGGCACCACGTAGTAGGAGATCGGGACCAAGTCTAGAAAAACTGCATCACTGGTAATGCGTTGGAGAAATCTCTGAAATTTTATTTTTTTCTAATATTGGGTGGGCACATAACATTTCTTATTAGATACAAGTACTTTACATTCTAATGGTTGTAATCACACCTTCAACTTACCTTTCCAAAATCCTGAACTACAACAAATATAAATTATCTTTGCTAAAACCATTCTAAATATTTTTTCAAACCAATATTGACACATCATTTGTCAACACTATATTTTTTTACATATTATACATTCAGAGAATACATACATGAAAAAAATCTTGAAGGGAATTAACAAGAAGATGTCAAATGAGCTATACCGAGCTATGCTAAAACCCTAATTAGTCTTCTTTAACTTTTTCCTGGGTTGCTATACCGCAGAATAGTATTTTATGTGGGAAGAGTTGCATGTAAAACAGGCTTTGGTAAGCACGAAGTTCAAGTGATGTTTGAGTGGTTCAGATATTTTGTGGCTTGGATGCTTGGGAAAATGGGTTGGTGTACCATTGTTGGCAGAAAAAACAATGGGTGCCGCTGTTGGTGTACCACTGATGTGGGGTTTTATTGGAATTAGGTGTGCCCTTTGAAAAAAAAACAAATTATGGTGTGCCCTTTGGGAATTTTTGAACCTTAGGTGCACCCTTGGAAAAACACCGTTTAAATTTGGATAGAGAATAAAATTAACTAAGCTAAATATAATAAGTGGAAAAGTAGGTGAAATTTTAAATATTTAATAATTCCAATTGCAGAATTTTAATTAAGTCAAGATTACGTGTTGATTTGAAATGTCTATTGCATGACGACAGTAAAATAGATTAGATTAAGATTGAGGAATTAAATCATGAAAATAAAATTTAGCATTTAGGTGCTTAAACAGATTTAAGAATTCACATGCTTGATAATAATAAGTTGAGGTGTGATTTATTCAGGTTAGACTTACACATATAATATAGTTGATGATTGATTTATTTGCAGGTTTACAGGGCTGTCCATGTTCAATATAATCTTAATTATGGTTTCGATCTAGTAGCCCCCGTGATTTACCTCCTCCGTGTTGGCCCTAGGACGGGTTGGCGGGGATGCTAGGGGCGAGCAAATCGCCTTTTGCTACCTTGATCATGGTCTTAATCAATATAAGCTTGCTACGAAACTCACATAGTTAAAACCTGATAGCATATTAACACTTAGTAGTGTGGTGCATAAACAATGCAGCTTTGGCAATTCCATTATCTGTTTGAAAATAGTAACAGCGAAGAAAAATTAATTGCAACTATTATTCTTCTTATGACAGCTAATATATATTTTGTAAACACAAATGATTGATGTTCCTAGCAAGGTGGTCTGCAGATAAGTTTATTATGATCTTTGAGACTGATTGGCAATCACTTCTGTAGCATGATCTGCCTTCAGTCGCAGAGATTTCCACAAGCTCCTTTCTTCCAAAGAACAGGGAATAATCCTATGCATGAAGCAGCTCAGCTCTGTTCTGCTGGATTTATCAATCTTACAACTCAGAAATGATTCATGTCTTGAAGTATGCTTGGTTGGCTTTTTCTTTGTACATAGTTTATTTGTTTCGTTTTCTGATACAAGGCTGGCTCTCCCCAAAAGTAAGGCTCAGGCCAAGCTCTCTTGATCTACAACGTAACATAGATGTGATCTTAGTATTTACTCACCTAGAGAATATTTTTCAAAAACGTGAATTTCCCCAGTTAATCTTCTAAAGAAAAAAAAACAAGCTTGTTTCTGCTCCAAGTCACCTTCTGACATTATTAGATTGCATTGTTCTGTATTTGTTATTATTCTTCTGCCATATTAACTCTTGGAGTTTGTTGATTTCTTTCAGTTATACCATTGTGTAGCTGCAGATTGTTGGCTTTCGTATATGGATAGGCTACTGACTCTAAGCGATGATTGTGCCGAGGAGAAAGAATGTCTAAAAGAGAAGATTCTTAAGTTAGTTGACATATATTATGATGCAGTGGATGCACCAAAAAGTGGACTGAAGGTTAGTTTATGCTTACTAAATTGATTTGTCTTGCTTGTTATGTTTTCAAATCTTGTTTAAGTATCCAATGTGTTTTATTTTGGATCTTGTTGAGAAAGCTCTTGAATTTATTGCAAAATGAGTTTCTTTCTATAATTTTTCTATTTTTTATTGTTTGGATTTCAGATGTTTTTAATTGACACTAAATTGCGCTCTCATCAGTAATCTACATGCAATAACGACAACTCATTTCTATCCCTCCTAGGTTTTTCGTAAATCTGGCACGCATTGAGCTAAACTCGTTGAAGTGGCCTTGTTGTGTTATATGTAGTGTAAAGCTAAGGACTTGAGTAGTCAAGTGAAAAAGATGTATGCTGACATTTTCTCTTTTTTTTTTTAAGCTTCTTAGGTCATTATCTCTTTTAACGTGTAATTATTGGTATTGTTAATTTCAAGATATGCTTATTTACTAATTTTTTTCATTTTTCTTAATCTAGGTTCGTGTTCCCCCTGAACTCAAGGCGGATAAGTATCCACATTACATGGAGAAGTCAAATTCTTATACTTCAACATCCATACTAGGATTGATCTTTGATAAAGCGGGTTCAGTGCAAACTGAAGATAATCAATTTCATGGTGGGAACTGTCATCCTTGCCCTCTAAATGTACTTGCAAGATTTTGCATTTGCATAGCCCCCAGGCTGGGTGAGTGGGTAAGGCGCCTGCTGCTTGAAACGGAGGTCATGGGTCGAGAGTCGTCAGTTGCGCACGGGGTTAAAATCCTGGTCTGCTGGTTTAAAATTCTCTCGGCCCCCAGACGCCTTCTCCACCCTCAGTAAATCCGTGATTTATCTCCCTCTAGAAACCTCGTGGGGCAGAGACCAGGGGGCCGCTGAGGTGGCGGATCCACCTTTTGAAAAGATTTTGAATTTGCATAACTTGTTCCAACTTCTTTTAACTTGGAAGAAACAAAGCTAGTTTGTATTGGTTTCTAGTTTGTAGCAGAGTTCAAAGATGTAGGATCATTGAAATTAAGAAATTCAATATCGATATGTGATCAAGATGTTTTTTTTTCAGTTATCTTTTCCCAAATTCCATTATGGACATTTCTTCTTTTCACAGGAATATCAAAGCTATCTTGTTTCAGTCGTTACTCCGAATCTGGTCTATCATTGTGGAAACCAAGGTACACGAATTATTTGAGTGAAATGGCACAGGCATTGAAACACGAAATCGAAGAATCCAAAGAGGTAATGGCAAATGACATCATCAAGAAATATAAGTGGGTAAGTGTAATTAAATTATTCTGAAAGACATGAACTATCTATCACTCACATTCTGTCATTACCAAGTTCATGACAAGTTGGGCAAATTAATAGATGTTGTATGAAGCTGCCGAGTTTGAAGACAGCCCAAGGAGACATGATGATGTATTTGAGGAAGCTCTTGCTATTTATAATCTAGCATATGATTATGCACAAAAGGAAGGCGTTCGTAGGTGCAGTTTTGCTTGGAATGTTGCTGGACGAGCACTATGCATGCTTCACGCATCAAAACAAGATGATAAATCCTTGATTCCTTGCTCAAGAAGTGTACTTACAGAAATTCTTGGGTAATAAAAATTTGAGAAAATAAAATGTACACAAGGGGATGGGCGTTTTTGTATTGAAACTTTCCTCATTAATTAGAAGTAGCCAACATATAGCGAGCATTTTATGTATTTGAAGAAATCTGTCTTGTTTGAGTTAGATAATGGTAAGGTGCATGTATGTTGTTCTTGGCTAATCTTTCATTTTGGCCAAATTCCTAATTTGCTAAATCATTGCTCTTGTCAAGCACAAACCAGAATTGCATCCTTGTCCTACCTTAAATTTAAGTTCCGGTTAACCTCTCCTATCGCCTCACTTTGATTTGATCTAGACAAAAATGTAATCTTGTGTTTATATCCATGTGGTAATTTGGTCTATCTCTAAAAGTATATCTTCCCCTAAAGTTCCTGTTGTAGTCATGAGAGTTTGTCTCCTCTTCTCCCGTTGTCTTTTCATTTATTTTTTTTTTGGTTCATTTTAGCCTTGTCAAAGATAAAGATATATATTGCTAACATTTGAAACTGACAGTATATGTTCACTTCTAGCCTTCTAGGGAAGCCAACGTAGATCAACCAAGAAGGGTGCAATGCTCTACTGGTAGCAGCAATGTGTATGAGGTTTAGGGGTGGTATGCATTATATGTTTTTCTGTTGTCAGAAAATGTCCAATAAGAAAGTATTATTAAACCTCTTTGATGGTCATTCACGCATCCCTTTCATCCCTTTGGTTCAAAAACTAACACTAAAGAATTTTTGTCCGTCGGGAACAATAATCACTCAATTTCAACATCAACATGACAATTTGTTAATGAGTATGTCTTCACTGATTGGTTTGAATTACAATTCTTTTATATATATATATATATATATATATATATATAAACAGAAACGTTAACGTGAATCTCGACTCATTGTTGTCTATCTTAATAAATTAATATTTTATAATAACAGTCAAGCATTACCTTAGTAGGTGGGCTCGACTAATAAATTAATATTTTATCTCATTTTTAAATTTAGAGTCTAAATTTATTTCAATAAAAAATTTCACAAAAAGAAAGTTCAACTACGTTAATTATATAAACTAATTTCAATTAAAATATCATTATTTTTAGTTTAAGTAATTATTAATAAACTATGTATACATATAATTATACTTGAAAATAAAATATAATAAATTTTTGTCAATTAATTAATATTAAAATTATACAAATTCTAAAGATAATTATATTAATACTAATAATTTTCAAGAAAATCTTTAATGCAATTAACAATTATATTACAATGGCGTCAATATGAGTAGTTGATGCATTAGTTAGGTAATATTTGTCCCAAACATAGACACTATCTTAACCTTCAAGATTGGAATAAATGAGAAGGTTCTCACGGAATGAATTGATTGTTAGTATGTGGATATTGCTACAATGAGGTTTGGGGGTCAAAATTTGGCAAAGTCAGTGTATCCGTCCTTCCCACGCACTAGACACAACATCCGGGCTAGTAGCCCCCATGATTTAACTCCTTCGTGTTGGCCCTGAGACGGGTTGGCTAGGGTGTTGTGGACGAGCGAATCGCCTTTTGCCACCAAGATTGGCATGAGAAGGGAACTCATGGGATGAATTGATGGTTAACGCATAAAGTATTATCATCATGAGGTGTGGGGGTTAAATCTTGACGAAACCAGGTGTCTACCATCCCTCATGCACTAGTCATTGTTCGGGCTAGTAGCCCCCGTGATTTATTTTTTCTGTGTTGTCCCTGAGACGGGTTGGCGGGGGCACTTGGGTCGAGCGAATCACCTTTTCCCGCCAAGATTGGAACGAGAATGTCCCCATTGTAGCAATCTCTATGCAAAAATAACAAAATTGCAGCGGAAAATAGGATCCCTTCCAGCAATCTATGCGAAAAAATCGTACAAAGTTCTATCTAAAGAGTTATATCTTTGATGTGTGTCCTTAACTTATCTTGCTAGTCCTTGGTTCGCCGGATCTCTGCACGATCCGGATGGTCATGCCTCTAATAGTATCCACACGAACATGATCTTGGTCTTGGAGATGAACCACCTTAGTTGTGCTAGCAACTTAAGATGGTTCACAAGATAAGAGGACTAAAAACACACCTTATGTGTTTCAGACAAAAAGAAGAAGAAGAGGAGGAAGAAGAAGATCAAGTTCAACAACATCTTTGTTGGTGCAATCGATCCAGGTTTGATCGGATAGATCATAGGTTTTGATATGTGTGTCAATATATTTAAATTAGGTTTCATATTGGTTTGATGTGTGTTTGAGTCATGCAGAACTTGGTGGAACACACATATGGAAAATCTCATCCTGGTGCTCGGGTCATTGAGTTGGTGAAGGATGACGCATCCGAGGGACCGTTAGACGAGGAGCAACGGAGTGGAGCCGAGGGAAGCAAACTTTAAGGCATACGCGAAGGATGACATCGAGACGAGCCAAGGACTTGGATGCATCCGAGGGACGAGAGTCAAAGGAAGAGAGCATCAAAGGACGACTACGGAGAGGATGAGTGTGAGTGTATAACAGGATCAGTCAATTGATAGGGACACCAGTCGACTGAACCTTCTGTGAGTTTCAAACAGTAAGATTAGTCGGCTAGTCTGGGTGGCAGTCGATTGGTCTATTCGAAAACTAGACATTTGGCTAGTCGTTGGCTGAGCACCAGTCGACTGGGCTTGGTAGCAGTCGACTAGTGTCGATGCTGAACTGTTTTGTTAACAGTTCTCTCTTCTATTTAAATGAAGTATTTGAGACTTGAGAAGGGTTGACTCTTTAGTGAGAAACCTTCTTGATTAAGTTCTCAAGACTTCCAAGTCTTCTCTCTTTCTCAAACCCTAATTCTCACTTTATAAAGGGAATAGCGACTTTGTGAGAGGTTGTTCTCCGTCGAGAAGGAGAAAGCTTAGCCGGAGATTGCCGGGGACTAATCCACTGAAGGATTGAGGGATCGTCTACCTCAAGGACACGCCGTGGAGTAGGAGCAAGCAATCTCCGAACCACGTAAACGATAAGTGTTAGCATTGTTTTTATTGTTAAGTTTTATTTTCGCTTGCTCAACTAACACGTGTAGGAAGAGAACCGACGCATTTGGGGGCAACGTCTATTCACCCCCTCTAGCAAGGTCATCTGATCCCGTACAAGTGGTATCAGAGTGCAAGGTCACCTTTCAACGGACTAACCGCTGAGAAGAGCAAATTTTCATCAAAATGGTTGGTTCGCACATCCAACCACCCAAATTTGAAGGAGAATTCTCTTAGTGGAAGAAAAGGATGAAGGTATTCTTCGATACCGATTTTGATATCATGTTAATTATGAAAAACAATTTTGAAGTGTCGTGGGATCAAGAAAATAAGTCACTCAAAAAGATAAGGTGGAGTAAGAAGCAAAAGGATGATCATTTAGCAAATTCAAAAGTTTTGCATCATCTTCTAAGTGTGTTTCCTCAACAAGAGATAATAAGGATTGGAAGCTACACAAGTGCCAAGGATTTATGAGATAAGCTAGTAGAGCTTCATGAAGGCACATCGGAAGAAAAATTGGCAAAAAGAGACCTTCTCCGATCTCAACTCAACAAATCAAGCTTGACAAAGGAGAAAAGGTATCTAGTTTATATTCTAGAATTAAGTAAATTTTAAATGAACTAACAAGTGTTGGTGAGCAACTCTCCAACCGAGACATCTTGATGAAGGCCATCAATGCTTTCCCAAGAACCACAAATTGGAGTTTAATGATGGACTCATACTACAGATCCAAGGATCTAGAGAAAAGTTCTCTAGATGAATTCTTCTCAACCATGGAGCTCCATGAAACTCGGATTGGTGGATTGGATAGAGAAGTCTACAAACCAAGAGGAGTAGCCTTTGTGGCAAATAAGGGAAAGGGTAAAAAGAAGAAGGCTTTATCATCCAATTCAGAAGAATCAAGTGTCTCCATGGATAGCGATGAAGAGGCATACATGGTAAGAAAAATGAGAAGAACTTTTAAACATTTTTCAACTAACAAATCTCATGCTAGGAAAGCTCAAGAAGCTCAAGTAGGAGAAGAAAAATAATATACTACAATTGTCAAGAGAAAGGACACATAAGGGATAATTGTCCCCTTTTGAAGAAGAAGGAAGAAAAAAAGAAAGAAAAAAAGGAAGAAAGCAAAAGAAAAGGGCAAGAAGGTCCAAAATTTAAAGACAACATGGGATGATCTTCATCATTAGAAGAGGAAGAACACCATATATGTGTCCCATTTTGCTCTAATGGGAATTGAAGAAATTGTCTCTACGTCATCCGAAGATGAAGAAGGAAAGAGCTCAAGTGAAGGGGGAGATCAAACTTCATATTCGAACATCTCGATAAGTGAGATATACAATCTACCCACAACTACTTTTGTTAAAATCATTTTTAGTACTAATGATAACTTATTTAAGGCTAGAAAAAAATTAAATGTTTAAAAAATAATATTTGTATGCTTAGAGAAAAATTAGAATCCATAATACTTAAGGATGATATGCATGTTTCCTCAAGTTCAAATGATTCATGTTTAGAAGAGGAAAATAACAAATTAAGGGAAAAGGTGGATAACCTCACTAAAGCCTTTAGGAAATTTAAAATTGGCTCAAAATCCTAGACATGATCATTGGGAGCCAAAGGGTAAGTTTCAAAAAAAGGGGTTTAGGATACAATGATTCTAGCAATGAAAAGACCTATCATTGTTTACTTGCTAGAGAATAATCAAAAACTAAGACACTAGATAGGAAATGGATTCCTAAGGAGTACTTGGTCAACCCAATTAAAAGGAATCTCTATTGAGTGTCAAAGTAAATCCTCATGGGTTAGTGGATTTAGGGATAAGTCAACCATGAGTGAAAATTTTAAATTTTTGAAAATTGATTGACTTAGTACATTAAGGGGGAGCACTTAGCCTAATTAAATACATTCATAATCAAATGGGCTAGATAGAAGTTACTTTATTTCATCTCATAATGACTTGATTTATGATTTTATTTATGTATATGAGATATTATGATGATACAAATAATTCATTTATGCTTATGGCATTTTGATGAGTTATTAAATATATCAATTTAGTAAAGACCAACTATGGGGAAAATAAATGTTTAATTAATAGGTATCTTGCTCATAGATCATAGTTGGACATTTTAAATATTTTTGAAAATAATTCTATATTTTGTTTGTTGGTGTATTGATTTGGAAAATATATATTTTCAAAACTAGGGTTTGAAGTTGATATAAAATTGAAAGTTTTTGAGATTTGGTCTAAAATTCAAAAATATTTTGATTTTTCATGAAAACATTTTTTTCCTATTAGAAGATATCAAAAGAATTATGTATGCAAAAATTCATGATTTTTTGGATTATCTAAAATTTTTAATGTATTTTTGAAATTTAGCTCAAAAGGTTGAAATTTGGAACAGAATAGTGCCAGTCGACTAGTGTAGAGGATGTCACGCCCCGAGACCCAAGAGCCGCTGTTCCAATATAAAATCGGACAGCATCTCCCCTGTCCGGCGGACAATTTACACATACACACCACAATATAACAATACCACGCAGTTATATTTGGCCTCAGGCCTCAAAATATATATAGACACGACACAAATGCACAAGACAACTAAGTAAATCATACCTGACTGCGGACCGGTCCGACTTACGACGAATCAACCAATACAACAACCCCTTAGGGCTCACGACACATACGACATATACATATCGCTAAAAGAAATATAGAAGAATAACTACAAAGTACAAAACGAAACCATGTCGTCGCGATGGGTAGGGACTGGCTGCTGGGGTCTTCTGGCGACTCCAAGTATCTCAACCTAAAACAAAAACATATATGGCAACGGGGTGAGTCCATAACTCAGCGAATACCCAGCAGATATGCATAGTATGTTATAATAACAATAAGCATCTACGTTAATACAGCCTCATATCAACAATATGGAAAACTAGTACTAGAAATACTGAAGTAGATACATACCAGAATCCAGCTAACCTGAAAAGAGGATAATCAGTACCAAGGGAATATCATTAGACATATAATCTCAAATAACAAGTCTCCAGTATATGCGATGTCAAACAAGTGCAGCAAATAAGTGCAGCAAACAATGCACGATGCATAGTATGCACATGGTGCAATGACATGTGTCACCCCCTAGTCCCAGTCAGGATATCGTCCACGACGTCCGCGTGGGTAGAGCTGTGACAAACTGTACGCACCCTGCCATCACTGCTCCTGAGTGACCGGGTGGACAGGATGCTGGCGGGGGACCACCCCCCTACCCCATGTATATATGAGGGAGCTCCGCTCTCATCTCCTCGTGGCTCAGTACGAGAAGGGACCCCTGGCTGCTACCACGCCCGCGCTCACCCTCCTCATAGTGGCCGAACGGAGCAATACAGGGCAAATGCACACATCTACGGTATCCACTAACCCATGAGTGGTCGTGCGTGCATATCATGTACCGGAAAACGATTAGGCTCAACCACAAGGGAGTCGCTGATTGCCGGCATGCAACAGTGCAAGGATGGTGTATGATAGATACACATACCTGAGACTGTAAGGAACTAACAGCATAATAACTCAGGGATAACTAACAAGTATCCAGAACAGGTATAATAACTCAGGGATAACTAACAAGTATCCAGAACATGCATAATATCTCAGGGATAACTAACAAGTATCCAGAACAGGTATAATAACTCAGGGATAACTAACATGTATCCAGAACAGGCATAATAACTCAGGGATAGCTAACATGTATCCAGAACATGCATAATAACTCAGGGATAACTAACATGTATCCAGAACATGCATAATAAACCAGGCTAGCGTATAATCTTACTGCTATCTATAACCAACCATGCATAGCAATATGACAATATCTAAAAGATAAGTCAAAGGGTACCCGCCTTCAATGTGGAGTCTGTGTCCAAGAAAGAACCTCCGCATCTATACGTCCGAACCAATCAACGTCCTGTACCAAAAGGTATAGTTTAGTTATCATACCAACTGATACTAACCAAACTAAGTACTCAGTCGTATTAGGATTAACCCAACTATCTCAATTAGGTTTAATTTCACAAAGCTAAACCCAAACCTAACCACTCCAAGAACCATTCTTGGAACTTATCATAGCACATCACATAAACTCAAGTCCAAATCAGGTTCACAACGCCACAATCCATAATTAAGCTAACCCTGAATTCCACATCAATACTGAAATTGATTCCAATGAACAACTCTATACATCCAAACCCCAATCCTCAATCCAATGATCCGCTCAAAAGGAAGTAGATCTAAAACCATAAAGTAATCGAATAGAATGTTAACAATAGGATCGGAACATCCACTCACACAAAACATCATCAGTGACCATAGCTACCCAGATCAAAACAACACATCCCAACAACATCAACACCTTGCCATCAAGCTTATTATAGGAAAAGAGACTAATCCAGGGTAAAGCAGTTACCTGAGCATTTTAACCTCTGCACTACATCAAACAAATAAAAACAGAACATCTATTCAACTAACAGATCCAATCCCAGAAACCAATCCATAATTCCTTCCATAATCAATCAACAACATATAGAAATCCTTACCTGTGATACCCAGCTTCCTCCTTGCTCAGATCCGGCCAAAGACTGGAGGTGTACCAAAACAACCATAGAATCTGAGAAGAAGCTTTCTCCCTGAAGATGTTGCGACAAAAGTTCAATTTAGGGCCCCTTCGATTGATGCTAATCGCCCTTAGCTGACTGCTAGCCAAGGGAGGAAGAAGAAAGCCCGCGGTGATATCAACTCTGACCAGAAAACCAACTCAGACAAACTTCCTTACCTAATAGGATCCCACGCACGCGGCTCTCTCTCCCTCTAGCTCCGAGTTGACAGCCTACAATCTCAGGAGGACCTCCACAACCCGTGTCCTGTCGAAAGCTCGAAGACTTTCCCTTTTCTGAAGCTCTAATCGCTTCTACTCGGGGCCAAAACGCTGACGACGAGGCACGCAAGCGAACGCGCATGGGGAGGAAGAAGAAAAGGGAGCGGCGGCGCGTCTGCGGCTAGGGCACGAGGGGAGAGGAGAAGGGAGCGGGCAGCTGCGGGTTTAGGGCTCGGGAAGAAAATGTAATAAAAAAAGGGGGAGTCTTTTGCAAAAAGACCCCTCAACTTTCTGGATTTTAACATTTAACTCCCCTAGTTTGCTTTACTAGCCCTTAAGCCCTCAAAATGTATAATTTTATTCCATCTAACTCCCCGAAACTTCGCCTAAGGGGTCGGAAACCCTAGACTCAATTCGGAAAAATTTTGAAAAATTTTCTGGTCCGAATTTTAGAATCGTCGTATTTTACAGAGGACCAGTCGACTGGGAATTCTGTGGGAATATTTTCCTGGGGAGACAGTTGACTGATACTTGTCTCAGTCGACTGGTACCCTATGTTTCTGATTTCTACTTGTTTTCAAAATTTAAATCATTGTTTTACTTTGATGGCATAGGTTAGAATTGATTGGTACAACCTTTTTGATGGTGTCAAAGCGGGAGAATGGAAAGGTTTAAGTTAGAACTTAACTTATTTCTTCATGTTTGTGCAAAATTTAAAAATCATGTGATAGGGTATAGGTTAAGGGGGAGGTTGCATGTTTATGCTTCTTAGTATGTTATTCCTCTAATTTTCAAATTGCTATTTTTGTGTCTTACTTAAACATATTGTCACACATAAAAAAATGAGAAGATTGTTGGTGCAATCGACCCAGGTTTGATCGGATAAATCATGGGTTTTGATGTGTGTATCAATTTGATTAAGTTAGATTTTCATATTAGTTTAATGTGTGTTTGAGTCATGTAGGACTTGGTGGAAGACACATATGGGAAATCTCATCTTGGTGCTCGGGTCCTTGAGTCGGTGAAGGATGACACATCCAACGGACTGACAAATGAGGAGTTACGGAGTTCAGCCGAAGGAAGCAAACTTCAAGGCATACGCAAAGGATGACATCGAGATGAGCTGAGAGCTTGGATGCATCCAAGGGACGAGAGCCAAAGGAAGATAGCATCAAAGGGCGACTCCAGAGAGAATGAGTGTGAGTGTGTAATAGGATCAGTCAATTGGTAGGGATACCAGTCGACTAAACCTGTGAGTTTCAAATAGTAAGATCAGTCGACTGGTCTAGACGGCAATTGACTGGTCTATTCGAAAACTAGATGTTTGGCTAGTCGTTGGTTGAGGACCAGTCGACTGGGCTTGGTAGCAGTCGATTGGTGTCGAGACTGAGCTATTTTGTTAACATCTCTCTCCTCTATTTAAAGGGAGGCTTTGAGACTTGAGAAGGATTAGCTCTTTAGTGAGAGACCTTCTTGATCAAGTGCTCAAGGCTTCCAAGTCTTCTCTCTTCCTCAAACCCTAATTCTCACTTTATAAAGGGAATAGAGACTTTATGAGAGATTGTTCTCCATTGAGGAGGAGAAAGCTCAGCCGGAGATTGCCGAGGACTAATCCACCGAAGGATTGAGGGTTCATCTACCTCAAGGACACGTTATGGAGTAAGTTTAAGCAATCTCCAAACCACATAAACGATAAGTGTTAGCATTGTTTTATTGTTAAGTTTTATTTCCGCTTGCGCAACTAACACGTGTAGGAAGAGAACCGATGCATTTGGGGGCAACGTTTATTCACCCCCCTCCAGCCGAGTCATTCAATCTCGTACAATCTTCATTCCACCAAAATAACCCTTTTTTAGTCATTCTTTATAATACAAAAGGTCTTTGGCTTTTGGTCTTCTCAACCTATTGATGTTCATTAATTTGAATGAATACTAAAGCCTCTTGTTAATCTTTTAACTTTTTTTATTCATCTAATAAATACAAAGGGTTTTGGTCTCTTGGTCTTCCTCTTTAATAATGTTCATTAAACCCTTTTAATGAACACTAATCCCTTTTAAGTTGTTGACTCTAATCTAAATAAGTCTAACTCAGATTAGACTCAATCCCATAATCCAATTGGATTCATTTGAGTCTAACTCAATTAATCCAATTTCGGATCATATTTTAGTGAAACTCAAAATAAGTTATCTCCGAAACATCATGCTCTTTGTGTGTGACCTAATAGGTTCTTGTAACGTTGACATTGTATCTAAACCGCTTTAGACACATAAACAATGAGCGGCATCTACCAATGTATTATTGCTACCCAAGTGATGAGAAAGTCAAGATCCGACCTAACATTTCCATGTCTATTATAATGTATGAATTTGTCCTTCTATTCTTGATATCTAGACTGATCAATGAGGCATAGACCGTGTCATCCTCTTATCAATCTTTGTGTTTTTTGATCCCTAAGTAGACTCACTCAACTAAATGAGCTCAATATCTCATATTGACTCATTTGAGCATGGTTATGCATTTTAGTAGTCCTATTCGATCAAGGGGCTCACAAATATCACTCCTGTTATATAGAAAGGATAGATCCTATCTACATCACTCCGCATAATTTGTTGCATACCCAATTATCGACTTTATAGTTCACATTGTTATGAGTGATGTTTGACGATACCAATATATACAACTGCTTATGTAGGGAATCTTAGTAACTTTAGGTCTAAGGACTATTCATACCAATAGTCACTATGAGAAAGTTTATGACACTCATATAATGATCCATGAAACTTTCTCATGGTGGGTCAATTCAGTATATATATTCTCTAATATATATATACACGCATATGTCAACGTGATATCTCATATTCATGACTTGGTAAATCAAGTCATCAATTAACCTACATGCTAGTCTCAACGTATTAATATTACCCTTGTATATTAATGTTTGACTAGGAATAGTTAAGAGTAGTATTCTCTACAGCCTCTCACAATCAATTCAATCAATTGATGTGTTGTAGATTATAATCTACTATTCTATAACATCATTATATTTATTCAGCTGACACAAGCATGAAATAAATATAATAATCAAAACTTTACCTTTATTAATAAATATGATATTTTATGACCTAAGTCAATCAACTATTGATTGACTCTTAGGGTTTACACCAACAATCTCCCATTAGCACTAAATCCAATCACTGAAGTATCTAATACCAAGTGACCTAGTGTAACCTGTTGGTGCCGGAAGCACCAGATTGAATCTAGTTTTGATAATGGTAAAGGGATCAATGTTAAGTTTATATTGTGATCTAATGGATTTATTAAGTGTGCAGGAAAGTCCTAGTTCACCTAGGCACGAAGTCTTAACCTGCAAGGTTGAGCAAGAAGTCATGGTCGAGGACTAGGTAAGAAGACTTGGCCGAGGGTCAGGAACTGAAGTCCTGATCCGGATGATTGGGAAGGAGTCTTAGCCGAGCGAGGATTGCGGACAGAAGTAGAGGCGGATCGAGGAATGGATGTCTCAAGATCGGGCAGTCTCAGAGGCAGAACAAAAGGCCAACCGGAGGAGCCGGTTGGCAAAAGGTAACTTCTCCTGAGAGGAGTAGGTGAGGACGCGTTCCCCGGAAGAAGGAACAGTAAGCATCGGTTCGACCTAGGGTTTCATTTTGAAATCTAAAGTCAGAACCAAGACAACTCCGGCTGTTATCCATGCATTTATTGTTAATGTTATACTGTTCTTGGACTAACCCTGGTTGCAGGAGTGAAAGGGAGTAACTGTTGCATCTCAGGCACCTGAAAGGGTTCAGGCGCCCGAGAGACCAAACGCCTGACAGGTAACAGGCGCCTGAGTGTTAGGATGTATGCTAAAAGACTTGCCTTTTCTGTATGGACATCCAAATTTTGAAAGAGAATCACAAGATCACTGTTTGCGTGTTTATATTAGTATGTGCATAATTGTTTGTTACTTTACATTGTAGATAATATGGTGTGTGGTGTCACACAAAAGATCATGTTATCAGCCCCTTGTAAAGTATAAGTAGAGGCTCACAACCGAGATGGATTTTGACAAACCATCGGGATGATTGTAGTGTAATTTGGTGTTGGTTTATCTTAACCATAGAATTACACTAGTGCACTTTATGTGCATTGAGCATGATCGATATTAAGGTGATTCAATTTATACTGACTTGATAATTGAATTAGACCTCAGTTTATTATGAAGTACATGCTCTTAATCGCGATATAATAACGGGCACATATACTTAATAGTTATTGCTTTGATTTACCAATGGGCGAGATTTATTCTGTTAAATCGATAGGCCCAGTAAGTTGGGAAATAATACTATTTACATAGTGTGTCGTTGATCATAGACAGAAACCGTGTTCTGGTGAGTCAGGACAATGATGCCCCCTTGATGAGCTCATAAGGTTCATCATGTTAAATCTTGCAAGTGGACTTGGTCCAACATGATGATAAGGATGAGTAGAACTAATCAAGAAGTTAGATGTTGATTAATTAAAATTGTCAGTAATTTAAATTAATCAACAAGCATTCAATATCTTAAACACAGGGAGAAATTATACTCATAATAGGTGGAGCCCATATGTAAATATGGGGGTTGGTGAGGTAGTTCAATGAAGAACCTTTAGTGGAATGGTTCTTCATTAATGGATCGAGCCTTGATCCATTAGGTGGTCAAGACCCAACTCCTCCTCATAGTCCCTATTATAACCCTGTAAATACCCCATAGAGTCATGAAACCAATAATCCAATTCATCCAAGAAAACCCCACAACCTCTCTATTTCTCTCCCTCTCATACTCTCTCACCTAGGGCAAGGAGTTGCGTCGGTGCAAAGGAAGGAAGAGGAGAAGGTCTTCTCCTTTTTTCGCCAGGCATGGAGCTTCATCCTAGGGAGCACTACTTTATGGTGTTCGGCAGGAGAAGGAAGGGCTGAAGGATCGCTGGCGGTGACCACAAACTGGTGGTTTGCGGCGCCGGTGACAAAGGAGAAGAAGGTGCAAAGAAGAAGGAGATTCATCTTCTTTTTCTTATTCTTTTTCCTCTCCATCCTCTTGCTTCCTATCCTCCTCCTTGGCATGCGTATGTTGGGTGTAACGAGGAGTCGCCGGTGGTCGGAAAAGGGAGCTTCTCTTGCTTTCTTTGGTCGGCGGCAAGGACAGAGGAGAAGGGAGGGTTTGCGGCGGCTAGGGTTTTAAGGAAGAAGGGGACCCCTTCTTCCCCTCCTACTTCTTCATCTTCCTCACCTTCTTCATCTCAGCACCCTTGTGGCCGGCGGCGCAAGGATAGGGCAGAAGGTGGTGGCCGGCGGAAGCTCTAGTGACTAGGGTTTGTTGGCACATGGAAGAAGGAAGATAGAGATGATATTGGAATGCCTTGGTGACTACGGATCTTGGTAGATCGTCGCCCACACGACGTCCAAGAGGGCAGGGTCATACAATAGAAGATCGTGAGGTAAAAGGAAAGACATAACCTTCTCTTTGGCTCCTTGTTTTCTATCATTGCATGTGTGGTTAATTAATTATCATTGCTATTAATTATTTGCAAATTAGATGTGATAATTAATTATTTTGGACCTCGATAACAAGAACAAAAACCGACGATCCACTTATCGTCTTTTCGATGACTAATTGGTTAGGTGAGTTACAAGGCTTGAACATCAAGTTTGGCCAAGTTGTAACTCGAATAAATTAGTACGATGACGAGACGGTCATTTGGGAGATAGGTGATGATCCTCGAAATACTAGATTAAATTGTCACGAAAGTGTGGGACCATCAGATTTAATATGAATGAGTGCTGGAAACCCTTTTTACAATCAAAAAATAAAAGCGTAGTAAAGGGGCCACAGGTCGTATTTTTCTCGGGGCTAGTTGAGAGTTTGTTTGATTCGCGCTTGTATTTATGTGTCGTTTATGAATTCGGGTTTCAAATGTGAATTGGATTTGGGTTCAAATAGACATGGAAATGCAATGAAAGCAGAGGAACTTAGCTAATGAGCCAAACAAATTATAGCAATCAACAATTCAATCAATGGCAATTAAATCAATCAATGTAACTTTGCAAAATTCAAGAAATTAGAGCTAGTTTCAAAACTCACTAATGCAGATTTAGCTTCAGGTTTTTGCCATTCAAAACAACCGAATGCTAAGCAATCTATAGACAATTTGGTGCAAAAATCAATGCCGAACTCACTTGATACAAGAGGCATGCCACCAAATCTCGATACGCAAGGAATAAAGTTTATGTGCCAAGATGATACTTGTGTGCAGTCACTATTTTTCATGTGCAGAATTTGATGTGCAGAATTCATTCAAAAATTGAACTTGATGTGCAGAATTTAACTGATCCATACAAAAACCACATGACATGCGAGAATGGATGAGGACTTCAGGAATCAACTCAAGCAAATAAAACTTTAGTCTACTGCAATGTTCAGAAGAAAGCAGAGGCAGAAATGGATGAAGGATTCAAATTCAGCTGAATGAAAATAGAAGCTGAAATCAGGTGCAATAACTCCCTGAAAGGTAAGTCTACTTAATTCCAATCAATGTTGACTCTTTACTTGATACAAAAGCAGGATTTAACTGCTTGATACGCAAGAAATGCAGAGATGATGACTGCTGAAACAAATGTGCAGAAATGCAAATGCAATGGCAAGCCAGAACTGTGTTTAACTTGGCACTAATTCAATGCTGATTTGATGCTCACGTGCCTAAACCAATGCTTGGAACTACAACTGTAGAAACTGCAGTAAACTACAGGAAAGTTGAAGAATTTCAGAACTGCAAAGTTGCAGCAATAAACTGCGGAATTTTCAGAAATGCAGGGAGGGAATTCGGCTGCAAGTTGGATGCAAAACAAGGATTCTGAATTAAACTCAAGTGCATGAATGGAAATCACAGCTCAAGCACAACCCAATTAAATCCTTAAGTTGATACGCAGAAGAGAAGTTGATACAAAAATTCAGTAACAAACTTCAGCATAATTCAGAAACTGTCAAGGCAGGAATGCGTTTGCAGAAATTTCAGTCCAATTCAATTGCAGACCTATGTGCTAAAACTGAGCTGAATGCAAATCTATAACTTGTACAAGATAATTGATGTAAAGCAAATGAATCGATGCAACATTCAAGCACAGATGGATGCAGAAACTAAGGAATCCGAAGCCAATTTCAGAAATGAAATGCAGTGGACTGAATTGAAAACTGAATTACACTGCACAAACTTAATGTTCAGAAAAATTGAGAAGATCCAAAGTTCTCTTGATACAAACTTCAAAGACTGATTACTACACTTGCAGAAATAGCCCAGAATTGCAGGAATTAATTCTGAATGGCAGAATTTTGAAGCTGAAATGCAGAAAACAGGATTTGGAGCGCAAGGGAGAATCTGAAAGAAATACAGAAACGAAATCGAATGCAAAGCTATCTTAGATTAAATGCATAAGCATTGCTAACTGATTTCCTAATTCAAAGAGTAAAACAATACCTAAACCAAATCTGAAATAAACTAAAACTGAACAGCTGACAAATTCTGATACGCTAGCTAAGAAGTCTGATACGCAAGCATCTAAGTGTAAACAACTGAAATTTAATCTAAGAGTTCACTAAACAAGCTTCTAAACTACTTAACTTAAAGATTAGCAACCTAATTAAGCTCAACAATTCAGAAACTTAGAACTAAGTTGCTGGTACGAAAATGCATAAACAGAACATGTGCAGAAATTAAATTACAGCTACGACACAATGTAATTTAACTATCTAAGCTACTCCTCAACTATTCTCCAACTCAAGAGCTCCTTGGTCGTCAATCAAGGGAGAACCTCGGACCCGCAAGCTCCGCAAATCAGTAGAAGAACTGTATCTGCTACTAAATCAGTTCAGACCCTGCTCAAGCCGAAATTTGCTGCCGAATTCTTCAAACTAGCTGTGGTGGCTTGCGATTTTGATTAAGGAATGATCCGCACCATCCAAGGAACCCCTCTGGACAGCTAGGATGCAGTGGCGATGGTGCACAGCTGAGCTCACTGAAATCGGATACCCAAACTGCTGAAACCTCACGCAGCCTTGGTATTGAGCAAAAATCCAATCTGAAACCTCACAGAGACTCTCTTCACTGACCTAACCCTTGCTCTGATGAAGGATTGAGGGATCACGCCTTCGATTGGATGAAAATCTGAAGAACACGATGAAGAACTGAAGAAACTACTGTAGCGGCGAAGACGCGATGAAGGGAAGAAGTTGCGCGTTTCTGATTAAATAGGAACCAATGGACGGTCCAGATTGATCCACTTCAATCCAACGGCTGATCTTGCTCTGATTTGAGCCAAACTTTGATGATGATGATCTGGGGTCAGGATCTGCCTTGTGGTAGCTCGGATCCTCCAGATTTGCAACGGATGGTCCAGATCAACTTAGTCTTTGAATGGACGATCTAGAGCCCTCCGAGCTTGATCCAACGGTTGATTGAGCTCTGATTGGAGTGAAACCTTCAGATCTTGATCATAGTGCTTGATCAACCCTAACCCTAGCTCGGATTGCTTCAGATTGTCCCGGATGGCTCAGATCTAGCCGCTCTTGAATCGGACGGCCCGGATTAATTGTAAACTTGATAATTCGATCCGGTTCACTTCCAACTCAAGTTTGACCCAATATGCTCTTGGTCCAGGATCTTTTCATGCCTACAAAAAATATATCAGAAAATTAGTGGCCAAATAATCTCAAAATGTGCAAATTTGCAATTAAGTCCAAAATAAGAGGAAATCCTAAAACCTAGGGTAAAATCACAATTAAGCAATAAAAACATAGGTCAAACATGGATTTTAGCAATTAAAATAATCAACAAAATGGTATCTATCAATAGGTCTCCATTCGGATTAATTTTTTTTTTAATCTGTAGACATGGAGAGGTTTCCCATGGACGACCCAGTATTCGCTTAGGAAACCCGCTATGCTATCCAACACTGAGTTGAGGCGTTTCCAGCGGGTGAGAGGCTGAGCTGGCAGGTTGCCACGTCAGCATCTCAGGCGCCGTAAGCCATCAGGCACCTCAAAGGTCCCAGGCGCCCAAGACTCAGAGATAGAGTTTTTGCTAAGCCTGCGGATAAGGATGCACTCAATTCGCGACACGTGGCAGGTGCCCAAGAGCCCAGAGGCGCCCGAGAACAACCTATATTAGGGGCTTCACCCCTTTGCTTCCATAACACATCTCACAAGAATTCAGAACATCTTTCATGCAACTCAAGCACTCCAACGCTCTCCGTATTTCTTCCGTGCTCGAATTTTCCGCGCCAACAACGATCAAGAACGATGACACACTACCCGAGACGCTTTGCAAATACTTAAGTGTCGTCGGTATATTTTTAATTTCGCTGTTTAATTTTGTACTCAAATTCTACATTTGTAAATCTTATTTGAGTTATAGAATTGCCCAACAAAAACGGTCAAGGACCATGGGCCTTGGAGTAGAAGTCGTTACAGACTCCGAACCAAGTAAAAATAAACAATGTTAGCATTGTTTGTTTTCATTTTCCGCTGTGTTTTCTCTTTTCCAAAAATTTCTAGTAATTGCTATTCACCCCCCCCCCCCCCCCTCTATCGATTACAACGATCCCAAATAACCATCACGCTTTCTCTATGCCAAATCCATGGTTGGTGGGTTTGCTATGTTAGTATCTATTGGCTCCTTACATAGTCCCGCATCTCCTCTAAATGTCAAGTAATAATATTTAGTTCATCTCACGTACATAAGAATAATCTTGAGAGTAATCCAATGACATTCACCTAAATTTGACTGGTATCTGTTTGTCATGCTCAATGCATATGAGCCATCAGGGCAAGTATAAAGCATGACGTACATGATAGATCCTATAATAGTTGCATAAGGAATTTGATCCATACGGTCCCTCTCCTCCTTGGAAGAGGGGCATTAAGTCTTCGAAAGACTCACACTATATGATATCGGTAGGAATCCCCTTTTGAAATTTTGCATAGCAAAATAATTAAGCACCTTGTCAATATATGTGCTCTGACTTAGGCCAAGCAATTTGTTAAATCTATCTCTATAGATCTTGATGCCTAAATTGTAAGCTTCTTCACCTAAATCCTTCATCGAGAAATAATTCTCAAGCCATGTTTTCACAGACCGTAATAAAGGGATATCATTTCCAATGAGGAGTATGTCATCTACATACAAAATCAGGAAGATAATTGTGTTCCCACTAACCCTCTTATAGACATAGGGTTCATCTTCATTCTTGATGAAATCAAACACTTTGATTGCATCATCGAATCAAAGATTTCAGCTTCGAGAAGCTTGCGTTAGTCCATAAATGGACCTTTGCAACTTACATACATTTCCAACATTCTTTGGATCTACAAAACTCTCTGGTTGTGTCATGTACACAACCTCAAGTAGATTTCCATTCAAAAATGTGATTTTGACATCCATCTGCAAAATTTCATAATCATGGTAAGTTATAATAGCAAGCACGATTTGAATAGACTTAAATATCACAATTGGTAAAAAGTTTCATCATAGTCTCCATGAATCTGCTTGTTTAGCTACCAGTTGTCCTTTATAGGTATGTATAAGACCATCCATATCAGTCTTTCTCTTAAAGACCCACTTACACCCAATGGGTTTGATCTCCTTAGTTGAATTAACCAAAGTCCATACTTGGTTAGTGTACATGGAATCAATTTTGGACCCATAGCATCTAGTCATTTCTCAAAATCCGAGCTCATCATAGCCTCCTGATATGATGTAAGCTCGTTCAAATCAATAAGAATGACATCATCATGGTCAAATAAGATAAATGAATATCTCTCAGATTGATAACGTATCCTATCATATCTGCATAGAGCTTCATCTACTTGAATATGTTGTGATTCCACAACTTCTTGTGCAACAAACTCATGATCCACAATACGTTGTGATGTCTATTTAATTTCCATCAAGACCTCAGTACTATTTTCTACATCTTGAACTTCTTTAAGATGAATTTTACTCTCACTAGTTCTTCTAGAAAGAAACTCTTGTTCTAGAAAAACGTCATTTCTAACGACAAACACTTTACCTTGTGTGAGATTTATAAAAGTAAAATCTCTTTATTTCTTTGGGATATCTTACAAAATATCACTTATTTGATTAGGGTTCTAATTTTTGTGAGACTTGACGTCAAGCGTAAGCCTCACAAACCCAAATCTTTATAAAGGACGTCTTGGGACTCTTCCAGTTCATATCGTATATGGTCTCTTTATGACAGCTTTAGATGGAACTCGGTTAAGTGTGAAAATAATCGTCTCTAGAATAAATTCCCAAAAGGAAGTAGGAAGTTCTGTGTGACATCATCGATCATACCATATCTAATAAAGTACGGGTTCTCCTCTCGAATACACCATTCCACTGTGGTAACTCATAATGGAATGACCTTTAGTTAAATTAGACTGCTTAATACACCACTCCTAATAAATTACGATTTCTCCTCTCCCAGCGCCTCTGCCAACACAGATCTAGCATATAAGTACAATTAGAAGATCTATCATTAGAAGATATGTGTGAGTCATCATCAATCATACCATATCTAAGAAAGTATGATTTCTCTTCTCGCCAACACTGATGGTTAGGATGGGCCTTCATGTGTGCTTTTCCGATTTAGCCTGGTGGCCCATTGAATAACTGGACAAGAAGAGATTATCTTGTGTCATTTATGTAATGAAAATCTTCCTTAATATTAGTTGAATGCTAGCTTTTGTTGCACGCTCGCGCCCGTTTCATCTCCTTTTGTTTCTGCAATTTTTTTTAGCATCACCTCCTCAATCCGGATCGGAAAATATCAAAAATTTTAGTATATCATACAAATCATACCAAAATATACTATTGATATAAATAAATGTCAGTATATCAAAAATTTCGATACGGTATTATATTATACTAAACTTTTCTATATATACCGAATAAATTTTTATCATAAATCACAATGGTCTTGGTTTTAGAAATCCAACACCATTGTGATTTATGATGAATTCAATACCAAACAATTTTGGTGGGTAATTAGACAAATATAATTCTTTTTTCTTTTATAATTTTGGCATATAGAAAATATGAAACAATTTTGGTATGAACGATATAGAATTTAACCATACTGAAAACTCGGTATACCAAAATTTTGGTATACTGAAATTGTTGGTGCAGTTTGCACTAACGGTCAAACTCAGGTTTTGATGTACGATGAAGTATTAAAGTCAGTGTTTTGTTTTCTAACCTTGTTACTGAGTGTGCGGGATCGAAAAGCTTAAGAACTGTCTCCAAGCTGACGTCCAAGGTGGTGGAGTCTTGGCAAAAGTCTAGTTGGGCCTGAGGGGTTGTCTGCTAGCCGAAGTCCAGGGTAGTAGAGTCCTAGCAAAAAGACCAAGGTGGTGGAGTTTGGATGGGTGGTCGCTGACAGAGTCTGATTCCGAGTTCGGAATCAATAGTTATGGCCTTCGGAAGATTGCTGTGTCAAACAGCAAAATTGAGGTGCCTCATATCAAACTTGAAGCGCTTTCAGGAGGATAAAATGCATTGTTTGCAGATCGGATAAGCCTCAGAAATAAGGCACCTCAGTTGGTAACTGGGGCGCCTTAGATGCTCTATAAAAGGGCAGTTTGAGGAGGTTGTTGACTAGAATTGATATTTGAAGCTACTCCAAGGCTTCTGCTATTCCGTCTTCATGTTGGGGCTTCTATTACGACTTGATTATGACCGACCACTACCGAAGACCGACACCAACACACGAGCCTAATCGAGATTCTACGTCTGTGTTGGTAACAATTTAAGTTCTGTATTTAATTCATTGTTGCTTATAGGAAGTGTAGGATTGTTACACTTCCTACTCATCTGTACTCGATCACTCTACCGGGAGTCTACTGGTAGAGGGTTTTTAGTGGATTGCCCATCGGAAAGGTCCAAGGGACCTGGGCATTCGAGTAGGAGTCACTAAAGGCTCTGAATGAAGTAAAATTGAACTGCGTCAATTTTTTTATGTTTGTTTTTTCGTTAGTTTCCGCTGTGTACTCACATTTTATTAAAGTTAAAAAAAACAACATTTTTTTTTAAAGACAAGTGATTCACCCCCCCCCCCCCTTCGCACGTGCAACAGTCCTACAAGTGTTATCAGAGTCTCGTTCGCTCTGAATCAGTGCAACCACCGTAAGACCCGAGGGTAATTAAATCTATTTTTTATTTAATTTTTTAGTTTTCATACACAGTCTAGATTTAGTATGATTACCTATCTTTAGATAGTTATTTTCGATCAATTTTACTCGAAGTTGGTGCAACACCACTCGAGTCAGTTTTTCTATTACCTTCTTCCTCCCGCACTACTAATTCAAGACCTAGTCTTGTGATTCTCTTTTCTCTCTATTTTTGTGCATGAGAATTTTCATGGAGTCTAAAAGTATACAAGGGTGAAACATCAATGAACCTCTACCATACGATCATGAGGATTTCAACTGTCACGCCCCGAGACCCAGGAGCCGCTGATCCAATAGAAAATCGGACAACACCTCCCCTGTCCGGCGGACAATTTACACATACATACAACATAATAGACAAACACACGCAATATATATTTGGCCTCAGGCCTCCAAAGTAAATAAACACAATATAAAGACACAAAACAACTAAGTAAATCATACCTGACTGCGGACCGGTCCGACTTACGACGAAACAACCAATACAAAAGCCCCTTAGGGCACATGACACTCATACGACATATACAAATCACTAACAGAAATATAAAACAAGTGTACTACAAGTACAAGGCAAAAATATGTCGACGCGATGGGTAGGGACTGGCTGCCGGGCTCTTCTGGCGACTCCAAGTATCTCAACCTGAAATAAAAACATATGGCAACGGTGTGAGTCCATAAACTCAGCGAATACCCAGTAGATATGCATAGTATGTTATAATAACAATAGAAGCCTACGCTGATACAACCTCCTATGAACAGTAGGAAGAAAGGGTATACTGAACATACTGATTAAAGATACATACCAGAATCCATCTATCCTGCAGAGAGTGAAATAAATCCCTATGGAACAAGTATAACATATAAACCAAGGTATATAGGTATCCAGTATATGCATGTCAATCAAGTGCAGCAAATAAATGCAGCAAACACAATCAAGTGCACAATGCATCGTATGCATATGATGCAATGTCATGGTCACCCCCTAACACCAGTCAAGTCACCGAGACAGGCGATACTGTGTCGGCCGAGTGGGTAGAGCTGTGACACTGTACGCACCCTGCTATCACTGCTCCTGAGTGACTGAGTGGACAGGATGCTGGTGGAGTGAACACTCCGCCCCATATATATATGGGGGAGATATCTCTCTCATCTTCTCTGGTCTATGGGAAGAGAAGGGATCCCTGCTTGCTACCACGCTCCAAAACCACTACCCATGAGCGGTGGAGCGGAGCAATACAGAGCAAATGCACACACGCTACGGTATCCACTAACCCATGAGTGGCCGTGTGTGCCTATCATGTGCCGGAAAACGATTAGGCTCAACCACAAGGGAGTCGCTGATCGCCGGCATGCAACAATGCAAGGATGGTGCATGATAGATACACATACCGCCCTCCCAAGTCCTCAGTATACTAGGTCTCGGTCTGAATTCCTATAACAGGAAATACAGTTAACCTACAAGGTATACTGGCCGAAAACTACAGATCCCTCAGGGTCAAAGGCAGGAGATACATCACGATCTCTAAGCATACATCTATATATGACACTACCTGATACTGTATGGAACTAACAGCATAATAACTCAGGGATAACTAACAAGTATCCAGAACGGACATAACAATTAAGGGATAACTAACAAGTATCCAGAACCGACATAATAACTCAGGGATAACTAACAAGTATCCAGGTCAGGCAATATAACTCAGGGATAACTAATAAGTATCCAGAACAGACCTAATAACTCAAGGATAACTAACAAGTATCCAGGACAGGTATACTAACTCAGGGATAACTAAATAAATATCCAGAACATGAATAATAACTCAGGGATAATAGATAAGTATCCAGAACATGAATAATAACTCGGGGGTAACTAACAAGTATCCAGAACATGAATAATATCTCAGGGATAGCTAACAAGTATCCAGGTCATGAATAATAACTCAGGGATAACTAATAAGTATCCAGAACATGAATAATATCTCAGGGATAGCTAACAAGTATCCAGGTCATGAATAATAACTCAGGGATAACTAATAAGTATCCAGAACATGAATAATATCTCAGGGATAGCTAACAAGTATCCAGGTCATGAATAATAACTCAGGGATAACTAATAAGTATCCAGAACATGAATAATATCTCAGGGACAGCTAACAAGTATCCAGGTCATGAATAATAACTCAGGGATAGCTAACAATTATCCAGAATAGGCATAATAACTCAGGATAGCGTATAAACTTACTGCTATCTATAACAGACAATGCATAGCAATATGACAATATCTAAAAGATAAGTCAAAGGGTACCCGCCTCCAAGAGTGAAGTCCGTATCAGAAGCAGAAAGAACCACCCGTCAATAATCCAATCAAGCTCCTGTATCAAGGACGTATTTGATTAGCTATTATACAAATGATAGATAACTAATAAATCCCTAAATCATGCTCGGGTTAACCTAATCATTTTCTTTCCCTTTAATTACCTTTAATTAAATGAAAGGTTTCTAATTACTCAGCGTCATTAAGATTAGGTTCAATTTCTAAGTTTATTCACAATCTCATAATCATTTAATTAACCATGTGATTAAATGATTTGTGTCACATACAATCTCCTTATTTCCAATGAAACCTAATCCCCTCCAATTGGCACAGGTTGGACTACACAAACTGCCACCATAAATTCCATGGAATCAAGATTAGATTTAAACCTAACACATCCCAAGACAAAGTGATCATCTCAGGCTATGATTCGATTAGGAAACTTCCAAAAGACACAGGCAAGAACAACCACTAGTGATCCTAAAGTAGAATCCGGATCACAACTCAAGACCAATCGGGTGAAAATCCGAAAGTCCATCAAACACCCACTATATGGAAACCCATCAACCCAATTCTCAATTCAAATTAGAGCTAGATCAGATAGCAAAATCCAAGAATAAACATTCCATTATAGCTACTGATGATAAGGGTTTACCAAGTTCAATCCCATGTGAATTCCAACTTCCTAATCAAACTGAAAATAAACCTATCATGATTCAAAACCTACTTAAACAATCCAACCACATGAACATAATAAATCCATAACTCTGTAGGAATCAAAAGAACAGATTCCGGCACATCAATGAAACAACATCGCTATAGTAACAAGAACAAACCCAACAGAAATCCAGAGATCATCCATCCCTTACCTGGAGCCTGAGCAACCCTCCACGGCAGAGCTCCTGTTCGCACAGGGAGTTGGCCTAAATCAACCAGAAAACAAACATCCAAGCTTTAGCCGCTAATCCCAGATGAAGGAGTTGCTATATCAATTCAAATCACACTCCAATTCCCTGCTCCATCACTGATCACAGATCTCTAACAGAGACAACATAGAAATCCATTACAACCAAAACTTATGGCAAAAACCCAATCCAATAACTCCTCATCAACAGACCTCACAACCTCACATTAGCATCACCCCATAGTATCAACTGATCAAAACTTAAAGAAAAACCTATTCCATTACAGTGACAATCCATACAACAACTTCACAGCTCAACTCCCTTGGGTAGATTCAATTCAAATGCAAGAAGTTCTTCGATCAAAGACTCACCTGTGAAATTTCAATTTAGTAGGCAAGATCCTCACGAACATCAACTATTAGAATCAGTCCTTCCCTAGCAGCATCGGCGACGGCGAGAGAAACCCCGATTACACAAACACCCAAGGTAGCACTCGAATCTCAAGCTAGACGCCTTGGCCACACATCCTCAATGCTGGAGTTGGCTGCGCACAAGCAATAGGGGAAGAAGATGCCCTTGTTGCCGAATCTCTCTGGAGCCAACCGGAGATGAGTGGAGATCATCGTCCCTGGCAACAAGGCAGCGATCGGGTTTGGGTTCAGCGGCGATGAGGGCTCGCGAAGGACTGGAAAGCAGTGGACGCAAGGCCTAGGTGTTGGTTGTGGCGAAGCATTGAGGAAGAAGAGAGCTACGGAGAAGGGATCGGCCGCTCGTCTGTGGCTAGGTCACGCGAAGGAGAATGGAAGAAAAGAAGTCGGCGTCGGGTGTGCTTTGGCTGCGCTGCGCTAGGGCACAAGGGTCGGCTGCGGGCGTTTGGGAAGGAAACGAAAGTTTTAAGTGAGGAGAATTTTATAGAAAAGCCCCTCTACTTCTAGAAAGTCCAATCCTGCCCTTAGGGTAAGGGTTTTAAATGTTTAACCCTCCAATATTCTAATCCACCTCAATAATTCTCTAGGGTTAGATTATTTACCCATTCGTAATTTACAAATTTACCGGTAAACCCTTGATAAGTTTTAAGTTTTACAATAAAGCCCCTTGGGCTCCTCTCGTAGGGCTGAAAACCCTAGACTCAATTCGGAAAAATCCTGAAAAATTTTCTGGATCGAATTTTCGAATCACCGTATTTTACATTCTCCCCCACTAATAAAAATTTGGTCCCCAAATTTTACCATTCCTCCTACAGCACACACTAACAGCTAAACATGTCTGTACTCTTCATGAGTAATCACTTCGTCTAATATCCCAAGGTCACATTGCTACAAGCATATGGAGTTATCAATCAAGAGGTTATCATCCGACAACCAGGAACAACCGAACAACCATTCAGTCATCACAACTGTCCAGGGCACTCACTCCTAAGATCACTGGCACCAAGTCTATACTCCGATGCTTAAATATAAAATGTCAAATTTAGGTGTAGCATCTGAGTATCCCCAAGTCAATAACAACCTCTCAAGTCATATGTAGGTATATATATATCCTTTAACAGGCCTTCAGAAGATCACATATAATTTTAAAAAAAAATTGTGCCAATATATCGTACCATATGCTGCTATCAATAACAGACTTCCTAAATAATCAACCACCGAAAGATCATCTATCCACCGAATGATCCATCAAAAAGCTACAATCCGGCAGGTCCACATCCACTAATAGAATCCTCAAAATACAACCTATCATAGAGATTCGTCAATCTCAATCAACCTCTCAACACCAACTAGAAAGTCCACGGTGATAACAACCCTATCATCCGTTCAACTAGTAGGTCCACGATGGGAGTCTAATAACCAAAAACCAATGGTCATCGTTGACATTCCTGATTAATATCCTATATCTCGCCGGAAGATAAGGATACATCTAACTCCACATCCTCCCCACCCTAGCGGGTCATACATCTCGATGCACCATCGAGATTATCCACCCACGAACACTCGATCTATGAGTCAAAATCCTTCATAGAATCACGGACAATAAACGAGTCGACCAACCATCGGCTCGTAACCCAATATTCTCTGATTCCTTCACTCAAGGTTCAGAAACCTCCGAGTTCCAACTCCATAACATACAAACACGCTATCTCTCATGAGTATCTCAGTATAATCACAAAGTGATTCTTTGTTCCCTAGAAGTCATCATAGGCCTCTTCCACCCCAAGGTGGTCTAGCCTCGTAAGGGATTCGCCTCAGCGCAAATCATAAGCCCAATGGTATCTTCTTAGGTTATCCGAATCAAGTACAAACGGTAATCCCATAAGTGTCAGCAGTTAGCTCTACATTTTTCTGTATCGGCCCAAGTCACCTATCAAACTGTACCGTCTAGGTCATCAACCAGGTACACATGATCCATGATCAAAGTCCTCATCAAATAGGATGTATCAATCCTCTACTAACAATGATAGCATATAGCTAATGCTACCCTTCTACATCCATGTAGGTCAGAAACCCTAGTCGTGCCGTCCAGGTCACCTAACCAGGCACATGCAACCCAAATGTCTGAAATTCCTTACACTAGGATAAGTCGATCCTATACCGATTGAGCCAACTGTGGTAAGCAGCTCCAGTTCTCGCTCAGCTAATAATAGCTAGAATACATACTACATATAGTAAGGTCTGGAAAAGTTCAAATTCCTTAACCTCCAATAGGTTGTCAACATACTCGACCTTGGCTTTCCGACTCAACAATCGGTGCCCCTAGAGAATTTACATCCTCCACTCCAAGATCTCATCCGCAACAGGTTACTATTCGCTCACATGAACGATCATGAATGAGATAGATTGACTACATGTCAATCCAACTAAACGAAGTCTAAATATATCAATCCATCAAGTATGTATATAAGATCCCAAGAGGCTGGGATAGTCTAACCAAGTTACTAGTTAGGTATAAGGATAATAACATTATCCGATAACATGAGAGGAATTTTAACCATACCTAAATATAAATGAATGAAAACATAATCCCATGACATAAGAGAATTCCTAACCATACTTTAACATACAGGAATAGTCACATGATCCAATAATATGGAAGAATTTCTAACCATACCTAAATATACAGGAATAATAACATGGTCTCATAACATAAGAGAATTTCTATCTATACATAACTATACAGGAATAACAACCTGATCCAATGACATGTAAGAATTTCTATCCATCCTAACTAGGATAAGGGATACAAGAGGTTAGAAGAAATACCTGTCGCCTGAAGAAGTCCCATCGCGCCAAGTCCCAAACAACCACATCGATAAAACTATTCCGAACAAATCCGAAAAGACTCGTAAAACAAGTAGACACCGTAACTCACAAGTCCCGAGGTATCTCGCAACCTGGGCTCTGATACCAAAATAAATTGTCACGCCCCGAGACCCAGGAGCCGCTGATCCAATAGAAAATCGGACAGCACCTCCCCTGTCCGGCGGACAATTTACACATACATACAACATAATAGACAAACACACGCAATATATATTTGGCCTCAGGCCTCCAAAGTAAATAAACACAATATAAAGACACAAAACAACTAAGTAAATCATACCTGACTGCGGACCGGTCCGACTTACGACGAAACAACCAATACAAAAGCCCCTTAGGGCACATGACACTCATACGACATATACAAATCACTAACAGAAATATAAAACAAGTGTACTACAAGTACAAGGCAAAAATATGTCGACGCGATGGGTAGGGACTGGCTGCGGGCTCTTCTGGCGACTCCAAGTATCTCAACCTGAAATAAAAACATATGGCAACGGTGTGAGTCCATAAACTCAGCGAATACCCAGTAGATATGCATAGTATGTTATAATAACAATAGAAGCCTACGCTGATACAACCTCCTATGAACAGTAGGAAGAAAGGGTATACTGAACATACTGATTAAAGATACATACCAGAATCCATCTATCCTGCAGAGGGTGAAATAAATCCCTATGGAACAAGTATAACATATAAACCAAGGTATACAGGTATCCAGTATATGCATGTCAATCAAGTGCAGCAAATAAATGCAGCAAACACAATCAAGTGCACAATGCATCGTATGCATATGATGCAATGTCATGGTCACCCCCTAACACCAGTCAAGTCACCGAGACAGGCGATACTGTGTCGGCCGAGTGGGTAGAGCTGTGACACTGTACGCACCCTGCTATCACTGCTCCTGAGTGACCGAGTGGACAGGATGCTGGTGGAGTGAACACTCCGCCCCATATATATATGGGGAGATATCTCTCTCATCTTCTCTGGTCTATGGGAAGAGAAGGGATCCCTGCTTGCTACCACGCTCCAAAACCACTACCCATGAGCGGTGGAGCGGAGCAATACAGAGCAAATGCACACACGCTACGGTATCCACTAACCCATGAGTGGCCGTGTGTGCCTATCATGTGCCGGAAAACGATTAGGCTCAACCACAAGGGAGTCGCTGATCGCCGGCATGCAACAATGCAAGGATGGTGCATGATAGATACACATACCGCCCTCCCAAGTCCTCAGTATACTAGGTCTCGGTCTGAAATCCTATAACAGGAAATACAGTTAACCTACAAGGTATACTGGCCGAAAACTACAGATCCCTCAGGGTCAAAGGCAGGAGATACATCACGATCTCTAAGCATACATCTAGATATGACACTACCTGATACTGTATGAAACTAACAGCATAATAACTCAGGGATAACTAACAAGTATCCAGAACGGACATAACAATTAAGGGATAACTAACAAGTATCCAGAACCGACATAATAACTCAAGGATAACTAACAAGTATCCAGGCAGGCATATAACTCAGGGATAACTAACAAGTATCCAGAACAGACTAATAACTCAAGGATAACTAACAAGTATCCAGGACAGGTATAGTAACTCAGGGATAACTAATAAGTATCCACAACATGAATAATAACTCAGGGATAATAGATAAGTATCCAGAACATGAATAATAACTCGGGGATAACTAACAAGTATCCAGAACATGAATAATATCTCAGGGATAGCTAACAAGTATCCAGGTCATGAATAATAATTCAGGGATAACTAATAAGTATCCAGAACATGAATAATATCTCAGGGATAGCTAACAAGTATCCAGGTCATGAATAATAATTCAGGGATAACTAATAAGTATCCAGAACATGAATAATATCTCAGGGATAGCTAACAAGTATCCAGGTCATGAATAATAACTCAGGGATAACTAATAAGTATCCAGAACATGAATAATATCTCAGGGATAGCTAACAAGTATCCAGGTCATGAATAATAACTCAGGGATAACTAATAAGTATCCAGAACATGAATAATATCTCAGGGATAGCTAACAAGTATCCAGGTCATGAATAATAACTCAGGGATAACTAATAAGTATCCAGAACATGAATAATAACTCGGGGATAGCTAACAAGTATCCAGGTCATGAATAATAGTTCAGGGATAACTAATAAGTATCCAGAACATGAATAATATCTCAGGGATAGCTAACAAGTATCCAGGTCATGAATAATAGTTCAGGGATAACTAATAAGTATCCAGAACATGAATAATATCTCAGGGATAGCTAACAAGTATCCAGAATAGGCATAATAACTCAGGATAGCGTATAAACTTACTGCTATCTATAACAGACAATGCATAGCAATATGACAATATCTAAAAGATAAGTCAAAGGGTACCCGCCTCGTAATGTCGTGTACATATCTCGGAGAGAATCCCCTCGCGATCAACCGTACATATCTGAAATCAAAATTCTATATCAAAGACCCAGTTTAGCTATTTACACAATTACTAAATTAGCTAAACTAGCTACTAAATATAATTAGGATTAAAGCTAATTACATCATCCACTTAATTAACCCTTAACCCAACTTAGCTATTAGGTTAACCCCCAAGTTACAAGCAAGGTGAACACTAAACTCAATTCTAATCCTTGAGTTGATACAACACCTTATCGTCAACACATCCACCTACAAATAATGGTCCTCATGGCTAGAACCCAAGCACAAACCATGGGAGATCACCCACAACAACAAACCTCAAAAGATCACAGAGTTACTACTCAAACACAAATCCATACAACATCAATCTAAAACCAATTCTAACATTCAACCACATAGCAGAAAATTACCAAGACTATCGAATCAAATCCAAAAGCCAATCAAAAATCAGGTTATCATCGAACCCTCAATTTGAACACAGAATAGATTCTAATTACATCTACTGATCAACACAGAAATCCACCACAAACCTCATCTCAATCGTATACTAACCCAAAGATTCAATCATTATTGACCCATTAATTTCCACCAAAACATCCTAGCATTAACCAACCCGAAGCAATTAGCTAATCACAATATCACTCAACTACTAATCTAAACTGATTCAACATCATGTCCAAGATCCAGCATATTAGACCCAAACATCAAAACTTAGGGTATATCAGACTGCAGGACAACAAAGGATCACCCATCCAAAGCTCACCAAAACCATACCCCAAGTGATCAATCCCTATTACAATATAGTATCACACGGCACAAGCTCTACAACTCAGAGCACAGCACCAACATAGGGTTATCACCATGATCAACCATGTCATACAGGATATAACTTCGTCCAAATTATTCCACTATAACAAACACCACAAAGCTCACGGCAAGAAGTTTTACAAGCTTGTAAGATTCATTAACAAACTAACCTAAAATAGGATTCAAATCCAACATCAAGTTCTAAGATCCATGGTCAGACCCGAGCATAAATTCCCGCCTACTGATCCACATCAAAACCACCATGGAAATCTCTAAATCTCATTAACCGATCTTACCTGCCAAGATTTCGATTTGATGCAATCGGCAACCAACAGCGAAAACCGAGAGAATATCTTCCTTTGATGGGCCCTCTTCGATCCCAGATCCACTTTCCCTAACAGTGGGTGGCCGGCGATGGCATGGCAAGACAACAATGCCCCAGACGGGCAAGATCTAGCAGCTGATCGAATCGGGGCTAGGGTACTGGAAGTGGAACCGCAACGTAGTGGGGATCGGGGAAAGCAGAAAGCTCTCGGCCGGCGATGGATCGAACCAAGAGAAAAGCGAAGAGGCGATGGGCGCTTAGGCGATCTCACACAACCAAGGGGACGGCGGCATCGACTTCCTTGGCGAGGTAATGGAACTGCACCGGCGACCGTACCGTGCTGGTGAGGATGATGTGACAGGCGATCGAGGCGGCGCCAGAGGAGAGGACCGGGATTTAGGCTGCTGCTAGGTCACGCGAAGAAAGAAGAGTCGGCTGTGGCTGGGTTCGTGACTCTTGGCGTGAGAAGGAAGGGTTTATAAGTGATCGATCATTTTGCAGAAAAGCCCTCAACTCTACCAAATTCAAATCCTACCCTTAGGGTAAGAGTTTTAGCCATTTAACCCTCTATTTTACTATAATCCGTCTCAAAAATCATTAGGGGTAAATTATTTTCCCTTCCGTAATTTAAGAGTTTACCTGTAAACCCTTGATAAGTTTTAAGTTTTTACAATGAAGCCCCTTGGGCTCTTCCCGTAGGCCGGAAACCCTAGACTCTATCCGGAAAAATCTCGAAAAATTTTCTGGTCCAGATTTTCAAATTTCTGTATTTTACAGATCAAGCACACAGCAGGAAGATCACACAACCAGAAATCAACCACTCATCACAAACTGAAATCAAACAGGAACCAAGATCCCAATCAGTGCCAATTCACTGGCACACGCCTGATCAACATCTGCCCAAATCAACCTTACAGGGGCAGCAACTAGAGGCAATCTAATCCCAAAATTCGATCTAAAATCGAATAGCAAGAAACTCAATCGCAGAAGGGAAACAATTATCCAGTCAGCTTCCTCCCACTCGAAACTAAGCAACACAGCAATCAAGCTCAACTTGAAAATCCAACTCACCTCAACCGTCCGAAGCTTGAGATCGCTGGCACGGATCTGTATTAGCGAAGATGAGAAGAAGAGATCCCAGTTGTGCCCGGTAACTCCGGCGATAGCGTGATCGGCGCCAAGCTGCGCCCCGTCGGGAATCTTAGCCACAGTGGCGCAGCCGCGAGACTTCAGTGCGTGTAGGAAGAAGGAGCAAGTCACGGCTCTCCGGTGGCTCAGATTGTCTTTGCTCGGCCGGAGACAATGAAACCTCGCCCGCCGTCGGAGCCCAGAGACGAAGAAGAAATCGGGAAGAAGAAGAGGAAAAATCGCGGCGCGTGATCTGCCACGGAGAAAAGTAGGGCTTTAATTGCCCTAGCTCTTTTTCATTTAAGCCCTTCCTTTCCTATAAGCCCCCTAATGTTTTGATATTTAACAGAAAATGTTTAATTTCTAAAAAAAAAGAAAAAATCGCTCGAGCGCTCAGGGGCGCGCATAGTTGGGCGCGCACTGTATCACTATATATATATATATATATATATATATATATATATATATATATACACACACACACACACACATAACTTTGTTATGATGCACAACTTATGGTGCATAACCATGAGCACTTGCTTAGGTGGCGAAATCTTGATCATTCATCTCTATCATGCATTTTTATGGGTGATGTGCAGGTTGCCACCTATGCAGGTGCCCATGATTGTGCAGCATAAGTTGTGCACCATATATATATATATATATATATATATATACGGTTTTGCTCTGCAGACCAGTCACCCAGACAGATCAGGCAAGCCTGATCGGTCTGGCGCTCGGTCGCGCACGCGATCTACACAGAGCGGTCCGCAGGAGAGAAAAACTATGGTGCACAACTTATGGTGCACAACCATGAGCACCTGCTTAGGTGACAAAATCTTGATCATTCATCTTTATCATGCATTTTTGATGGGTGATGTGTAGGTTGCCACATATGCAGGTACTCATGGTTGTGCACCATAAGTTATGCACCATATCAATCCTCATATATATATAATATAATGTTATGATGCACAACTTATGGTGCACAACCATGAGCACATGCTTAGGTGGCGAAATCTTGATCATTCATTTCTATCATACATTTTTGATGGGTGATATGTAGGTTGCCACCTATGCAGGTGCTCATGATTATGAACCGTAAGTTATGCACCATATATATATATATATATATATATATATATATATATATTACTTTACTAATCTCAACAAATTTAAAACACATTTAAAAGTTTAGTAATAGAATATTTATAATCCAGACTTATAGTCATATATATATATATATATATATATATATATATATATATATATATATATATATGACGTGGAGATGAGGACGTGGTGGTCCAACTTGTCAGCGAAAAGAGAAAAAATTCGAGCGAAGAGAGATTTTTTCGCTGCGTCTTCGAGCGCGGGATTTCTCTTTCTTCTCCGCCGACTCACCCGACTCCCTTTTACTTTTTCACCCGCTGCGTTTCTCCACCAAACCAGCTGCGGAAGATCCGGCGCCGCGATCCCCTCCGCCTCCACAAGAACGACGGGCGGAAGGAAAACTCGAGGGGCTCCTCCTCCTCGACGTCAGAGAGGCGAAGAAGACCCGAAGGGCCATACCAAAGGCGGCGCGTGACCATGTGAAGGCGGCACGTGACCAAAGGCAGCCGTCGACGACCTTTACTTTGAATCCGGCTTCAAAGTTTTTCCCCAAACAAGCTGTGGAAGATCCAACGCCATTCTTCCTCTCTGTTCGTGCAGCGTCTTCAGCGCCGTTCTTGACGGATCGAAACCCCGTTTCGCCAATCTTGACCGCCTGTCTTTGGGAGAAAGGAAGCAGCTTGATCAAGGTCATTTTCATTTTCATCTTCATCTTATTTGGGATAGATTTCTTCTTCTTAGATCAAGTTAGACTTAGATCCTGGGATCTGTAATTATGCCAGCAAGTTAGATTTAGATTTCATCTTCATCTTATTTGGGACAGATTTCTTCTTCTTAGATCAACTGTAATTATGCCAGCAAGGTCATCGAAACCATTCTGGGATCTGTATCAATTTCGTCATATGATAGACCTAGAAAAGATCTAGAATTTGCGAAGATACATAACTTTGACATTGGCACAATTGGTCAATGAGTTGTCTATAAAAAGGAATTTCTGGCCTCGAAAGATTTCAATTTTAGAAGTCCATTTTCTCAGACATGCTTGCCTTTCATGATCTTTGGATTTTCTTTTCTTTTTTCTCTATGTATGATTTGGATTCTTTTTTTTCTTTTAAAATCATTATCAGTGGAAGATTCTCTGTTGATTCATGATCCAGAAGCATATGAATATGCATATCTTTGTCTGGCTTTGAAGAGATATTGATACTTTGAGATACTAAAGGCATTTGAACATGATAATAATTGAAAGAATGCTGATATCCTGTTGTCTTTCTCTTTATTTTATAGTCTATGTGTGTGTTGGTGTGGTAAGTAATAAATATCCTTGTAAGGTCCTTGTATACCTATTCTCTATTTGAAACACACATTAACTGCATTAAACAACTCTGCTTCTATGACATTAAATGATGATACCATTGATTCTGTGAAGAGGGAGATGATATAAACTTCTTTTCTTTTAACGTCCTTGTTATTTTTCTAATTTTATTAGTTCCCTATCATGTTCATGAATGCTTAGACAATGCAAGCATCATTATTATGCTTAGACAATGCTTAGACAATTAGTTCCTTATTCGAATTGATTTAGTATGCAATCTCTTACTGTTTAATTTGTTCAATCTCTACATGTTATAATTTATTTATTTTTAAACTAAGTATTGAAAATGTTATTATTAGGTTGCTACATCATGGCATCATCAAATAACAGCAACATCGACAATACGAAATTTGAAACTATAACATGCAGGGATTGCGGACGAAGAGCTTCGGTGTTAGTTTCTAGATCGACCAAGAACCCAGGAAGACTCTATTATAGTTGGAGGCATCATGGTTGGTTAAAGTGGGTCATGAACGATACTGTGTTGGATGAAGACAACAGTAATATATGTTTTAGGAGGCGGGCAAAGATAGAGTCAAAGTTAGGAAGTGAACAAATTATTTCTGATGGACATAATCTAGGAAATTGGAATGTACCGATGTTGGTTTGGATATTAGTGATTGTGAACTTGTTTCTTTTTGCTGTATACCAGATTAGTTTGTTATTTCATCTGGCTAATTAGTATTGAGTAATGTTGGTATTGTAATATGATAAGACAAATGTTTGTAATTTTGAAAGGAAAATTAGGATTTCATCTTGTTAATTAGTATTGAGTAATGTTGGTGTTGTAATATGATGAGACAAATGTTTTGATTGGAGATGATTTTTCCTGTTGCTGTTGGTACATGTGTACTAAGAAAATTACATTGTGTTTTGAATTTTTCTTTTTTTAATTGCTGGGGTCCACTGATGCCACTGAGCTCAATCTAGTGTTCTTTTTTTTTACGTAAATTATCTTAATTTTATTGTACACTCATGGTTTTCTTTTTCCAGAATTGCATTGCAGTGCCACTCCATGGTTTTCTTTTCCAGAATTGCATTGCAGTGCCACTGACCAATTCAAGGTTATTCATATAATGACATAATTTATAGTTTATATTAAACCACCTAGTAGTCACCTCTGCACTAATTGATAACAGTGATTGTATGAAATTTCTACATACCATATATTACTGTAACATTTAAATGTTGTTGCAGGATAGATCGGATTTATCTAGATCGTTTGGCTTGTCACCGAGAAAAGTTTGCACCTCACCTCACAATCAATTAGCATGACAAGATCCACTGTATCTACATATTCAACTGCTTGGCAAACAAGATGGGATGCCACGCCAAGATCTGCTGGTTGAAAATGACAATTGACTTTGTGAACATCCATTTCACGCGACTCACTCCTTTTGCAAGCATGTAGGAACATAGACGGTTGATACACGTTTTTAGCATTCAATGCACGCATTGCACAACTTCGCTAAGCTCTGCATTGTTAGAGAGGAATAAGTAGAAACGAAAAAGGAACCCACTCTTTGGTTTGAATCAATCTCTAGCATTGCTATTACTAAGTGATAATTGTGAAGTTTTATTATAAGCACAATGAAAGCCTTAGGCAAAGTCTTTGAAGAGGCAGTCGAACTAAGTTCCATCGAGTCCATTTGTAAAATTTTGTTCTACATTCATTGTCCACCAATAGTCAAAGATAGATTATATACATTTGGTTGGCATTAGAGTGGATAATTCATAAAGATGATCTATCTTCAATTACTAATTTACAAGAGACGAAGAGACACTGAAGAAATATTACAAGAGAGAATAGTTGTTGAAAGACTCGAACTTGCGTTCCAAAAAAGTTTTTGCAGCTTGTGAGCGGGAACCAATTGCGAATGCCTGGTACTCGAAGTTGTTTCCACTGGGGCAGTTGTAGTAGAGGTGAGCTCCAGTTTCATCTAATCCGGCAACAAGCTCAAGTTTTAATCTGCAAGTATAAACAAGCAAGATTTAATCTGCAGTTTCATAAAACAACTAGTACTAGTTGACAGTACAAACAAGTTTTCCATCTAAACTGATCTATAAGATCAAGTTAGTGTAGGAAAACATAAGAACCAAAAAGTTGTGCACTAATCTGCAATCAAGTTTTAATTAATGAATATGGTTGTGTATGCCAAAACATAAGTGTTCACACACTACCGGTTCACTATATTGTGTGTTTTAATTTGTGACATATCGACAAAAACATCCATGAGGATGATACATAATTACTTGATGAGATTGGTGAAATCACATTATGATAAAATTGGCATGCATGAAAAGAGTAGGAAGCTCACATGATTGGAGCAGGAGTCCATATCACATTCTTCTTCTGCTGTTCACCTATAGGACAACATATAACTTGGATAAGTGATGGAGTACGTCGGCAGTTCGCCAAGGATCGTGTCTTAATGTGATGATGCCTGAAAGTCTAGATTGTAGTTAAGGGATGGGTTGGGTCTTTGATCTTCCTCTATCATCCTGTTGATGCTACACTATTAAACCTTAACTATTACAAACTGGTGTTGACTTGGACGGCTGGAACACTACAATCAAGTTCAAAAATTAATAAAGATGGGAGCTTTGGAGAGGTCTATGGAAACATTCAAAGTGAGATATAATAATTAACTCAAGAAGGCAATTATACACCAAACAAAACAGCTGTAAGTTTTCTAGCCTCAAATTAATTTTTATAAGAAAATCCTAGATGCATGATGACTTCTGACGAGTAATTCACAGATCAGTTTAATTAGCTCGTTCAATTTGATGAAAATGACACCTTTACAAAGATTGCATGCATACAACATTGATTAAAAAATAAATAAAATCATGAATTCATATACCTGTCATGTTCAGGTTACTGTCAAGGAATTCTTCGATGAGGTTGAACATAAAATAACTAAAAAAACTTCAAGGATTAGCAGAGTCACAGACTATTGATAGTGCACTTAAGGATCAAGTAAAGAGAGGATGTCCTTGGTTACAAAATACTAGCGCGGTCCGGCACTTACCAAAAAGATGTGCACTAATGTGAAGGCGGCGCGTGATCATGCAGTGCTACAAGCTTCTTCTCAGTACATACCTGTAATAAAGAAACCAATAAATAGTTAATAGAAATCTTTAACTACAGTATATAAGCTAATTACTATCAAACCTTCTTTCGGTCCTTTGCATTTGATTTCTTTATATAATTGTTCTATCTTAGATTG
>JAGFNQ010004811.1:0-22131 GCA_024364735.1 Boesenbergia rotunda
TTGAAGAAGAAGGAGACCCGAACAGAAGAAGAAGAAGCGGATAGCGACTCCTCTCTTCCGGAATACCGATTCCGTTACTTCTTGTGGTTAGTTTCTAATCCTCTCTTGATCTTCAGTTGTGCCTATAGAGAATCTAGTAGTTCTCTCGGCACAAAACTCGTGACTTTGCGAAGTCATCCCGAAGAGAACTCGGCGTGGACGCGAATAGAGGCGAAGCTTCCAAGGGACGCTACGGTTGGATCTCGTCCCTTACTTCGAGTTACGCGAGGTACTTGGTAAATTAGTTTACTTTTCGCAAACTTTTATTTTATGATTATGTCGATACACTATAAGGTTGCATGCTAGATACGAAGTTAAAATAATTTAGGAAATTATTTTATGCAAACTCTTCCGCTGCACGTAAAAATTTAAATTTTACGAACTCGTATCCTTGTCGACATGCACCCGGTCCCAACAGTGGTATCAGAGCGGTTAGTGTTCGACTTAATCAATAATTGTTTTGTGGAAAACTTTGTCATGATCTCAATTTCGGAAAAAAATTTTAATTATGGAAACTTTCAAATTATAATAAATTTTAGATTTAGGAATTTCAAAGTTTGGAAATCCTCATGAAATTTCGCAAACGTTTGAAATTTTCTATTTTCTGAAATTTCATAATAATTTCGAAATCTTCCCATCTTTGGAAACTTTCCAATTTCGGAAATTTTCTATTTTAGAAATTTTTCAATTTTGGAAATATGTAAGTTTCCTTTGTACCAGAAACTTACAATTATTCTGAAAATCAATTTTCGAAATCTCGCAATTTTGGGCACTTTCTTTTAAGAAAGTCTAGACAAATTCATGGACAATTAATTGACAATTAAATTTGAATTGGTTTTTAAATTGACAACAAAATTCTTTATTTTGGATTGAGCCTCGGGGAGCCGTCCAATTTAAAGTTAGTTGTTGTAATTTAATTTCCCAATTTTAATTGAAATTGTCATGTTTGATTGGATTGAGCCTCGGGGAGCCGTCCAATTGGATTTACAACACATTACTTTTCTTTGGGTATCTGAGCCTCGGGGAGCCACCCTTAGAAAACAATTTGTTGTAATTAATTAAATCCATGAATAAAATATGTTTAAGAGGTGATGCTCTTACATATTGTTGTCTCCAAAATTAATTAGGAAAATGGTTTCCTATAGAGTTTCTTAAATGAGATTTTCATGAAAATAATATGTAGTTGAATTAAGGGATTTGTCTCTTAATTTAACAAGATTTGATTTAGAGAAATCAAAGTCTTGAACATATTATTTCCGAAATTAATTATGACAATTTAGGAAATTGTTTCCCAAAACAATTCCTTTAATAAAGTATGAAATTATAATTAGGAAATCCGGTTCCTAATTTAATTCATGAGACTTGATAAATTAAGTCACATACATACTTTATTAAGGAAATCGTTAGTCATGACATAATTTATGTCATGAATGTGCTTAAAAGGAATGAGACCCAAAACCCCTTACAAAATATTAAGGCCAACACCTTCCATTAATATGGTTAGAATCGGAGTTTTGTTTCTCGCTTGGGTTGATGGACACATCCATGCCCGACTTGAACCTCAACATGTTCAAACCATGGAATTAGTTTATGAATAATATAGTTCGAGTCAGAGGTCAATCATTAGTTTTGGTTGTTGGACACATCCAAGCCTGACTAAGCGGTTGAATGAGCTCCAACCATGTTAAAACTATTTCTTGATTAATGGGTCAGCCTTAAGCTTGGAGCATCGATTTGTTGTGCCACAGCCAAGGTCGATGTAAAGAGAGGTGCAGTTGGGTGCTATGTATAATGATACATACTTGTTAATGAGTTAACAACCCAATGTTTTATGCAAACATTCAATTAGTTGATAGCATAATGTGATAGTTACATATATGTGATGTGTAATCGGTATAATTACCTACCTTCATAGCTAAGAAGAACTTGATGGCCACAGCCATGGTTGTTCTTATCTATGGTTGGATATCAACCTATTTGGAGATGTTCCTACGATCTCCCGAATTGATAATAAGGGTGACTCAATTCGTAAAATAAATAGGATTTAATTTATGTATGTTGATACATTCTTTAATAAATCTTCTCACATAATCTCAATTTGTATTTCTAGGTTAATCACTCGATCATGTCTTCTCTGAATTTGCGTTCCATCTTGGACACCAACAAATTAACTGGGCCTAACTTCATGGACTGGCTTCGAAACCTGAGGATAGTCCTCAAGGCAGAGAAGATTGCTTATGTCCTTGAAAATCTACTTCCCTCAAATCCTCCAGCAGATGCAACTCCAGACCAATTGGTGGCCTATCAGAAACATGTGACCGATTCTGAACTTGCAAGTTGCATCATGCTAGCCTCTATGATACCTGAGCTGCAAAAGCAGCATGAGCATATGGATGCTTATACCATCATCTTCCATCTTAATGAGTTGTTTGAAGAGCAGGCGAGATCCGAAAGGTTCGAAGTCTCCAGACTCCTCTTCACAACTAAGATGCAAGAAGGCACTTCTGCCTCGCAGTTTGTGCTAAAGATGTTGGGGTACATTGAGCGACTGAACACACTCGGTTTTGCAATGGATCATGAACTAAGTATTGACTTAATTCTGAGTTGTTTGCCCAAAAGTTATTCGCAATTTGTGATGAACTATCGGATGAACAAGCTGGAAACTACCATTCCTGAGTTAGTCAACCTGCTGAAGTCTGTAGAGCCTTCTGTAAAGCAGGAACAAAAGGCAGTTCTGTTAGTTGGTTCCTCGAAGAAAGGTTCTAAGAGGAAGGCCAAAGAACAGAATAAGGGAAAGAAGAAAAAGGCTAAAAAGACTGAAAAGAAACCAAAAGGCACTTGCCATCATTGTGGCAAGGAGGGTCACTGGCGAAGAAATTGCAAGTTTATCTTGAGTCCTTGAAGAAGAAGGCATCCAATGCCCCGTCCTCTTCAGGTATCTTCGTTATTGAATGTCACTCTATTTCCTCAAATACCTGGGTACTTGATACTGGGTGTAGCTCACATATATGTAATGACATACAGGGGCTAAGGAATAGAAGAAGACTCGTCAAGGGAGAAGCATATTTGCGAGTTGGAAATGGAGCAAGGATTGCTGCTGTTGCCATCGGAACATATTTGCTAAAGCTCCCGACTGCACGTATCTTAGAACTGGATAATTGTTATTTCGTTCCTTCGTTAATAAAGAACATTGTATCTATTTCATGTTTGAATGAAAAGATTATCATTTAACTTTTAGTAACAATTGTTGTTACATAACTTTAAATGACGTTCTTTATGGGAATGGAACTTTGTGCAATGGCATCTACACGTTAGATTTATCCAGTGACGTTTTCAATATCGAAGTTAGCAACAAACGTGCTCGAATAGATAATCGAATAGACTCCTACACTTGGCATTGCCGTCTTGGCCATGTAAGTAAGAAACGCATGACCGAATTGCACCGATGTGGAATTTTGGAATCATTTGAACCCGATTCATTTGATACATGCGAATCGTGCTTAAAAGGCAAGATGACCAAATTACCCTTTACCGGAAAAGGTAATCCAGTGGGAGAATTGCTTGGTCTAATACATACTGATGTATGTGGACCAATGTCAACTCTTGCACAAGGAGGCTATAGCTACTTCATCACCTTTATCGATGATCACTCACGATTCGGGTACGTGTTCTTGATGAAACACAAATCTGAAGCCTTTGAGAAATTCAAAGAGTTCAGAAATGAAGTAGAGAAACAGCTTGGCAAAAGTATTAAAATACTTCGATCCGATCGGGGTGGTGAATACTTAAGTCAAGAGTTTCAAGATTATCTAAGGGACAATGGGATATTATCCCAATGGACTCCGCCATATACACCACAGCATAATGGTGTATCTGAGAGGCGCAACCGAACCTTGATGGACATGGTTAGGTCGATGATGAATCATGCAACTCTTCCAAAATCCTTTTGGGGTTATGCACTTAAGACAGCTGTTTATTTATTAAACAGAGTCCCGACCAAGGTAGTCTCTACTACTCCATATGAGATTTGGAATAGTAAGAAACCTCACTTAACTCACCTTAAGATATGGGGTTGTCCTGCTTACGTGAAGCGGGTTGTATCAGACAAATTGGATGCTAAGTCTGATAAATGTCTATTTATTGGATACCCTAAGGAAACGAAGGGTTACCAATTCTATCATCCCTTGGAACAAAAGGTGTTTGTTTCAAGGCATGCTGTATTTCTAGAAAAAGAATTTCTTTTACAAGAAAACAGTGGGAGTGGCTTTGAACTTGATGAAGTTCAAGAAACTCCAATAGACATTACAGAGACACCGAGTCTAGGCCCACAACCGATAATTCATAATGATGAGCTATCAGTTGAACCTAAAACTACACCACCTCTTCGTAGGTCTGATAGGACACGCAACATTCCAGAGAGATACGGATTTCTCGTAAGTGAATCGAACGACGTGTTGCTCATTGGCGATGACGAACCTATCAGTTATGAAGATGTTCTGAAAAGTTCAGAAAGGGACAAATGGCTTGAAGCCATGAAGTCGGAAATGGATTCCATGTACGAAAATCAAGTATGGGACTTGGTTAACCCACCTGAAGGGATTAAACCCATAGGGTGCAAGTGGGTTTTCAAGAAGAAAACCGACATGGAAGGTAATGTTGTTACCTTTAAGGCTAGATTAGTGGCAAAAGGATATCGTCAGAAACAAGGAATTGATTATGACGAAACCTATTCGCCAGTAGCTATGCTTAAATCCATTCGGATGCTCCTAGCCATAGCAGCTCATTATGATTATGAGATTGGCAAATGGATGTGAAAACAGCTTTCCTTAACGGAAACCTGCTTGAGGACGTATACATGATACAGCCTGAAGGTTTCACATCGGTTGATAAAACCAAGGTATGCAAGCTTCGACGATCCATATATGGACTGAAGCAAGCATCTAGGAGCTGGAACATCCGTTTTGATGAGACAATCAAAAAGTTTGATTTCTCACAAAATCCTGACGAACCCTGTGTGTACAAGAAGGTTAGTGGGAGTGCAGTCGTATTCCTAGTATTATATGTCGACGACATCTTACTTATAGGAAACGATATTTCAGTCTTACAGACAGTTAAAATTTGGTTATCCAAAACTTTCTCCATGAAAGACCTGGGAGAAGCAACCTATATCCTTGGGATTAGAATCTATAGAGATAGATCAAAACGGTTGCTCGGTCTTTCGCAGTCTACATATATAGACCGAGTGCTAAAAAGGTTTAGCATGTCGGAATCCAAGAAAGGTTACCTTCCCATCAGGCATGGGATCAACCTTTCAAAGTCTATGTGTCCGCGCACAGAAGACGAGAGGATTTGCATGAATAAGATTCCTATGCATCCGCGATAGGATCTATCATGTATGCTATGTTATGTACTAGGCCTGATGTATCGTATGCTTTGAGCGTCACAAGCAGATACCAGTCGGATCCAGGAATGGATCACTGGGCGGCTGTTAAGACAATCCTTAAGTACTTAAGAAGAACTAAGGATGTGTTCCTAATATATGGAGAAGGAGATTTGGTAATACGTGGGTATACAGATGCCAGTTTCCAGACAGATAAGGATGACTCCAAATCGCAGTCTGGATACGTATTTACTTTGAATGGAGGCGCAGTAAGTTGGAAGAGTTCCAAACAAGACACCGTAGCGGATTCTACCACGGAAGCGGAATATATCGCAGCTTCGGAAGCAGCAAAGGAAGCAGTCTGGATCAAGAAGTTTGTCTCCGAACTTGGTGTGGTTCCAACCATTGATGATGCAGTGCCGGTTTACTGCGACAACAATGGAGCTATTGCACAAGCAAAGGAACCAAGGTCTCATCAGCGATCCAAACACGTGCTTCGCCGCTATCATCTGATCAGAGAGATTATAAGTAGGAATGACATACAAATTGAGAGAGTTCCCACTGAAAGGAATATAGCGGATCCTTTAACTAAGGCCTTGCCTCAAAGCAAGTTTGAGGGTCATGTTAGAGCCTGTGGTATTGGATACCGTAGCGATTGGCATTAGGCCAAGTGGGAGTTTGTTAGTGATATGAGAGAAGTGTCCTAAGGCAATCGCCTTATGATTGTAAAACATTTATATTAATAAATGATAATTCACTATTTGAGTATACATGCTTGTGTATTTGATTGGGATCTTAAACTCATCTACTGAATGTCCGCAATACAACTCACAGCATAAGAGAATTTGTGATGAGATCACAACTAGTGATTATCTCTAAATGCGCAAATGTGAAGTATTGAAATATCCCTAGTCGATGAATTGATAAAAACGGACACTATCAATTCTGTTGAGACTAGCATGAGTTATTCTCTAATCAGCTGATTCTCACTGGCTGGTGACATTGGGATGCCCGGAGATAAACATGGATGCTAGTTAAGGGAACTAGTTCATTGGAGTGACTAGCTGTAAGACTTCATATGGGAATCTACATGTAGATATGTCAATGAAGATCTTACTGCGGCTTAAGTGCTATGTTCCTTTGGCTTGCGGTGTTCAAGTCATCTTGGTCATAGAGACTTATACTTTGACATCTTAAACAAGCATCTCCAAGGAGGTGTGGACCCAGGATGATCGGGTATAAGCCGAAGTGCCCGAAGATGTTTGAACAGCCTACAAAGGATTCACCACTCCTTGCGAGGAGATGTATACCCAGGCCTATCGTCGGATTGTTACTCAAAGCCTCTGGCCAGAGCATATCATGTTTAGAGTGAGAGTCTCTAAAATACATGAGAGTAATTAGAAATCCAAAGGACGAGTAAGACATTACTTGGGCTAGGCGTGACGTAGTCAGCCTAGTGGGGACTGACACCATTGACCGTGTCCTGAACCAAGTGGGTATAAGGTGGTGAAGGGAATGGGGCACGATTCATTAGAGCTGCTGAAGGGTTTCAGAATAATTTCTTCTGAGGTCAAACCGTTGATCTTTCGATTAATTGGGGATCATGATGTACTACTAGGTGCCACTCATGATCGTTCTATAATTAGTTAATTATAGACGGCCAACATAAATCGAAAGCCTATTTAGTCACACGCACTACGAGTAATCCGAGGGATTTAAAACGAGTTGAAAATTGGATTTTCGATCAAGAGAAATAAGTCGAATCTGAGTTAGTCAGAGGCGCAATGGAAGCTAAAAATGGCTAAGTCTTTTGAAGGCTTTTTGGGCGAATTAAATGAGTTTAATTCGCGACGGTCCGGGTTGGGTTTGGCCGACCAAAGAGGGTGTTAACCCCTCTTTGGTGGCCGGCCAAATAAAGGAGAAAACCAATTTAATTGGTTTAATTAATAAAATAAATCTAGCGCGATTTATTTTATAAATTATGGATAAATAAATTTGTATAAAGAAATTTATATAAATAAAATTTATAGAAATTTATTCTTTTATGGAAGATTAAAATAATCCATGAGTTGGTTCATTTTAATTTTATAAAATCAATTATGAATTGATTTATCCATAATAAGAAAGTTTATAAATTTCTTATAAAATTTATTCCATAATTTAAAGAGAAGAAGAATTAGTTTTTATTATAAATTAGTTTATAATAAAGACTTGGTTTAAACGGAATTAATTCATAAGAATTTATAGGATAAATTTCTTATGATAAATAATTAGTTTTATTATAAAGTTAGTTATAATAAAATTCATAAGAAAATTTATAGGATAAATTTCTTATGATAACTAATTTGTTTTATTATAAATGGTTATAATAAAACTAGGATTAAAAGGAATAAGCAATAAGAAAATTTATAAGATAAATTTCTTATAACTAATTCCGTTAATTCCGTTAATTCGGTTTAGAGGGAGACTTAGCAAAGGAGTTGCTACTATATAAAGGAACCAAAGGCTAGCCCTTAATTCCAATCAAGTGATATTATTGGAGCTCTCCTCTCTCTCTTCTCTTATCTTCTCCTTCTCTCTTTCTTGCCTAGGGCCGGCGCCAACCCTAAGGAGATTAGGGCCGGCGCTCCTGCCACCTTCTTCCACCCAAGGCCGACCACCTTCCACCTTCTAGGGCCGGCGCCCAACTACTCCAAGGCAAGGGTTGCCGTGAGCATTGAAGAAGAAGGAGACCCGAACATGAAGAAGAAGAAGCGGATAGCGACTCCTCTCTTCCGGAATACGATTCCGTTACTTCTTGTTGGTTAGTTTCTAACTCCTCTCTTGATCTTTCAAGTTGTGCCTATAGAGAATCTAGTAGTTCTCGTCGGCACAAAACTCGTGACTTTGCGAAGTCATCCCGAAGAGAACTCGGCGTGGACGCGAATAGAGGCGAAGCTTCCAAGGGATGCTACGGTTGGATCTCGTCCCTTACTTCGAGTTACGCGAGGTACTTGGTAAATTAGTTTACTTTTCGCAAACTTTTATTTTATGATTATGTCGATACACTATAAGGTTGCATGCTAGATACGAAGTTAAAATAATTTAGGAAATTATTTTATGCAAACTCTTCCGCTGCACGTAAAAATTTAAATTTTACGAACTCGTATCCTTGTCGACATGCACCCGGTCCCAACAACTCCTTCTTGAAAACTCAAGTCAAGGACCTTAGAGCAGCTTTGGAACGTTTCACTTCGGGTTCCAAGGGTCTTGACACGATCCTTGGAAAACAGAAGTCCGTTCTAAATTGATCCGGATTAGGGTATCGAACCAAGGCTAGACAAAGGTAATATTATGCTGTACTGAATCAGTCTAGACCCAAAATTCAGGCATGGGTACCCAAACTGTGCTTGAACAACCAAGTTGGACCAAATCAGTATTGGATCCCCAAGGACAAGATTCATATCTTGCCTAATCATTACCGTGGCTTTAGTCCAGGGGGAGCCTGTTGGTGCAGGCAGCACCTAAGTCGAACCTGAGTTTTGATATTGGCAAAGGGTTCAAAAGTTAAGTATTATTTGTGTTCTAATGTTTTCATTAAGTGTGCAGAAAGAAGTCCTGGCGAAGGGCTCTAGGCACCTGACGAAGGGCTGCTGGGAATCTAAGACCTGGCGAAGGATTGCTAGGCACCTGGAGAAGGGCTGCTGGGAATCTAAGACCTGACGAAGGACTGCTAAGCACCTGGCGAAGGACTGCTTGGTACTGAAGACCTGGCGAAGGGCTGCTAGGCACCTGGCGAAGGACTGCTAGGCAAAAGTCCAATCGAAGGAGCCGATTGGCAAAAGGTAAACTCTCCTGAGAGGAGTAGGTGAGGACGCGTTCCCCATCGAGGGAACAGTAGGCGTCGGTTCGACCTAGGGTTTCATTTGGGAGACCCAAAGTCAGAACCAAGACAGCTAAGGCTGTATAAACCTAATATTCTTGCTTTATTATGTTTGGTACTAACCTTGGATGTAGGACCGAAGGAATGTGTTTCTGCAGCTCAGAACGCACCAAATGAGAGGGGCAGGCAGCTGGGCAGGGTGCCCCCAGTGCCCCGGGCGCCCCCAAGGTCAAGGCAAAACAAGTTTAGCAAGAAGCGCTTCAAAAGCTTACTGGGCCAGGCACCCTTATGGTTCCGGGCGCCCTTATGGTCCCGGGCGCCCTGGATGCCTCAGGCACCCTGGGTCCAAGCCAACAAAGCGATCGAATTCAAGTCAGCCGAGAAGCCTGTTGAACAAGTCAAGCAGGGCACCCCCTGTGTCCCGGGCACCCCCGTCAAACTCCGAGCCCGATCCTGGAGGGATAAGGGTTGACCGAGTTCCGGATAGGGGTTTGCGGATCAAGAGGCACATGGAGGGTGCCCCCAACGTCCAGGGCGCCCCTAGGTGCACTATAAAAGGGGTTCGACCCCCAAGGCTTCAGAACACTTTTTTTTAACGCCACAACGCTCTTCGCTCAAGCGCTCTACTCCGGAAACTTCTGATCTCGAGGTTCTAGCGCCGACGACGACCCTACTCACCGAAGTACGATCCACACCGGGCGTCGGTAACGAAGAGTTATATTATTCCTTTTACTACAATACTACTGTACAATTCTCTGTAAAAACCTTGTGCATTATAGAATTGCCCGTAGTAAACGGTCAAGGACCGTAGGCCTTGGAGTAGGAGTCGACCGGGAGTCCGAACCAAGTAAAAATAATTGTGTTCCGTGTGTTTTTGTCTTAACTTTCCGCTATGCATTCTCTTTCATAATCCAAAACGTTTTTACGATATTCACCCCCCTCTATCGTATTCTCTCGATCCAACAAGTGGTATCAGAGCGGGGAAGCTCAAATTTGGTGCAACCACCAATTTGAGAGTTTTTTGGATTTTTGCGAAATAATTTTTTTAATTTTTTTTCGATCAAATTTTTATCGTTAATCGAGTTTGGTGCAACACCACTCGATAACTTTTTTTTCTTCCCGCACTGCTAATCCAAGACCAAGTCTTGGGGCGTGTTTTTTTTCTTCTCTCTCTTTTCAGTAAAATCCTAAATGACCATGCAAGAGGGCTTCAGTACCGCCAGACCACCACTCTTCAGTGGGGAGGATTTCTCCTACTGGAAGAGTCGGATGGAGGTCCACCTGAAAACTCAGGTGGACATGTGGATAATAATCCAGTCTGGTATGGAAATCCCTAAAAATGCAGACGGAGTGCCACAATCCTACACCGAATGGGATACCGCCCTAAAAAGAAAAATTGAAGCTGATGCTAAAGCAACCCAAACACTCCAATGCGACCTAACCAAAGAAGAGCTGAACCGGGTGGGTCCATTCAACAGTGCAAAGGAACTCTGGGGTAAGCTAATTGTGTTGCACGAAGGAACTTCCGACACCCGAATCAGCAAGAGGGACCTATTACTAAACAAGCTGTATACCATCAAAATGAACGACAGCGAATCTGCAGCTCAGCTCCATGCCAGAATTCAGGAGCTAATGAACGGTCTACACACAATCAGTCACAAGGTAGAAAATCGTGACCTGATCAGGTATGCTCATAACGCTTTCCCGAGAAACACTTTGTGGACATCTATGGTAGATGTGTACAAAGTTTCAAGGGATTTATCTAAAATTAAATTAGACGAGTTGTTTTCTGAACTAGAATTACATGAGTAGACTAACTGCACCTTAGCCGAGAAAGGCATCGCTTTTTTTGCAGGTAAAACTGGAAAAATGACCAAGAAAAAGCCTCAACCTGCACTCGAGTCTGATTCAGACTCAGAAGACAGCGAAGGAAATCGACCTAAGCTGGTTCGGCTAGCCCGGGATTACTACAAGGAACTAAAAAACCAGACCAACAGAAGGAAAGCCAGTCGAAGAAAGGAAGAACCAGCTAATCCTTCAAATGAAAGGTCCAAACCAAATGTGACCTGTTACGAATGCAAAAAGAAGGGTCACTACAAGACGGAATGCCCCAATATGAAGGAAACGAAGAAGGCAAGAAAGAAGAAGGCCCTTCAGGCAATGTGGGACGAATCTTCGTCCGAAGAAGAAGAAGAGGCCCCACAATCAAACCTGCTCACTCTGACGGCCTCGGAAGAAATCGAAACCGAATCAGAATCGGAGCCGGAAGACGGAAAGCTCACATTTTCAGAGGATGGTGAAATCACTGTAAGTGGGTTTTCTAGAAATCAATTAGCCGAATTAATTGCCTATCTTTCTCGAGACTTGGTGAAAGCCAAAATCCAATTCGAATCTCTCCGACAGGAAGTAAAACTCCTGAAAGAGGGAGCTAACTCTAGATCCTTAACTGAGAAGGTTCAAGAAGGAACCTCTACTCAAGTTGAAAAACTTGAGAAAGAGAACTCCTCCTTGAAAACTCAAGTCAAGGACCATAGAGCAGCCTTAGAATGATTCACTTCTGGTTCCAAGGGTCTTGACATGATCCTTGGAAAATAAAAGTCGGTTCTAAATCAATCCGGGTTAGGCTATCGAGCCAAGTCTAGACAAAGATCATACTATGCTGTACTGAATCTGTCTAGACCTAAAACTCAGGCATGGGTACCCAAACTATGCCTGAACAACCAAACTAGGTCAACTCAATATTGGATCCCCAAGGACAAGATTCACATCTTGCCGAACCATTATCGTGGCTTTAGTCCAGGGGGAGCCAATTTAAAAACAATTTTTATAGTTAAATAAATTCTTTTTCTTATTGTAAAATTACATGATTGCTTGTTTATTTATTTTCTGCAATTTACCATGCTTAGACCTAGGACTGGTTAGACTAAGGACTAAACCAATTAACTGAAATTTGAACAACATATTATTGGGTGGCGGTGAGATGATAGTACTTAGGGAAGCCTTTTCTAATAAGGTCAAGTATACACTACTTGGTCTCTTTAGACTGGTGAAACTAGCCGAAGCTAACGATCCAAGACCCAAACTAGTTAGACAAGAATTTTTCAAAACGTAATTTTGAAAATGAAATTTCATTAAAAGGCTTTGTCAAGGAAAGGGTTGATGATCCAATAAGGCTATGACCAAAGAAGGCCTAGTGCCTTGCCAAGACCTGAAAGCTAATTTTTGAAATTCAAATTCAAATTATTCTTTGTCAAATTCGAATCTAACACAAATTTTTAGTTAATTGTAGATTCAAATACTCCTTTTCAAAATAAATTCAAAACAAATTTCTTTCAAAATTAATTCAACTTCTTTTAAAATAAATCTTGATTTTTCAAAATAATTCTGTCTACTAAAACTTGTCTCACAAAAATCCTTAAGGCAAACGTGATTGACAACTCTAGAACGGGTGAGATGGTGAAATTTAACTTAACTAAAATTCATTTGATCCATGTACTGTTGTTTAATACAAACATTAAATCCTGTAGTTTAGAACGGAGTTGACCTAATTATTGCCTGATTTAATACTAGTCAAACCATGGTCATAGTAGTCAAACCATGGTCAAAATAGTCAAATGGTTAAACCTTGGTCAAATGGTCAAACTGGTCAACAATGCATCAAAATTGACAATGCATTAAACCTTGATTATCTGAGCTTTATCAGTGATTATGCTTGGTAGAATAGGTTTACTCTACTTCTGTATTTCTTTTAAAACTGTTTTATTTTCTTACTTAATTTTGAAAAATTATTTCTTTATGCATTTGTGAATAATTTTTTCGACTTAGTTTTTTCAAAAAATACTTACCCCCTTTCAAAACTAGGGGTTTTTCGAAAATGGACTTAGCCTAGGCCCTAACCCTAGAAGTGCATGCACCTATAGATCTAGAAGCCAGCATCTCACAAGCACCTTAGGGTACTTTTGATTGATAACCTAGAATGGGTTGAGATGCTTAGGTCTTTGCCTTAATTCAAGATGCTTTATGGTAGTGCATCTACAGTAATTGTGACACTAAATACAAATTAAATAGTAATCAAGTTAAGTGTCAAGTTTAGAAAATCTAACTTGAACAGAACACTTAACTTGACTAACCCTAGTGAAAGCTACTATTTATAACAGTTAGTAAGTAGTTAATTGGGTTAGACAGGACCCGAAAAAGATAATTCAAATTGATTTGGTTCAGTTTATACATTGAATTGGTTCAGTACAACACCTTACTTCTTTTGCTATATTGTTTTACTTACTTCTTTTGCTATATTCTTTTGCTATAATTTGTTTTGATATATGGCAAAGGGGGAGAGATTGGAAAGGAGAGAAGGTTTAAATTTTTTTTCAAATTCAAAATTTTAAAAACTTTGTTTATCCTTTCTTCAAAAAGTAAAATCACTTAAGCTATTTTCAAAACTGATTCTAAGTACTTGATCTAGCTATTTTCAAAACTATTACTAAAGTGTTTTCAAAACTATTTCTAAATACTTAAGTCAATTTTCAAAATTACTTAAGCTAGTTTTAAATTTCACTAATAGAAAATTTTCTGAGGTTCATTTTAAAATTTTCTTGAAAACTTTCAAAAGTACTAAAGAGATTCGTTTTTTCTAAAAATATCAAAAGAAGTTTAGAAGAGTTTTCTAAAGTACGAAAACTAAAAATCTTCTAAGTGTAAATTTTCTATGTACAAATTTTTCAAGTGCCCAATTTAAAATTTTTTTAGGAAAATGTTCTCTAACTTACATTTCATTTTAAAAATGTTCTATGTATTGAGAAATTAATTCCCTTTTTAGACTTAGAAACTTTTTCAAACCCAGCTAACCCTTGAAAAATCTAGGGGGAGATTTCTTCTAGGGGGAGGAAATGAAATTGGAATTTTTACCTGTTTAAACTTAACATTTTGAATCGGGTTGCCATAAATCAAAAAGGGGGAGATTGTTGGTGCAGGCAGCACCTAAGTCGAACCTGGGTTTTGATATTGGCAAATGGTTCAAAAGTTAAGTATTATTTATGTTCTAATGTGTTTATTAAGTGTGCAGAAAGAAGTCCTGGCGAAGGGTTGTTGGGCACCTAGCAAAGGGCTGCTGGGAATCTAAGACCTGGCGAAGGACTGCTAGGCACCTGGCGAAGGACTGCTTGGTACCGAAGACCTGGCGAAGGGCTACTAGGCACCTGGCGAAGGACTACTAGGCAAATGTCCAACCGGAGGAGCCGGTTGGCAAAAGGTAAACTCTCCTGAGAGGAGTAGGTGAGGACGCGTTCCCCGTCGAGGGAACAGTAGGCGTCGGTTCGACCTAGGGTTCCATTTGGGAGACCCAAAGTCAGAACCAAGACAGCTAAGGCTGTATAAATCTAATATTCTTGCTTTATTATGTTTGGTACTAACCTTGGATACAGGACCGAAGGAATGTGTTTCTGCAGCTCAGAACGCCCCAAAGGAGGGGCAGGCAGCTGGGTAGGGCGCCCCCAGTGTCCCGGGCGCTCCAAGGTCAAGGCAAAACAAGTTTAGCAAGAAGCGCTTCAAAAGCTTACTGGGCCAGGCGCCATTATGGTTCCGGGCGCCCTCATGGTCCCGGGCGCCCTGGATGCCTCGGGCACCCTGGGTCCAAGCCAACCAAGCGATAGAATTCAAGTCAGCCGAAAAGCCTATTGAACAAGTCAAGCAGGGTGCCCCCTGTGTCCCGGGCGCCCCCGTCAAACTCTGAGCCCGATCCTGGAGGGATAAGGGTTGGCCGAGTTCTGGATAGGGGTTTGCGGATCAAGAGGCACGTGGAGGGCCCCCAGGTGCACTATAAAAGGGGTTCGACCCCCAAGGCTTCAGAACACATTTTCTTAACGCCACAACGCTCTTCGCTCAAGCGCTATGCTCCGGAAACTTCTGATCTCGAGGTTCTATCGCTGACGACGACCCTACGCACCGAAGTACGATCCACACCGGGCGTCGGTAATGAAGAGTTAAATTATTCCTTTTACTGCAATACTACTGTATAATTCTCTGTATAAACCTTGCGCATTATAGAATTGCCCGCAGTAAATGGTCAAGGACCGTGGGCCTTGGAGTAGGAGCCGACCGCGACTCCGAACCAAGTAAAAACAATTGTGTTTCGTGTGTTTTTGTCTTAACTTTCCGCTACGCATTCTCTTTTATAATCCGAAACGTTTTTACGATATTCACCCCCCCTCTGTTGTATTCTCTCGATCCAACAGAGCCAACTTAAAAATAATTTTTATAGTTAAATGAATTTCTTTTCTTGTTTAAAATTGCATGAGTGCTTGTTTATTTATTTTCTGCAATTTACCATGCTTAGACCTAGGACTGGTTAGACTAAGGACTAAACCAATTAACTGAAATTTGAACAATATAGTATTGGGTGGCGGTGAGATGATAGTACGTTAGGGAAGCCTTTTCTAATAAGGTCAAGTATACACTACTTGGTCTCTTTAGACTGGTGAAACTAGCCGAAGCTACCGATCCAAGACCCAAGCTAGTTAGACTAGAATTTCTCAAAAAGTAACCTTGAAACTGAAATTTCACTAAAAGACTTTGTCAAGGAAAGGGTTGATGATCCAATAAGGCTACGGCCAAAGAAGGCCTTGTGCCTCGCCAAGACCTGGAAGCCAATTTTTGAAATTCAAATTCAGTTTACTCTTTGTCAAATTCGAATCTAACACAAATTTTCAGTTAATCTTAGATTCAGATATACTTTCTTAAAATAAATTCAAAACTAATTATTTTCAAAATTAATTTAACTTTTCAAAATTAATCATGGTCTTTCTAAATAAATCTCTTAAACCTGTCTCATAAAAACTCATAAGGTTAACGTGATTGATAACTCTAGATTGGATGAGACAGACTAGATTGTGAAAATCAATTTATGTTATCCTTAATTCTAATTGGATCCAAATCAACAATACTCTTTATGTGTAGGAACATAAAGATTTGGACCAATGGATGTTGGATAGCGGGTGCTCCAGACACATGACTGGGGATAAATTGAAATTCACCAAACTAAAGTTCAAGAACCTAGGCTCAGTAGCATTTGGCAACAATGCTACACTCAAGGTCATTGGGTCAGGTAACATTGAACTCAAATCTGATTTTGTCATTAAAAAGGTTCTTTTGGTTGAAAACTTTAAGTAAACCTGCTCAGTATAAGTCAATTGTGTGATACTGGTTATGTAGTTACCTTTACCAACTCTAACTACCTGATTAGAAACTTGCAAAACTCAGAAATCATGCTTAAGGGCACTAGGAAAAATAATGTTTACACTATAAACCTACCCTTAATACCTAAATGTTTCTTAACTCAGTTAGAAGAATCAAACCTCTGGCATAGGAGATTAGGTCACACTAATCTAAGATTAATTTCAAAAATCACCCAACTTGGTCTAATTAAAGGAATACCAAAAATTAAGAACCATGAAAACTTGATATGTGAATCATGCAACCAAGGTAAACAAACCAGTTCTAACCACAAACTAATTCAATCAGATCTAACTCAAACCACACTTGAGCTCCTGCACCTTGACCTATTTGATTCACATGGAGCCAAGTCACTAAGCGGAAACCGGTACTGCTTAGTAATTATAGATGATTACTCTAGGTTTACTTGGGTTAGGTTCCTAAAGACCAAAGATGAAACCCTAAACCTATTTAGTGATTTTTGTAAGTTAATTGAAAATCAAAACGATACCAAAATCAAAAGACTTAGGAGTGATCACGGGGGAGAGTTTGAGAATCAACGGTTCGAAGAATTTTGTAGAATATATGGGTATATACATGAATTTTTGTGTCCTAGAACCCCCAGCAAAATGGGATAGTCGAACGGAAAAATAGAACCCTACAGGAAGCCGCTAGGACTATGCTCAATGAATTCAACCTAGCTAATTAATTTTGGGCAGAAGCAATTAGTACGGCTTGCTATATCCAAAATAGGGTCCTAATTAACAAACGCCATAATAAAACTCCTATGGCCGCAAATGTAAAAATAGATAGTGACCCTGATGGTAAACCAGTAGACCTTAAACTATATAGAAGTATGATTGGTAGTCTACTTTACCTTATAGCCAGTAGACCTGATATCCTTTTTGCTGTAGGAATGTGTGCTAGATACCAAACCTGTGCTAAGGAAATCTACTTAGCAGCCTTAAAAAGAATACTAAGATACATTAAGGGCACCCAAAATGTAAGGATTTGGTATCCTAGGACCTCAACTTTTGACTTGTCAGGATACTCAGATTCTGACTATGCCGGTTATAAACTAGATAGCAAGAGTACAAGTGGATGCTGCCAACTTTTAGGAAATAGTCTAGTAAGTTGGTGTAGCAGAAAGCAATACTGTGTAGCTCTATCCACAACTGAAGCTGAGTATGTTGCTTTAGGAGAATGTGTAGCACAACTCTTATGGATGATGCACACTCTTAAAGACTTCCAGCTTAACTACACCCAAACTCAGGTCTACATTGATAATATAAGCTCAATTAATCTAACTAAGAACCCAATCCAATACTCTAGAACTAAACACATAGAAGTCAAACATCACTTCGTAAGAGATCATGTAACTAGGGGTGAGATAGTCCTTAAGCATGTAGACTCAAAATCTAACCTAGCTGACATATTCACCAAACCCATACCTGAGTCTGAGTTTTGCTCATTAAGAAGACAGTTAGGGTTATGCTTGGTAGAATAGGACTACTCTAATTATGTTTTTCAAAAACTGTTTTACTTTTTTGCAAAATCATTTCTTAATTTTCATTATGTTATTTAAAGTAATTTTTCCGACTTAGTTTTTTTAACAAAATTACCCCCTTCAAAAACTAGGGCTTTTTTCACAAAATGGACATAGCCTAGGCCCTAATCCTAGAACTGCATGCACCTATAGATCTAGAAGTCAGCATCTCACAAGCACCTTAGGGTACTTTTGATTGATCACCTAGAATGGGTTGAGATGCTTTGGTCTTTGCCTTGATTCAAGATGCTTTAAGTCAGTGCATCTGCAGTAATTGGGGCACTAAATACCAATTAAACAGTAATCAGGTTAAGTGTCAAGCTTAGAAAATCTAACTTGATCAAATCACTTAACTTGGATAACTCTAGCGAAAGAAACTGTTTATAACAGTTAGTAAGTAGCTAATTGGGTTAGACAGGACCCGAAAGCGGGAATTCAAATTAATTTGGTCCAGCTCAAACTTAAAATTGGTTCAGTACAGCATCTTACTGTTATTAATCATTGTTTGCTATATTTTTTTTGATATATGACAAACAGAGAGAGATTGGAAAGGAGAGAAAAGAAGGTCTCAAAAGTTAATTTTTTTTAAATTAAAATTTTATTAAATTTTTTTTCTTCTTTTCTTCCAAAAAGATATTTTTTTTCTTCTTTTCTTCCAAAAAGATTTTAATTGTTTGCTATATTTTTTTTTTGAAATATGGCAAAGGGGGAGAGATTGGAAACGAAAGCAAAGTAAGGTTTCAAAAGTTATTTTTTTTTGAAAATTAAAACTTTATTAAAAATTTTTCTTCTTTTCTTCCAAAAAGATTTTATTTTTTCAAAAAGCAAAGTTCTCTGCTTGAAAAATTTCTAAGTATTTAAACTGCTTTTTAAATATCTAAGCTGCTTGCAAATTGTCTAAGTGTCAAAACTTTAGAATAAGCTTAGAAAATTTTCGAAAGTGCAAAAACTAACTATTTTGGAAATTATTTTCAAAATTAGTTACGTTCAAAAATTATTCTAAGTACTAATTCTAAATCTTTGGCTGGCTGAAAATTTTCTAAGTATAAATTTCAAATTCTCTTGAAAATTTTCCAAGTGCCCAACTCAAAATATTTTTGGAAAATGTTTTCTTACTTAAACTTTTTTTAAAATTTTCTAAGTAATGAAAATCTGAAAAATGTTTCACTTTTAGACTTAGAAACTTTTTCAAAAACCCACGAACTTTTGAAAATCCTAGGGGGAGATTTCTTCCAGGGGAGGAAATCAAAACTGGTACTCTACCTGCTTTTTGTTTAACTTAACTTTTTGAATCGGGTTGTCATAAATCAAAATAGGGGAGATTGTTGGTGCAGGCAGCACCTAAGTCAAATCTGGGTTTTGATAATGTAAATGATTCAAGAGTTAAGGTATTATTTTTGGTCTAATGTGTTCACTGAGTGTGCAGAAAGAAGTCCTGGCGAAGGGCTGCTGGGCACCTAGTGAAGGGCTGCTGGGCATCGAAACCCTAAGACCTGGCGAAGGGCTACTAGGCATCGAAGACCTGGCGAAGGGCTGCTAGGCACTGAAGATCTGGCGAAGGGCTGCTAGGCACTGAAGATCTGGCGAAGGGCTGTTAGGCACCTGGCGAAGGGATGCTGGCCAAAAGTCCAACCGGATGAGCCGGTTGGCAAAAGGTAAACTCTCTTGAGAGGAGTAGGTGAGGGCGCGTTCCCCGTCGAGGGAACAGTAGGTGTCGGTTCGACTTAGGGTTCCATTTGGGAGACCCAAAGTCAGAACCAAGACAGCTACGGCTGTAAAAACTAACTAATATTCTTGCCTTGTTTGTGTTGGTACTAACCTTGAATGCAAGGACCGAAGGAGTGTATTTCTGCAGCTCAGAACGCCCCAAAGGAGAGAGGCATGTAGCTGGGCTAGGCGCCCGGGAGGTCTCGGGTGCCCAAGGTCAAAGCCAAACAAGCAGTTAAGCAAGAATTGCTTCGAAACAACACTGGGTTAGGCGCCCGGGAGGTCCCGGGCGCCCAAGGTCAAATCCAAAGATGTGTCGAAGCAAAATCAACCACGAAGCCAGCGGACCCAGTCATGCTGGGCGCCCGAGAGGTCCCGGGCATCCCAGTCAGCTCCAGAGCCGATTCGAAGAGGATAAGCGCTGACCAAGCTTCGGATAGACGTTCTCGAATCCGAAGGCACGTGTCAGGCGCCCCCGACGTCCCAGGCGCCCCTAGGAGCACTATAAAAGGGGCTCGACCACATGGCTTCAAGACAACAATTTTCCAACGCCTCTAAGCTTCTCGTTCAAACGCGCTGCTCCGGCAAACTCCGATCTCGACATTTTAGCGCCGACGACGACCCTCTGCTCCGAAGTACGATCCACACCGGGCGTCAGTAATGAAAAGTGTATTCGTTTATTTACTGCACTACTATTGTATCAAATTCTATAAATCTTTGTGTTATTATAGAATTGCCCGCAGTAAACGGTCAAGGACCGTGGGCCTTGGAGTAGGAGCCGACCGCGACTCCGAACCAAGTAAAAAATACCTGTGTCCCTCGTGTTTGTTTTTAATTCCGCTGTGTATTTTCTCTTAAGTCTTATCCGAAAAAGTTTTCACGATATTCACCCCCCTCTATCGTGTTTCTCGATCCAACACCTTCCCTAAGCCTAGGGTTACCCTTCCCGAGTACATTTCACTCCGCACTCGAACCCTCCCGGCTTAGTTTCCGAGTACAATCCCTCAACACTCGGACCCTCACGACCTGGTTGACTCTTCATCAAGCTGCCTCGATCTGTTGCCTTCACGCCCTCTTCGTCTTTGGCCCTTGTCCCTCAGATGGCACGCAAGCCCACGGCTTGCCTTCATGTCATCCTTCACGTACGCCTTGAAGTCCGTGTCCCTCGGCTCATTGTCCCTGCTTCGTCCATGGTCCCTCGGATGCGCACACAAGCCCACGGCTTGCCTCCATGCCACCCTTCACCATTCCTGAAGACATCCAACCAAGTCTATGTATACCTACAAACCTGCACACTCACATACACATTTAGACCAACATGAAGCCCTAACTTAATCATATTGACACACACATCAAAACTCATAATTCTCCCGATCATACTTGGGTCGATTGCCCCAACATCGATGTCCAAGTCACTCATTTTTTTACTAATCATTGCTTAAATCTTGTAGAGATATTTGACTACTATTATTTAGATCGATTGATATATTATAGTCAGCTAGCTAACCTAGATCTCTGTGCATAGTTTTACAATATTTGGTTAGGACTGAACTTCAAACCTACTCTACCAGAGTAGATGGGAGAAGCATCAGTTTTTGTCCCACAATCCTAAGTGATTTCTTAGGACTGCGACCCTCCACATGCCCATTTCTATGCTATTCTAGTAGGGAGTTGCCATTTAGCGAATCCTACTCCCACATCACACTAGACGCCATCCATCTATACTTTTTGACGACAGAGTGGACCCCCACATGATTGATTTCAGATTAATTTCACTTAGAGTACAAGACTATATCCTGTACAAAGTACTCACCAGTTGCATCCTACTTGTCACATCTCGTAATGTGCCTACAATGCATTTGTCTCACTCCTTTCTTTATGCATTATATCAGCATCTAGACATAAACATTACACTACATTTATTTCATAACATTATTTATGCATCAAGTATTGTTACGAAGAAATGGATAAACATGCCCTACTATCATATTTTGACAGTCCTATTTTTGGCCATAGGAGAGGTATCTCACAGAGTTCACTTACTCCTTTGAGTGAGTATGATGTCTTTGGCTAGAGACACTTATCTTTAGTATATATAGAGGTTGATGCTTAGGGGGTTCAGGCTTGGAGAGGTGGTGCCAAGCTTGTTAAACCAGTTGTAGCACCCAAAGCTGACGAGCTAATCGACGAGGAGATCCCGGACATTACCTTCGACTTCTTTGGATCTACTGTTAGTATTAGTCCTAGAGCCAATTATGAGATGATTGACTAGGAAACTTTTTGTATCATATTTTATTAATAAAAGGTAAAGTTTTTTGTTATTATCCAAGCTTCCAGGCGCCCTGGATACCAGGCGGCTGGATGCTTCTAGGCGCCCTGGAAGGTCTA
>JAGFNQ010004812.1:0-121804 GCA_024364735.1 Boesenbergia rotunda
TGAAGAGGTGATGCTCTTACATATTGTTGTCTCCAAAATTAATTAGGAAAATGGTTTCTTATAGAGTTTTCTTAAATTAGATTTTCTTGAAAATAATATGTAGTTGAATTAAGGGATTTGTCTCTTAATTTAATAAGATTTGATTTAGAGAAATCAAAGTCATGAACATATTATTTCCGAAATTAATTATGACAATTTAGGAAATTGTTTCCCAAAACAATTCCTTTAATTAAGTATGAAATTGGAATTATGAAATCCGGTTCCTAATTCAATTAATGAGACTTGATAACTTAAGTCACATACATACTTAATTAAGGAAATCGTTAGTCATGACATAATTCTATGTCATGAATGTGCTTAGAAAAGAAAGGATGAGACCCAAAACCCCTTACAAAATATTAAGGCCAACACCTTCCATTAATATGGTTAGAATCGGAGTTTTGTTTCTCGTTTGGGTTGATGGACACATCCATGCCCGACTTGAACCTCAACATGTTCAAACCATGGTATTAGTTCAAGAATAATATAGTTGGAGTCAGAGGTCAATCCTTAGTTTTGGTTGTTGGACACATCCAAGCCTGACTAAACGATTGAATGAGCTCCAACCATATTAAAACTATTTCTTGATTGATGGGTCAGCCTTAAGCTTGGAGCATCAATTTGTTGTGCCACAGCCAAGGTCGATGCAAAGAGAGGTGCAGTTGGGTGCTATGTATAAAGTTGCATACTTGTTAATGAGTTAACGACCCAATGATTTATGCAAACATTCAATTAGTTGATAGCATAAAGTGATAGTTACATATATGTGATGTGTAATCGGTATAATTACCTACCTTCATAGCTAAGAAAAACTTGATGGCCACAGCCATGGTTGTTCTTATCTATGGTTGGATATCAACCTATTTGGAGATGTTCCTATGATCTTCCGAATTGATAATAAGGGTGACTCAATTCGTAAAATAAATAGGATTTAATATATGTATGATGATACATTCTTTAATCATTCTTCTCACATAAGCTCAATTTGTATTTCTAGGATAATCACTCGATCATGTCTTCCCTAAACTTGCGTTCCATTTTGGACACCAATAAACTGACTGGGCCAAACTTCATGGACTGGCTTCGAAACCTGAGGATAGTCCTCAAGGCTGAGAAGCTTGCTTATGTCCTTGAAAATCAACTTCCAAACCGTCCTCCTGAAAATGCAACTCCAGACCAGTTTCCTGAGTTGCTCAACCTGCTGAAGACTGTAGAGCCTTCTGTGAAGCAGGAATAGAAGACAGTGCTGTTAGTTGGTTCCTCGAAGAAAGGTTCTAAGAGGAAGGCCAAAGAACAGAATAAGGGAAAGAAGAAAAAGCCCAAAAAAAAAAACTGAAAATACCCTAAAAGGCACTTGCCATCATTGTGGCAAGGAAGGTCACTTGCGAAGAAACTGTAAGATTTATCTTGAGTCCTTGAAGAATAAGGCATCCGATGCCTCATCCTCTTCAAGTATCTTCGTTATTGAATGTCACTCTATTTCCTCAAACACATGGGTACTTGATACTGGGTGTAGCTCACATATATGTAATGACATACAAGGGCTAAGGAATAGAAAAAGACTAATCAAGGGAGAAGCGAATTTGCGAGTTGGAAACAGAGCAAAGATTGCTGCTGTTGCCATCGGAACATATTTGCTAAAGCTCCCTACAGGACATGTCTTAGAATTGGAAAATTGTTATTTTGTTCCTTCGTTAATAAAGAACATTATATCTATTTCATGTTTTGAATGAAAAGGGTTATCATTTAACTTTTAGTAACAATTGTTGTTACATAACTTTAAATGGCGTTCTTTATGGGAATGGAACTTTATGCAATGGTATCTACACGTTAGATTTATCCAGTGACATTTTCAATATCGAAGTTAGCAACAAACGTGCTCGAATAGATAATCGAATAGACTCCTACACTTGGCATTGTCGTCTTGGCCATGTAAGTAAGAAACGCATGACTGAATTACACCGATGTGGAATTTTGGAATCATTTGAACCCGGTTCATTTGATACATGCGAATCATGCTTAAAAGGCAAGATGACCAAATTACCCTTTTCCGGAAAAGGTAATCCAGTGGGAGAATTGCTTGGTCTAATACATACTGATGTATGTGGACCAATGTCAACTCATGCACAAGGAGGCTATAGCTACTTCATCACCTTTATCGATGATCACTCACGATTCGGGTATGTGTTCTTGATGAAACACAAATCTGAAGCCTTTGAGAAATTCAAAGAGTTCAGAAATGAAGTAGAGAAACAGCTTGGCAAAAGTATTAAGATACTTCGATCCGATCGGGGTGGTGAATACTTGAGTCAAGAGTTTCAAGATTATCTTAGGGACAATGGGATATTGTCCCAATGGACTCCGCCGTATACACCACAGCATAATGGTGTATCTGAGAGGCGCAACCGAACCTTGATGGACATGGTTAGGTCAATGATGAATCATGCAACTCTTCCAAAATCCTTTTGGGGCTATGCACTTAAGACAGCTGTTTACTTGCTAAACAGAGTCCCGACCAAGGTAGTCTCTACTACTCCATATGAGATATGGAATAGTAAGAAACCCCACTTAACTCACCTTAAGATATGGGGTTGTCCTGCTTATGTGAAGCGGATTGTGTCAGACAAACTGGATGCTAAGTCTGATAAATGTCTATTTATTGGATACCCTAAGGAAACGAAGGGTTACCAATTCTATCATCCCTTGGAACAAAAGGTGTTTGTTTCAAGGCATGCTGTATTTCTAGAAAAAGAATTTCTTTTACAAGAAAACAGTGGGAGTGGCATTGAACTTGATGAAGTTCAAGAAACTCCAATAGACATAACAGAGACACCTAGTCTAGACCCACAACCAATACCTCATAATGATGAGCTATCAGTTGAACCTAAAACTACACCACCTCTTCGTAGATCTGATAGGACACGCAATATTCCAGAGAGATACGGATTTCTCGTAAGTGAATCGAACGACGTGTTACTCATATGCGATGACGAACCTATCAGTTATGAAGATGTTCTGAAAAGTTCAGAAAGGGACAAATGACTTGAGGCCATGAAGTCGGAAATGGATTCCATGTACAAAAACCAAGTATGGGACTTAGTTAACCCACCTGAAGGGATTAAGCCCATAGGGTGCAAGTGGGTTTTCAAGAAGAAAACCGACATGGAAGGTAATGTTGTTACCTTTAAGGCTAGATTAGTGGCAAAAGGATATCGTCAGAAACAAGGAATTGATTATGACGAAACCTATTCGCCAGTAGCTATGCTTAAATCCATTCGGATGCTCCTAGCCATAGCAGCTCATTATGATTATGAGATATGGCAAATGGATGTGAAAACAGCTTTCCTTAACGGAAACCTGCTTGAGGATGTATACATGATACAACCTGAAGGTTTCACATCGGTTGATAAAACCAAAGTATGCAAGCTTCGACGATCCATATATGGACTGAAGCAAGCATCTAGGAGCTGGAACATCCGTTTTGATGAGACAATCAAAGAGTTTGATTTCTCACAAAATCCTGACGAACCTTGTGTGTACAAGAAGGTTAGTGGGAGTGCAGTCGTATTCCTAGTATTATATGTCGATGACATCTTACTTATAGGAAACGATATATCAGTCTTACAGACAGTTAAAATTTGGTTGTCCAAAACTTTCTCCATGAAAGACCTGGGAGAAGCAACCTATATCCTTGGGATTAGAATCTATAGAGATAGATCAAAACGGTTGCTTGGTCTTTCGCAGTCTACATATATAGACCGAGTGCTAAAAAGGTTTAGCATGTCGGAATCCAAGAAAGGTTACCTTCCCATCAGGCATGGGATCAACCTTTCAAAGTCTATGTGTCCGCGCACAGAAGACGAGAGGATTTGCATGAATAAGATTCCTATGCATCCGCGATAGGATCTATCATGTATGCTATGTTATGTACAAGGCCAGATGTATCGTATGCTTTGAGCATCACAAGCAGATACCAGTCGGATCCAGGAATGGATCATTGGGCGGCTGTTAAGACAATCCTTAAGTACTTAAGAAGAACTAAGGATGTGTTCCTAATATATGGAGAAGGAGATATGGTAATACGTGGGTATACAGATGCCAGTTTCCAGACAGATAAGGATGACTCCAAATCTCAGTCTGGATACGTATTTATTTTGAATGGAGGCGCAGTAAGTTGGAAAAGTTCCAAACAAGACACCGTAGCGGATTCCACCACGGAAGCGGAATATATCGCAGCTTCGGAAGCAGCAAAGGAAGCAGTCTGGATCAACAAGTTCGTCTCCGAACTTGGTGTGGTTCCAACCATTGATGAAGCAGTGCCAGTTTACTGCGACAACAATGGAGCTATTGCACAAGCAAAGGAACCAAGGTCTCATCAACGATCCAAACACGTGCTTCGCCGCTATCATCTAATCAGAGAGATTATAAGTAGGAATGACATACTAATTGAGAAAATTCCCACTGAAAGGAATTTAGCGGATCCTTTAACAAAGGCCTTGCCTCAGAGCAAGTTTGAGGGTCATGTTAGAGCCTGTGGTATTGGATACCGTAGCGATTGGCATTAGGCCAAGTGGGAGTTTGTTAGTGATATGAGAGAAGTGTCCTAAGGCAATCGCCTTATGATTGTAAAACATTTATTTTAATAAATAATAATTCACTATTTGAGTATACATGCTTGTGTATTTGATTGGGATCTTAAACTCATCTACTGAATGTCCGCAATACAACTCACAGCATAAGAGAATTTGTGATGGGATCACAACTAGTGATTATCTCTAAATGTGCAAATGTGAAGTATTGAAAATATCCCTAGTCGATGAATTGCTAAAAACGGACACTATCAATTCAGTTGAGATTAGCATGGGTTATTCTCTAATCAGCTGATTCTCACTGGCTGGTGACATTGGGATGTCCGGAGATAAACATCGATGCTAGTTATGGGAACTAGTTCATTGGAGTGACTAGCTGTAAGACTTCATATGGTAATCTATATAGATATGTCAATGAAGTTCTTAATGCAGCTTAAGTGCGATGTTCCTTTGACTTGCGGTGTTCAAGTCATCTTGGTCATGGAGACTTATACTTTAACATCTTAAGCAAGCATCTCCAAGGAGGTGTGGACCCAGGATGATTGGGTGTAAGCCGAAGTGCCCGAAGATGTTTGAACAGCCTACAATGGATTCACCACTCCTTGCGAGGAGATGTATACCCAGGCCTATCGTCGGATTGTTACTCAAAATCTCTGGCCAGAGTACATCATGTTAAGAGTGCAAGTCTCTTAAATACATGAGAGTAACTAGAAATCCAAAGGACGAGAAAGACATTACTTGGGCTAGGTGTGACGTAGTCAGCCTAGTGGGGACTGACACAAATAGATCGTGTCCTGAACCAAGTGGGTATAAGATGGTGAAGGGAATGGGGCACGATTCATTAGAGCTGCTGAAGGGTTTCAGAATAATTTCTTCTGAGGTCAAACCGTTGATCTTTCGATTAATTGGGGATCATGATGTACTACTAGGTGTCACTCATGATCGTTCTATAATTTGTTGATTATAGACGGCCAACATAAATCGAAAGCCTATTTAGTCACACGCACTACGAGTAATCCGAGGGATTTAAAACGAGTTGAAAATTGGATTTTCCGATCAAGAGAAATAAGTCGAATCTGAGTTAATCAGAGGCGCAATGGAAGCTAAAAATGGCTAAGTCTTTTGAAGGCTTTTTGGGCGAATTAAATGAGTTTAATTCGCGTTGGTTCGGCTCGGTTTGGGCTGGCCAAAGAGGGTGCCAACCCTCCTTGGTTGGCCGGCCACTTATTGGGAGAAAACCAATTAATTTTGGTTTAATTAATAAAGTAAATCTAGCGCGATTTATTTTATAAATTATGGATAAATAAATTTGTATAAAGAAATTTATATAAATAAATTTATAGAAATTTATTCTTTTTATGGAAGTTAAAATAATCCATGAATTGGTTTATTTTAATTTTATAAAATCAATTATGAATTGATTTTTCCATAATAAGAAAGATTATAAATTTCTTATAAAATTTATTCCATAATAAAAGGAGAGATTAATTAGTTTTATTATAAAGTTAGTTATAAGAAAGCTTGGTTTAAACAGAATAATTCATAAGAGAATTTATAGGATAAATTTCTTATGATAATTAATTTGTTTTATTATAAAGTTAGTTATAATAAAATTCATAAGAGAATTTATAGGATAAATTTCTTATGATAACTAATTAGTTTTATTATAAAGTTGGTTATAATAAAACTTGATTTAAACGGAATAATTCATAAGAGAATTTATAGGATAAATTTCTTATGATAATTAATTAGTTTTATTATAAAGTTAGTTATAATAAAATTCATAAGAGAATTTATAAGATAAATTTCTTATGATAACTAATTAGTTTTATTATAAAGTTAGTTATAATAAAACTTGGTTTAAACGGAATAATTCATAAGAGAATTTATAGGATAAATTTCTTATGATAACTAATTCCGTTAATTCAGTTAATTCGGTTAAGAGGAGACTTGGCAAGGGAGAAGCAACTATATAAGGAACCATTGGCAAGCCTTGGATTCCTAAGATTTTGATAATCGAAATAGAGCTCTCCCTCTCTCTCTTCTCTTCACTCCTCCTTCCCCCTCCCTTCCATTAGGGTCGGCGGCCACCCTAGCTCCATTAGGGCCGGCACCCAACCTACACCAAGGCAAGGTGTTGCCGTGAGCTTTAAGGAGAAGAAGAAACCAACCAAGAAGAAGAAGAAGCGGATCACATCTCCCTCTCTCTCGGAATTCGATTCCGTTACTTCGTTGGTTAGTTTCCTTTTCTTCTCTTGATCTTCTTTGTTGTGCCTATAGGGAATCTAGTAGTTCTCGTCGGCACAAAACTCGTGACTTTGCGAAGTCATCCCGAAGAGAACTCGGCGTGGACGCGAATAGAGGCGAAGCTTCCAAGGGATGCTACGGTTGGATCTCGTCCCTTACTTCATGTTACGCGAGGTACTTGGTAAATTAGTTTACTATTCCGCAAAGTTTTATTTTATGATTATGTCAACACACCATAAGATTGCATGCTAGATACGAAGTTAAAATAATTTAGGAAATTATTTTATGCAAATTCTTCCGCTGCACGTAAAAATTTAAAATTTTACGAACTCATATCCTTGTCGACATGCACCCGGTCCCAACACTAGTGACCTTAGCTAATCAGAGAAAACCACCCTCCCACATCTCTTATCTCCTGTACAGAGACTAAACAAGGTTTAACCTTCGATGTTAACACAATTTCATTTATCTACTAATCAAAATCAACCCATTATAGAAAATCCTATACCACGAATTTTAAAAATCCAAATCTCACCTGAGACGACAATCTCACCTTGATCGGCACTAAGGAGGTAGAGAATCGGATCCCTCGAATCTGATCAGAAGGCAGCAATGTGGCAGTGGTGGCTAGGGTTCCCTTCGCAGGCAAGAAGGTGATGGGGAAGGTGAAGATTAGGGTTCCCTTCGTCGGCTAGCACCCGAGAAGATGAAAGAAGAAGAAAGAGAAGGTGAAGGGGAGGATGAAGAAGACAACGAAACCTGGCAACTTTCCCTTCGCAGGCATTGGCGACGGCTTCGCGTGGATGGGAACCGCCGAGGGTCGGCGGCGGTTTCAGGCGTTCGGCGTCAAATAGAGGGATTCGGGGCAGAAAAATGGGGAAGAGCAATTAATGAGGGAGAAGTTAGGGCTTTATAATGATTTGGCATTTTTACAGAAAACCCCTCCATGTTTGATTAAACCAAACAAAGCCCCTAAGTTTTGAATTTTTACCTTTTCAACCCTTAAATTTCGATATTTTAACATGCACATTGAGGAGCTTAAACAAATAGATCGTTATCAAAACATATAAGGAATAAAAGGTTGTTACAAAAATGACATATGGAAATATTTGCTCAATGGTTATCAAAACATATTCCTGATAACTCTTTAGGCTGAATTCAATGGCTAGAACATGGCCCAAGAAAGCATGTTATATCTTATACATGTTATATTATAAATGGACATCAGTTCCACACAATTGATGTTGGAAGGTCAACACAAGATAGTGGTGTTTCAATTAAAGTCGATACTATTTGTCAATCTAGTGTTAATGATTATTCACATACAGTAGAAAGACTATCATACTATGGGATTATACGAGATATTATTTTAGTAGATTACTATTCATTTAAAGTGCCTGTCTTTAGGTGTGATTCGGCCAATCATGTAACTGGTATTAAAATGGAGGATGGTTTTACACTGGTAAACTTAAACCAAGGACTAAGAACTTTTGAAAGTGATCCTTTCATTTTAGCATCACAAGCAAAGCAAGTGTTCTATTCTAGGGGCAACGATGAATCAAATTGGTATGTGTTGCTAAAAGCACTATTTCAAGGTATCCATGACATGAATTTGATTGAAGAGGATGCCTCTACATCATCAATAGCTCTAGTTGTCTCGAAACTTGAGATTAACATTACCGAGAATGAACCATATGTTAGGAATGAGACTGAGGGAATTGATGTGATTTATCCATGACTTAAATTTTAAGGTGTAGATTTTATAGTTATTTACTTCATCTAATAAATGTACTTCATCATTAATAATGTCATATTGTAAATGAGCAGTTCATTAATTATATAACATTCAAAAGATGTGAAAAATGGTCAAAAAATGCAACAAAGCAGTAGTAGATGAAATTCAAGTAATATTGTATTATATTTTAAATTTTGGTTTATTGTAATAAACTACACACATACATTTCAATATCAATGCTATTTTGCAAGAAAATATAGCTTCTAATAGTCCACTTAATCCATCACATGATTTGTATGGTAAAGACATAATTGATGATGAAAAAATAGATAAGAAAAAGAGGCATGGTTCATCAAAGTTGAAAGTGGTTAGTGGCCAACAAAAGCCTAAAGAGCTAGAGCGTAATGAGTTCGGACAACCCATTGAAAATAATTCGGTGAAATATGCTTCTTTTCTGGGTTGCATGATAAAGGAATTTGTGCCATATACATTAGATGGATTGAATGACATAGACGAAGAAGTGAAGAATAGAATGTAGAGTTGTCTTTAGGTAATATCTTCATTGTGACTTCATTCGATTTGCAATTTTCTTGTTAGATCAATTGTTTATCAAGAATAATTAATATTCAACCACATATAAATCCAATGTTTTCCTCAGATCAGTTGATGAAACTGTGTGCCAATTTTCATGTTAGATGTTTATCTATTGTGATTTCCTTCGATTTGCAATTTTGTTGTTAGAACAGTTGTTCATCTATAATAATATTCAGCAACATATATATCCAATGTTTTTCTTAGATCAATTGATGAAACTGTATGCCAATGTTTTCATTGCCACACAGTTTCATTGCTAGACACACAATTTTATCTCTCACTTTATAGCAGTAATTTGTAAGGATTAATATAATGTATAGAATAAATCAATTCATGAAGAAATCTAATGTAAAGATATTTGCATGATTCTTAATGTGCAAATCAGTTATAATGTTGAGGAGTGGGAGAAGAAATTAATTTATCAAAAGTTAGCTAAGTTGTGGCACGATAGAAAATCAAAATTACAAATACTTATATGAGAAGCTAATGTTGGTTCAGTAGCTTCATGAAATCTTAGTCTATTGAAGCCTAAATTTATGGATCAAAATCAATGGGAATTGTTTATGAAGGAGACACTATCACCTGACTTTCAAGTAAATCTTAATTAACAAATCTTATTTTTAATGGTTAAAGTTTCTAATGCTATCTTGATCAATGGTGTTTAGTTTTATTTATTACTAGTTAAGTAAAGATAGTGTCTTGATTTATTAGTTCAGCTAGAAAATGTCTTGAAGTTGAATATGTAGTTATATATAAAATAATAAACTATACAATGCGTTTTCCTATATCTAGATAATGTTTTTTCTTTCATGTAGATTTTCTAAATTGTGAAAGCAATTGTTAACCGTTAAGTTATGAAATCGCCATAGGCATATGTCTACATCTCCGATCTCATCAGCAAACACATAAATTTAATTCTAAGTGTGCATGTGTTAACAGCTATCTACCAGCAACATTTACATATCATATTTGACTTGTAAACTACCACAATTACACAGATAATGTTAATAGAAGTTCATACCAGTTCCAACCAATGAATACCAAAGAGAGTTATGGTTATATATAACATAATAATTTCTGTGCTCGCATTGGTAGTCATTTGTTTCTATACTTCATATCAATGCAATTTGGTAATGAGAAAGACGCCAACATTAATACCAATATCATTACACTTACCAGTAATATTAACAATTGCTACCAATACTTACTCAAAAGCATATACCATTTCTATTGTTTCGTTCTATATTCCCTTATTAAGTAATCATTATCTTTATTGAGTCTCAGAAAAAAAAAGTGCAAAATTCAAAATAATGAGAGAAAATCAAGACTACATTCTCACAATGAGTCGTAGAGGTTATGCCTGTTTGGCAACATGATGGTAAAAATTATTATTTATCAAATTTTATGAAAATGTTTACAAATACACTTAATTAGTAACATTATTATTTGTTCTAATAATTTTTATGTCTTATACTTAAGGGAAAAAAAGTCCCACAGATACACCAATCAAAAGTTTGGATTGAAGGTCATAAGAAAAATAATGAAGAACCTAGTAGTCAAGCTATTAGAGAGAAAATTGTAATTAAAATATCTATTTGTTATTTGTAGAATTCGTAATAAAAAATTGACAAATCAAATTTATTGTTTTATCAAAAAGTTATCATGTTATTTGTAGAAAAAAATAGAAGAGTGTCCACCTGAATCTCACAACACAACTAACATTTCTAATGATGCAATTAGTATTGTATTTGGCAAGGATGCTCGAGGTAGAGTACATGGAATGAGCTTTAGAGTTACACCATCAAAAATTGGAGCTTCTGTACAATAAAATAGAATTGTTAAATGATTTGAAAGTACGATAAATAACCTTCAACAAGAAATACAAGAAATAAGGCTCCTATTTTTTCAAAATATGAGACAACAAAATGAGCAAGAATAGGTTAGTAAATAACAACATAAGATAAAATATAAAATAGTTTGTCACCATTTGTTATTTGGCATCATTTATCTTAATTACTACAAGTACTTATATTCTTGTTAGTAAAAGTATCTTATGGTGATCTTATTTGGTATAATTTGTTTGTAAAATTAGGTTGCTAGTATTGGCATTGGTAGCAGAATTGGCAATGATGTTGACGACAGTAGTCGTGGGAAAAAAGTGGTAATGTTAACCAACCTCTAACTTTAGCTCAGGTAATTATTTTGAGTGTTCTTTTAAATTAAATATTTGTTATAAAAATAGGCATGATAGAATTAATAACTTTGTATTGTTATATTATATGTGTAACGACCCGACCCGTCGACCCGACCCCTCGGCCCCTTGGGCGGCCAAATTCCATTTTTGGCGGCCCAACAACCTGGCCCCTTTGGTCGTCGACCGTCGACCGTGTCGTTACTCACTAGGTATTCCCATCCCTGTCCAGTGGATTTTTTTCTTCCCCAGGATTCGAACTCTAGACCTCCAGGCTAAGTACTAGAGTTTATGAATCCTGGTAGCCAAGTGAGCGCGACTCACTTGGCTACCAGGATTCATAAACTCTAGTACTTAGCCTGGAGGTCTAGAATTCGAATCCTGGGGAAAGCAAAAAAATCCACTGGTCAAGGGTGGGAAGACCTAGTGAGTAACGACACGGTCGACAGGCCGGGTCGTTACAATATGCAATCAAAAATGAAGGATGTGAGTCATGGAGATATCAGCAAGAATACTAAGAGTAAGCTACTTCATTGGTGTGTTGATGGAGTTGTTACAGAAGGTTGAATTGCATCAACAAATTCAAAAGCAAAAGTGCATCACGTTCTTCTTAGTGGATTTTGTTGGAAAGTTTGGGTTGATAGAGTTTTTGTGGAGAAGGTAGACCTAATTTGACCAAACAATGAAATACTTGTTCTTGAGGATGCAATAGAATGTATAGTTGCTTGGTTATCTAAATTTATTATTTTGTAGGATTGATATATAGTCTACTTATTTTAAAGGTATATACTCTTTTGATTATGTTACTAAGTGAATTTTTCTACTACTTTGAATGGTTTTACATAAGTGTGATATTTATAGTTAAATGTGATAATATAATTAATTGTTTGTGGTATAACTTTAATCTGAACTCCTCTTGAACTTCCTTCGCCTTGAAATTATGAGGTATAACATTCACTATGAAAGACCCAACTAGTGTAAGAAGGATCGATGCCCTTAATAATTAAGTGCTCGTAAAATTTCATATATTTCTTATTTTTACAACGCCTGCAAGGACATAATATTACTTCACGTGTTTTGGCATAGTTCCTAATTGGTGTAAGAAATATTTGAACCCCTTCTTCATTCTCGGGTACAAGCCTTAAAGCCAGAAATACTCATTCCTTATCCATTTTATAAATGATCAAAACCCTAACATACAAGTTACAATATATTGTTTAAATATAGAGGAATCCATATAGTCCTAGTCCTAGCAAAAAGGATCTCACTTTAATCTTATAGAAATACCCATTCCTACCATTCATATATCATTGGTAGTAACTAGATTTTAATCTTATAGAAAAAGGATCTCACTTTTAATACAATTGCCATTTACTATTATTCTTATGTCATTTCATATTTTCTCTTTCATCGTTCACTGTCAAGAAGCTAAGAGTGATTTGTTAAGATTCGTTCAATCTAATTAATAAATTGCAAAGAAAGGTTAATTACCTATATGATTAATCTATTTTTCCTAAATTTATCTATCAAAAATATTTTAAAGTTGAAACAGTATTCCCTTTCCAATAAGGCAATTTTATTTAAGATCGTGGTCCATCGTAAACTGAGTTTACAGTATTTTGGAATATCTTGAACTAAGGTATTTGATGATTAATATAGTTTGAATAACTAAACATTTTGCGGATTGTTTAGGATATCTATAAATAAAATATCACTTTTGACTAATTTTTAATGACTTCAATCACTGATTTTAGAGAATCGGGTTCCCTTCATGCCAACTTTTTGTCCAACGTAACTAACACTCTGTCTAGGATTGATTATTCATTACTGCGCAGGTAATTGGCATAATTTTCATGGCATGAACTTATTAATGTTATTCATTAATTGTAAATTATTTAAGTTTGTTTGAAAGTTCCATAACTTCTGCGGCTTAAGAAAAAAAAAGATTCAACCCAGAAATTATGATATAGTCATAAAGACATATATTGAGAGATATAATCAATTTCATACATATAAAGAGATCCTGCTACTGCAATTTGTACTAGAAGCTTTGGATTTGGAATGGAATGCATATTTTTTTTCTAATATTATTCTTTGGAAAGGTATAGTTATGTGTGTTGATCATGACATTCAATCAAATATCATAAACTGTTTCTGAATCAAGCAGACAAACTGGGGACACGCCAATCTTTTCAGATTCCTAGGGCAGAACTTGCAGCTTCCTGATAAAATTATATCTCTGAAAGATGACAAGCGAGCAATATCTCTTGGCCAGCTATCTCTTTTCAACAAGACACTTCCACATGAAAACCTCTCAATATGACAAAAGACAAAGCACACATGCTTAATGCACGACCATTGGAAATTAACCTGTCAAAACGGGAGGTGAAGAAAGAGTAAAATCGCTCTAAAAATATATATCTCAAGCCAATGCAATATTGTTGATGAGCATTTACTGTCTGGCATCCACAACTGAATGGATGCATATTATTGATGACACTTAGGGTTTATAATGTGCATTTTCATCAACAATGGCAATAAAGGTTAGGCTTATCTAGCTATTGTGTAATGGAGACAAATACAATTTTTGCTAGAGTTTGAATTCATAGTTGAAGTTACCTAGTTTTCATACGCATGCAAAAATATTAGTGGCCAATCACTGAGAATAAACCTTAACAAGAATGTTCAGCATGAACATTTTAGGTATAAGCTAAATCTAGCTAGATATGGTTAAAACTGCGCTCTCATATTGTATGCAAATTAAATACCTTACAAGTGACAGATTATGTGTCATCATTTAGTGTCTAGAGAAGAAATGAATGCTTCATACATCAATTTTAGTTCAACATTAAGCATTAGTTAACTTTGTATAATTGATCATTTTTTTTAATCTATTTTGTGATTATATTTTTTTTTCGCTTCTTGGTTGAAGCATGAACAGCCTACAGGCTTTAGACAGATTCTACGTACAAATTGATGCCATTCTAAACATTGGCATGGAAAGCATGAAAGGTTTAGAGTAATCTAAATTGGTGTTCTGTGGATTCTATTCATTTTCACCCTAATTAAGTACTGTGCTAGGTCTGACTTAGTTATCTCAAAAAAGCACTATATTAACTAATTAAACAAGAAAAGAACAGATATCATATTAACTTTATCGGCAATGCCAAGAAAAAAGGGACGGCCAAGGCTGGCAAATTACATTATTTGCTTAGCTAGCCCTGCAATATCTTTAAAACATAACAATTGCCTAAACAAAGATTATACAAGCTAGTTGAATCTTTTGTTTGTTAGATCCAATATTTTTTAGGCTGATACAATTGAGTTGTTCTTAATTATGTGTTTCTGATTTGATTTGATCAACTTAATAAGACGAGGAAAAAGGAAAAAGTTTATCACAACAGTTTGTTTTTATTTTTTGGGATCAAAGTATATTAGAGCCAAATTTCACTTTCTATACATTTATTTTGAAGAATATTTCAATATTAACGGCAATCACCATGATCTTTCACAATGCAGATGGAAATGGAAACGATCGAACTCAGCTTCATGGTACAATGCATAAATTTAAATTACTACCAACCCTACAACACCAAGAACAACAATAGTGAAACTTAAATAATTAAGAAGACAATGAATAGAATATGCCTAAACATCAGCCAAGAAAATGCACTTCTTCTTTGTTACCTAAGATGCTTATCGCCCTGTGCTACACTTGAAATTTGCAGCCTTCTTCTTCTTCTTCTTCTTCTTCTTCTTCTTCCTCCTCCTCCTCTCATTGTTGTACATTGAAACCAAGGGTGTCTGGCTACAATCGTACACCTCATTGACCCACACAGTAGTCTCGATCTTCTCCACGCTCGTGATTATTTCAGAGGTACGTCAAAACAGATGCTCGAAGCTCTTAGTCTTCTTCTTCTTCTCCATCGTTCTCTCCCTTGCCCTAGCTCTTGCTTTCTCTCTCGACTCCCTCGTGAATCTTCCATCAAGCGAAGCTTCCGCTGCAAACCGAGAATGGCCTTTGACTTTAGACGGAGGAGGAAACAGCGGTATGACGTCAGTGGTTGGCATCGCCTTGTGGTTGGAGACTACTTCGCACTCGGATGAAGCAGACGACTGAGTGGTCCAGAAAATGCCACTACTGTTGAGGGTTTGGGTGTTTGTATTGTTGAGCGCAGAACATGTGGCGAGGAGATCGATGGCGGGCTTCGACTGGTGGAGCAGCCAATTAATGGTGTGGCTTGCCTTGTCGAAGCCGAGCATGTCCTGGAGACGGAAGAACTGGCGGGCGACTCCGAGGGAGAGCCGCATCCGACGGTCCCTCAGGCCTTGGGAGGTGAGTATCTTGCTGTGTCGGTCGGTTCTGAAACGCTTGCGCCGGTTGCTAGCTTCCGTCGTCCCTGCAGCCGGTTTTGCAGCTGCGGAACCGTCAACCTCCTTTGCCGCTGGATCAGGAAGAGGCGGAGATGGCGCTGCTGCTACCACCGACACACCGTCAAGGGAGGCCTCGAGCAGGGAATCGTAGTTGGAGGTCGAGAGAGAGAAGGAAGGAGAAGAGATGGAGGAGAAGCCGCGGTAGGGGTGGGGGTACGGGTAGGGACTGAGATTGAGAGTGGAAGGGGAGGTGCTGAACACAACTTGCTGGTTCGGTGAAAAGGACTTCTCTGGATCTAGAGTTGAGGATTGAAGAGGATAAGGCAGCATCTTCATGAGCTTACAGGATTTGCGGCGTAGAGAATTGGAAAGTGACCGAGTGTTGCCTTGCCTCAACTAGCTGCCTTCATCTATCTATTCCCAGTAGTGGAAAGAGAAATAAAGGAAGGGATGGGATGGGCGAGAAGGTAGGAGGAGACTGAGGACAGACGGACAGGGACAGTGACTGGGAGGTCGGGAAGAAGCTAAGCTAAGCTAACGATCGATGATATGAGAAGAGACGGGCACCGGGGGCTAGAAAAAGGGAACGAGGGAGTTGGCTTGGCATGTAAAGCGCCAAGTATTCTATAGGTATTCGTTACTCCTCACTGACTTGTACTACGTAGGGCATTAATGGCACGATGGCATAGCATGTCCAGCCCTCTAAACGCACCAATGAATTCGTGTATCAATAGTAGCGCGGAAATTTCTCGCCCAAAAAAACAAAAGTACTGCAGTGAGAGAAAAAAAAAATACTTGTTAATTTTATTTCCCGTTAAAGTTAAATATCTACAGTGATACAGTGCAAACTTTTTTTAAAAAAAATTATTTTGCATGCGTATAGTGTAGGGTAGTAGTATGTCTTATTTAGATACAGCTGTATAGTGAAAACTTCACTTCATCACAGAATAAAAAAAGATAAATAAGGTTGTATTATTTAAAAACATATATTTTATAATTGCTAGAGCTATAATGTAATCAACTTCAAAGATAAATAAGGTTGTATTATTTAAAAACATATATTATATTGAGGCTTGCAATAAGTTATTATGGTTATATATATTACTGAAATACAAAGTTAGTATAATTCAATGACACAGCTATTTATCTAAATTAGTGATTTTGACATTAGATTCTAGCGCAGACATTGCTGCATATGGAACAGTTATTAAGGCCAATGGAGTTAATCACTTTATCCATGGTATTCCATTACCCATGAATTGTATGTGTGTTTCCATCGATGAAGCAATTCAAAAATCAGCACGTTTGCCAGTTCCAATTCCCAATGAATGTGAAACTATTGGTGATGCTGTACATGTGGCTTAGCCAAAACACTCGCTAATGCTACGACAGGAGGTACATCTAAGCTAATATTTCAAAGTAATTATTTGTAAAATTATTTAGTATTGCACCTATCTAACAAGCTAACGTTTCTAATTGTTCAAAGCCTCAAATGAAGAAAACTGCCCGTGTAGGAAACAACCTAACTTTGCCATCAAGTGTGCCAAAATCGTTGCATATGTTATATTGTTATTCAAAGCGTACTCTCGAAAATGGAAGGAACTTGTCAATTATTTTAGATCATGAGGTATTTCAGGATGATTATGAACTGAACTTACACTTTGAGGACATCAGTCCTTTGTATCACTTGGAGCCTATTTCAGGATAGTAAATACATAACAATTATAAATTTTTAATTGTTATATTCATGAATATAATAAATTGATCTAAAGATAAGTTTATTATTTGTCATGAATTATTGTTACTATTTGATTATTACAATAAGAGTATCATTTACAAATAATATTATTGTCTAAAGACTTATATTGATGTTGCACTAGGTATCTTTAGATGAGATTTACCATTATTATAATTGATTCAAAATGACCATGTTATTTCTGTTGGTGCAGTTTGCACTAACGGTCAGACTCGGATTTTGATGTATGACAAAAAGATTAAAGTTAGTGTATTATTTTCTATCCTTGTTACCTAGTGTGCAAGATTGAAAGGCTTAAGAATCATCTCTAGGCTGAAGTCCAAGGTGGTAGAGTCTTGGCAAAAGTCCACTTGGGCTCAAGGGGCTATCTACTGGGTGAAATCCAGGGTGGTGGAGTCTTGGCAAAAGTCTAGTTGGGCCCGAGGGCCTATTTACTAGGCAATGTTCGAGTTGGGGAAGACTCGGCAAAAGGCCTGGTGGGTGAAGGAGCTGAGTATATCTATACAAGGTAAGTGAGGTAAGTCACTGGAGGAACAAATTTCGGTGAGGAAGAGTCCCAGTTAGGGACTTTAGACGCGGTCCAACTTAGAACCATTTCGGATATCTAAGTTGAAGCCTCTGACTAGATCTTGATCTTGGGAAGGCAGGGTCTATTTAATGCTCATTTCATTTAGTCCATGTTGTATGTTTACTAACCTTGTTTTGCATGGTATACTTGTTTTCTGGACTAAGTTGGTTTTGTAAGGGTTTTTCTGCAAAAGATTCCTCTGATGAATAGTACCCGAGGCACCTCAGTTTGGACTGGAGGTGCCTCAGGTGGATGAGAGTGGCTCTATGAAGTCTGCGCTGAAGATGGGATTTCAGGAGCTGAGGCACCTTAATTAGTTCGGATTCGAGGTGCCTCACTTGGGAACTAAGGCGCCTTCTAATGGATAAGCAGCGAGGACAAAGGCTTCAGATCAGGGGTGATTGTTCCTTGATTTAAGGCGCCTCAGTTGGGAATTATGGCGCCACTAAAAGCGCCAAAGAATTGGTCCCCCTGAAAGCGCCAAAGAATTCAAGGATAAGCTGATTGAGCTGCACGAAGGGACCAGCGACGCTAAGGTAACGAAATGCGACCTTTTATTAAATAATTGTTTAACATTAAAATACAGGAAGGAGAGTCCGTAAGCTAGCTCCACGCCTGAATCAAGGATATCATGAATGGACTTCACCTGATCGGACATCAGCCAGAGATACGGGACGTGATAATGTATGCCCTAAACGTTTTTTCTTGAAATTCTTTGTGGGCACCTATTATAGATGCTTATAAAACACTACAAGAATTTTTGGATTCAACAACACCCAATAGACAACGGTTTTTTGAAAACCCGTTGTCGTTTTTTATTTAACAATGATTTTTTCAAAAACCGTTGATGTTGAAAAATTTTTTGCGAAAAAGACAACGGTTGTTAAAAAATCATTGTCTTATGTATGTCAAAGACAACGGTTTTTTAAAAATTGATGTCTATTTGGTTGGTTACGATAACTGGTTTTAAATAACCGTTGTCTATTTGTGTTGCTTACGTGGTAATACACAACACGAGCGAGAGCAAAAATGAAAACGCCTGCTTTAGTTGTTCTCTTCAGTCGCCGCGCGACAATGAGAACCTCCCTTTAGTTCATTCTCTGCATTCGCCGCAGTCGTCGAACCCTAACACACCTCAAACTTTCTTGCCATCTTTTCCTTCTTCTCGTTCTTCTTCTCCTTCCTCTTCGCCGCGAGTGACAACGCCGAACCCTAACACACCTCAAACTTCCTTGCCATCTTTTCCTTCTTCTCGTTCTTCTTCTTCTTCTTCCTCTTCACCGCACACAAACAAGACACCTCAAACTTCTCCTCGCGCGAACTAGCCGCCACCACGCCCCTTCTTCTTCCTCCTCTTGTGCCGAGTTGCCGAATTGGAGAGATATCAAGGTAATGTTTGCTCTTGTTGGGTTTTATATAGTAGGTTTGAGTCGAACATTTCAAGCGTCTTCAGGTTTTGGACAGTAGGTTTGAGTCGAACATTTCAGCATTTTGGGCGTCGTTCTCTCTTGCAAGTGTTTGTTGGAGAACGATCGACGGTACCTGGCGTCTCTGCCTCTGTTCTACCACTCTTCAAGGTGATGAATCCCTTCTCTAGTTTCAGTTTATTGGTTTCAATTGGGGCATCCAATTCAGATTTCTAATCTGTCATCTTCTATGTTTCTTGTATAAAGTTTGTTTTAAAATATTAAACACTAGACGCAAATTGATATTTAATGAAGATTGTATAGTTGAAATCAGAAATCCTATTATCAAATACCCTAATCCATTTAAATCCTATTATCAGAAATCCTTCAATGAAACAAGCCTATGTTTTTTTATTTACTTCTAAAGGTTATTTGTGGGGGTGTGAAAAAAATTTAATTTTTTCTTACTAACTCGTTAATGAGTATTGATATATGCAAACCCATCAATTAATTTATCTTTCAATTTTTCTCCCTTATTTACTTGTTTTTGCTTCAAGATTAATTGTATATATTGTATGCTATGAATATGTGATGTTTCTAATTGTTCGTTATGTAAAGATCTAGTTATATAATGTACAATTATTTTGAAGATAGGTGTTGGCTCATTCCTAGCTGATTAGTACTTGTAACAAAAATGGACAAAGAATGGATGTCAAAGGATAGACTATCACGTGAATTTGATATTGGAGTAGAATCTTTCTTAAAATTTGCACTGAAGAATGCTAACGATCCTAATGCAATACCTTGCCCATGTGCAAGATGTGGTAATATAAAGAAGAAAAATCTTCAAACTATAAGGGCGCATTTGTATTGTAATGGTATGAATTTAACATATCATACATGGATATGGCATGGGGAAAGATCGTTGACAGGGAACTTAGTGAATGGTAATGATCGAGTAGGGCAAGATGAAAACAAATCTTTTGATGAGGAGCCTATAGACATGGCGCAGACTGTATATGATAGTTATGTTGAGAATCCAAGCCAGTTCAATAAGCTACTTGAAGATGCTGAGAAATGCTTATATCCAGGATGTACAAAATTTACAAAGTTATCTGCAGTTGTGAAATTATTTAACTTGAAGGCAAAATATAGTTGGAGTGATAAAAGTTTCACCGATATACTTAGTTTGTTTGGAGAAATGCTTCCAGATGACAATGAATTGCCTTTATCTATGTATGACGCAAAGAAAATCTTACGTGCATTAGGGATGGATAATGTCAAAATTCATGCTTGTCCTAGTGATTGTATCTTGTATTGGAAAGAGTACGGCGATTTTGCCAATTGCCCTATTTGTGGGACATCAAGGTGGAAGTTGAGCGACAAATCTTACGTAAAAGGAGTTCCTGCAAAGGTCTTGTGGTATTTCCCACTTATTCCAAGATTTCAACGAATGTTTCAGAATATGGTGATATCCAAGCAGTTAACATGGCATGCTGATAAAAGAATTCATGATGGATACTTACATCATCCAGCTGATGCACCTTCTTGGAAATTAGTTGATCGCATGTGGCTAGATTTTTCTTTTGAGCCAAGAAATTTGAGATTGGCTATATCAGCAGATGTGATCAATCCCCACAGTTTGATGAGTTCTGCATATAGTTATTGGCCAATTTTAATGATCACATACCACCATGGTTGTGTATGAGAGAAAATTTGTTATGCTCACTTTACTGATATCTGGTCCTAGACAACCAGGAAATGAGATTGATGTTTACTTAGCACCTCTCATTGACGACTTAAAATGTTTATGGGATAAAGGTGTCAAAGCATATGATGTATATCGAAAACAAAGTTTCTCTCTTAAAGCTATTTTGCTATGGACAATCAATGATTTTCCTGCATATGGGAATATGTCAGGATGTGTTGTGAAGGGATATCATGCTTGTCCTATTTGTGCAGAAAATACTTACTCGACAAGGTTGAAGCATAGTAGGAAAATATCATATACAGGCCATAGAAAGTTTCTACATTTAAGTCATCCATATCGAAGGTAAAAGAAGACATTTAATGGGAAGCAAGAGTTTAACCTTGCACCAAATCCATTGAGTGGCCATGAAGTTTTGGAAAGAGTTGAAAGAATTAATTTTGATCTGGGAAAAATCAACAGCAAGCTACAATCAAAGAGGAATGATGGAGAAACATGCTGGGAAAAAAAAATCAATATTCTTTGAACTTGAGTATTGGAAAGACCTACATGTTCGCCATGTTCTTGATGTCATGCACATTGAAAAAAATGTTTGTGAAAATCTCATTGGTATGTTACTTGACATTCCAGGAAAAACAAAGGATGGAGTTGCAGCAAGATTAGACCTTCTGGAAATGAATTTAAGGACTGAATTGGCACCAAAGATTGGGGAGAAGAGAACTTTTCTGCCAGCTGCCTGTTACACTCTAAGCAAAGATGAGAAAAGAAGTATTTGTAATTCTTTGTCGGGAATAAAGACCCCTGAAGGTTACTCATCTAATGTTCATAACCTTGTGTCGATGAAGGATTTGAAACTTGTTGGCCTTAAGTCACATGAATATCACACTTTAATGCAACAATTGCTTCCAGTGGTCATTCGCGGTGTATTACTAAAACATGATACTATCATTCGATTGTGTTTCTTCTTCAATGTTTTATATAGTAAAGTAATAGACGTCTTAAAGTTGGATGACTTGCAAAGAGAGATTGTGATGATATTGTGTTTGCTTGAAAAGTATTTCCCCCCTTCATTTTTTGATATAATGATTCATTTAACTGTTCATCTTGTGCAGGAGGTCAAATTGTGTGGACCCGTTTGGTATAGACACATGTACCCATTTGAAAGATACATGAAGATTTTGAAAGGTTATGTGTGCAATCACAATCGGCCTGAAGGATGTATAGTTGAATGTTATATTGCTGAAGAGGCTGTAGAATTTTGCTCAGATTATCTATCTAATTGCCACACAATTGGGATACCATCAAAGCAGCGCAAAGTAGAGCATACTAAGCCTTTATCGGGAGCAATAGTGCTCGCAGCTAGGCATGATGAGTAACAGCAAGCACACCGTTACGTATTGGCGAATGATGATGAGATTGATCCTTATATCGAGTAAGATCTCCAACTTATCAATACTTTCAGGCTACTTGAATACAATATTCTATTGGTTTATTTATTTCAAATAATTCCATTAGGACACACATGGTGGAGTTGAAAGCACGATTTACTAAAAAAGCTAAGTCCAAAAAGTGGTTACAAGATGAACATAATCGAACATTTATTAACTGGTTGCATGATATGGTACGCTCCAAAAATACTATCTATTAGCATACATACAACTCTTTTTATTTTACAAAAAATATAAATTTTATTATATTGTTAAATATAGGTTGAACATGGACTAGACCATTCCACCCTTCAAATATCTGAAAGATTGAAGTGGATAGCACGCGGACCTAGCAAGAAAGTGTTAAAGTATTTTAGTTATTTGATTGATGGGGTTACTTACGCTACGAAAGAACGTGATGATGTACGAGTTACTCAAAACTCCGTAGTAAGCTTAGTCGCACAGACAATGCAAGTTGCTAGTGCCAAGGATAAAAATCCAATTGTGTCTGACATGGTTTTCTATGGAGTTATTGAAGAAATATGCTCACTCGATTACCATCAATTTCAAATTCCAATGTTTAAATGTAATTGGGTGGAGAATAATAATGATATTAAAATAGATGATCTTGGTTTCACGTTGATAAATCTGAACAGAATTGGATTCAAATCAGATTTTTGTATCTTGGGAAGTCAAGCAAAGCAAGTATTTTACATTCAAGATCCTCAAGATCCCGTATGGAGCATTGTACTTGCAACTCCTAGTAGAAATCTAGAGTCATTTGAAAATGTAAATGAGGATGAACTAGAAGACACTGTAATGCATTATCAATCTTTTACCAGAGGGTTACCATCAATGGATGTTGACGGAGTAGATGACAATGAACCCCCATGCCTTCGCGAAGATTGTGATGGGACTTGGGTCGAGCATGTTTAACAAATTATATTTTGCAGTGTTGATATATGTTTAATTTGCAGAGTTTCTTATGCATCATCACTTAAAAGTTTGTCTTGGGTTGTTGCAACTTCTTATCTTCTAATGAACATGATGTTAAATTATGAAGGTTTTTATGAATTTATTTGCGTGAAACCAAATTTGATGTCACCTTTTGTGAAAATGCAACGTATTATTGAGGCTTGCAATGGTTGGGAAGGGTTTCAGATGACAAAATTGCATCAGTTTAATTTGTTTAATTTTATGTTTTTAATAGTACTTATTCGAGTAGCTCTCAGTTCAATTGTTCTAAATTTCTATTGCTAATGATAGATTGCAATGGTTGGGAAGGGCAAAGAAAAAATTCCATCTACATCCACTAATAAAGGTTTTGAAGGAAATGAGGACGAATCTACCGACACTCAAACAACAAGAACATCTAGAGGTCGTACCCATCTGGGTAAGCTTACTAGGCAAAGGGTTCAAGGAATTCGAAAGGAGGTAAGATTCAATAAACTCGGACAACCAGTAGGAGAAGCTGCTGTTGAAATGCAAAGTTACATTGGCTTGCTTGCTCGAGAAAAGGTCAAGATAACTTACAAGACGTGGAAGAAAGTTCCAAATGAAGTTAAAGATTTGATATGGGAATCAGTTAAAGTAAGTTGTGTGTTTGTTCAAATGTTAGTACAATATATTTTATGTTATGTGATATTTTTGACTATATTTATGTTTCATAGTTGACATATGATGTTCCCTCAATATGGAAGAAGGGATGTTTGATTTCAGCAAGTAATAAGTGGTGTCAGTTTAAATCTCATCTCACTCAGACATTCATTTCGAACAAGGCTGACAAACCCGAAGAGTTGTATGAACCACCAAGTGGCTATTGTCTTACAAGAGATGATTGGATGTCTTTTGTCCTTAGTCGATTGCATGATGACTTCATTGTAAGTTTAGTTTTTCGTTGTTTCAAAATAAGTAAGTAGACTTTAAGACAATTGACGAATCAGTAAATTTGATATGTGGAATGTTTTATGACTAGAAACTAAGTGATCAACAAAAGGAGAAAAGGAAGAAGAACATATACCCTCATCGCCTTGCTCGTAAAGGCTATGCACAATATGCTGAAGAATAGTATGTATATTTCAAAATTTCTCATAATACTAGACTATTCTTTTTCTTATTAGCATCGTGAAATGCTTATAACAATAGTTTTTTTGCTGCATTTATAACCATTCTTAGTTGTCATACATCATTTAATTGTTCTTGTTCATAGGCAAATGAATTATGTCAAGATGATGAAATCAATAGAGCTATTATTTGGAAGAAAGGAAGGGTCAATAAAGAAGGGAAATTCGATGGCCAAGAGTTAAAACAAACAATAGACAAGATTGTGAGAAATTATACATAAAAATAAATTATTATATTTCAATGAAATCTTACAAACTAGTTTATTTTTTCATTTGGATGATAGGATGATTACATACAACAGAAACGTCAAGGTACATTGGAAATAAAAGAGGCAAAAGAAGATATTCTTACCAAAACACTCAATTCAAAAGAACATGGTGGGCGTGTGAGGGGTGTTGGAGGTCATATTACTCCAACATTATTCTTTAGTGTTGGTGGAAAATGGAAGATTGACGATGTTGACAGAGAGCTAATCATTGAGCAAAAGAGAGAGTTGGTGGAAGATGTACGTATTCAAAAACTTGAAGCAATTGTCTACAAAAATGGTGCACGGGGAAGTGATATTGATGACAAAGGCAGTTGCTCGATAAAGTTACCTCAACAAAATGATAATGAAATGAAAACTGACAAGATTTCCCCTCATGAAGAGTTTAATGATGTCGAAGTGGAAGTTGTGGACAAAGCATTTACTTTATAGGTACATAAGTTATTATGGTTATATATATTACTGAAATACAAAGTTAGTATAATTCAATGACACAGTTATTTATCTTTTAGGGTAAATTAGTGATTTTGACATTAGATTCTAGCGCAGACATTGCTGCATATGGAACAGTTATTAAGGCCAATGGAGTTAATCACTTTATCCATGGTATTCCATTACCCATGAATTGTATGTGTGTTTCCATCGATGAAGCAATTCAAAAATCAGCACGTTTGCCAGTTCCAATTCCCAATGAATGTGAAACTATTGGTGATGCTGTTGGAACACATGTGGCTTAGCCAAAACACTCGCTAATGCTACGACAGGAGGTACATCTAAGCTAATATTTCAAAGTAATTATTTGTAAAATTATTTAGTATTGCACCTATCTAACAAGCTAACGTTTCTAATTGTTCAAAGCCTCAAATAAAGAAAACTGCCCGTGTAGGAAACAACCTAACTTTGTCATCAAGTGTGCCAAAATCGTTGCATATGTTATATTGTTATTCAAATCGTGCTCTCGAAAATGGAAGGAACTTGTCAATTATTTTAGATCATGAGGTATTTCAGGATGATTATGAACTGAACTTACACTTTGAGGACATCAGTCCTTTGTATCACTTGGAGCCTATTTCAGGATATTGTGTTGTAACACCCCACTAAAATTCCCTTCAATATTATCCCTAATATTGAGTATCATTGCATGAATAATATCCATATTGAGTATGATTCATGAATGATAGTTAGAGTTGTGGAAATTTTAGTGTAAGTGTTAATAGGCCTTATATGAGCTCTAAATGGTAGAAATTCCTAATGGGTCTTAAATAACACTTGTTAGTTATGCTAATGGGCCCCATGAGGATAAAAGAAATAATGGGCACCATGAGGATAAAAGAAATAACACATCATGTAATGGGCCTTACTTTAGATGAGCTTGCAAAAGAATATAAAAAAAAAATGAAATGAGGTAGGTGCCAAGGATCTAACCTTGGACCTTAGGGATGTTGTAAGCCTTAAGAATGCATATGTAACCAATTCACCTAGCAAGGGAGTGCTATTAGGAGGATAAAGGAAATTGTAGATAGGTGTAAGGATAAGGGAGATGAAAAGACACCATGGAGGATGAAGAGTCATCATGGAAGGTAAAGGGGTCACCATGGAAAGTGAAGAGGCATACCTCTTCATTTACTATAAGAAGATGAGGGAAGAAAAAAAATGCCATAAGGAATCCCTCCTCCTTCTCATTGCCGAAACCACCAAGCCCTCTCTCCATCAAAAAAAAATTCTCTCCAAGAAGATCTAGTGAAGGCTTTGTGTTTGTGAAGCAAAGGAAGAGCCAAGGAGCAAGAAGTTCTTCTTTCTCCTTCTAGGTGATATATATTGTTTGGAAATCTTTAGCACAAGGGTAAGACTCCCCTCACCTACAACATAATAGCTTATATACATTTTGTTTATGTTCTTGTATGATCTTGCGATGTATTGCTAAAAATTCGTGAAGTTTTTCCCTATGAGTGGATTTCGGCCAAGCATGGATTTAGGGCCTAGGTTTGTGTTTGAGGCTATCTAATGACTCCAATATTTTCTTGATGTTAAGTTATGAGTTATGATGAAAAAAAAGATGAAGCAAAAAGACCCTTAAAAGTTTAGGCCAAGGCTCTCAAGAAGCCATAGACTTTTTGGCCATAAGAAGATGTTTGGGTTCTTTTTGACTAGCTAATGGTTTTTAATTCCTTGTTAATGTTTGTTTGAGAGTTTTATATATATTTTAGGCCATGTTTTCCCTCTGAACATGTTCGGTTAATACCCTAAATAAGGGCAAAAAAATGAGTTAAAGATGTCATGTTACTTGCTAATGCTTCATAGTGTTAGAGTATGTATTATATACATGTTATATGAATCAATTGCTTTTGTTTTTGTCATTTTCATGTTGATAAGAAACTTAGAAGTTTCTGATCAGTTTCTTAAATTAGGTTTTAGGATGGGTTAAGGTCACTGCCTCACTTGATAATGTCCCTTTGTAGTAGGATATTCAATGTATGCATGTTGTATGAGTTGTGTGATGTTGTGTTGTGTTTTATGCCATGATAACCCTATCTAGCTATTTTACCAGTAGAATATATGTTGAATTAGGGTTGAATTAAAGGTATCCATGTTTCATTATGCCATGATAGGGGTTAAGTTAACTACTTCACTTGATAATGTCTCTTGGTAATAGGATATTCAATGTATGCATATTGTATGAGTTGTAAGTGTTGGTGCAGACAGTACCCAAGTCGAACTTGGGTTTTGATAATAGCAAAGGGTTCAAAGTTAAGATGTTATTTTGATCTAATATATTACTTGAGTGTGCAGAAAGAAGTCCTAGCGAAGGACTACTAGGCATCGAAACCCTAAGACCTGGCGAAGGGCTACTGGGCACCTAGCAAAGCTAGGAGTCTAAGACCTGGCAAGGGACTGCTAGGCACCTGGCGAAGGACTGCTTGGTACCGAAGCCCTAGCGAAGGACTGCTAGGCACTGGGCGAAGGACTGCTTGGTACCGAAGACCTGGCGAAAGGCTACTAGGCACCAGGCGAAGGATTGTTGGGCAAAAGTCCAACCGGAGGAGCCGATTGGCAAAAGGTAAATTCTCCTGAGAGGAGTAGGTGAGGACACATTCCCCGTCGAGGGAACGGTAGGCGTCGGTTAGACCTAGGGTTCCATTTGGGAGACCCAAAGTCAGAACCAAGACAGCTAAGGTTGTACAAACCTAACATTTCTTGCCTTATCTGTTGTTTTGGAACTAACCCTGGATACAGGACCGAAGGAATGAGTTTCTACAGCTCAGAACGCCCCAAAGGAGAGGGGCAACAACTGGGCAGGGTGCCCCAGAGGTCCCGGGCGCCCCCAACGTCAAGGCAAAACAAGTTGAGCAAGAATCGCTTTGAAGACTAATGGGGCTAGGCGCCCTGATGGTCCCGGGTGCCCCGGATGCCTCGGGTGCCCTGGGTCCAAGCCAACCAAGCAGTCGAAGCAAAGTCAGCCGAGAAGCCAGCAGACCAATTCAACCGGGGCGCCCCCAGTGTCCCGGGCGCCCCGTCAGCTCCGAGCCTGATTTTGGAGGGATAAACTCTGATCGAGCTTCGGATGAGGGTTCTCGGATCCGAAGGCACGTGTCAGGCACCCCCAGCGTCCCGGGCGCCCCCAGGAGGGCTATAAAAGGAGCTCGACCCCCAAGGCTTCAATAACAATTCTTCTAACGCCTCTACGCTCTTCGACTTAAGCGCTCTGCTCCGAAAACCTTCCATCTCGATATTCAAGCGCCGACGACGACCCTCTGCTCCGAAGTACGATCCACAACAGACGTCGATAACGAAGAGTCTATTTTTATTTACTGCACTACAACTGTAACATTTTTCTCTGTAAACATTTGTGCACATATAGAATTGCCCGCAGTAAACGGTCAACGACCGTGGACCTTGGAGTAGGAGTCGACTGCGACTCCGAACTAAGTAAAAGTGCTTGAGTTCTTGTGCTGTGTTTGTTTAAATTTCCGCTACGCATTATCTTATTTTATCCGAAACGTTTTCACGATATTCACCCCCTCTATCGTGTTTTCTCGATCCAACAAGTAGTATCAGAGCGGGGAAGCTCAAATTTGGTGCAACCACCAATTTGAGAGTTTTTTTTCCGGATTTTTACAATTTTTTTTTCGATCGAATTTCTGTCGTTAATCGAGGTTGGTGCAACACCACTCGATATTTTTTTTCTTCCTGCATTGCTAATCCAAGACCAATTCTTAGACATTTTTTTCCTCTCTCTTTCTTTTCAGTAACTCCTAAATGGCCATGCAAGAGGGCTTCAGCACCGCCAGACCACCACTTTTCAGTGGGGAGGATTTCTCCTACTGGAAAAGTTGGATGGAAGTCCACCTGAAAACTCAGGTGGACATGTGGATAATCATCCAGTCTGGTCTGGAGATTCCAAAAAATGCTGAAGGAGTGCCACAATCCTACACCGAGTGGGATACTACCCTAAAAAGGAAAATTGAAGTCGATGCTAAAGCAACCCAAACACTCCAATGCGGCCTAACCAAAGAAGAGCTGAACCGGGTGGGTCCATTCAACAGTGCAAAGGAACTCTGGGGTAAGCTAATTGAGTTGCACGAAGGAACCTCCGACACCCGAATCAGCAAGAGGGACCTACTACTGAACAAGCTGTATACAATCAAGATGAACGACAACGAATCTACAGCTCAGCTCCACGCCAGAATTCAGGAGCTAATGAACGGTCTACACACAATCGATCACAAGGTAGAAAACCGTGACCTGATAAGGTATGCTCTTAACGCTTTCCCAAGAAACACTTTGTGGGCATCTATGGTAGATGCGTACAAAGTTTCAAGGGATTTATGTAAAATTAAATTAGATGAAGTTGTTTTCTGAACTAGAATTGCATGAGCAGACTAACTACACCCTAGCCGAGAAAGACATCACTTTTGTCGCAGGTAAAACTGGAAAGATAACCAAGAAGAAGCCTCAACCTGCACCCGAGTCTGATTCAGACTCTGACTCAGAAGACAACGAAGGAGATCGACCCAAGCTGATCCGACTTGCTCGAAACTACTACAAGGAACTGAAGAATCAGTCCAACAGAAGAAAAGCCAGCCGAAAGAAGAAAGAACCAGCTGAACCTTTAAATGAAAAGACCAAACCAAATGTGACCTGCTACGAATGCAAAAAGAAGGGTCACTACAAGACGGAATGCCCCAATTTAAAGGGAAGACAAGAAAGAAGAAGGGCCTTCAGGCAACGTGGGACGAATCTTCGTCCGAAGAAGAAGAAGAGGCCCCATAGTCGAACCTGCTCGCACTAACCGCCTTGGAAGAAATCGAGACCGAATCAGAATCAGAACCGGACGACGGAAAGCTTACATTTTCAGAGGACGGCGAAATCACTGTAAGTGGGTTTACTAGAATTCAATTAACTGAATTAATTGCTTACCTTTCTCGTGACTTGGTGAAAGCTAAAATCCGAGTCGAGTCCCGCCGACAGGAAGTAAAACTCCTGAAAGAGGGAGCTGACTCTAGATCCTTAACTGAGAAGGTTCAAGAAGGAATCTCTACTCAAGTTGAAAAACTTGCCTGAACACAAACTGTGCCTGAACACAAGGACCTTAGAGCAGCCTTAGAGCTGTTGATGCAGTCTGACCTTGATTGTTATTTTGTTGTTGACACCGATTTAAGTTTGATGTAAGTCCGGTTGAATTCGGATTAAGTCCAGGTGGATTGGGTCGCATGCTGGCAGTGGAAATCCTAGTGAGTGAAGCTAGGTTGAAATCTTGGTGAGTGAAGCCGGGTCCTGGTGAGTGAAGTAAGGTGTTTGAAAATCCTAGTGAGTGAAGCTAGGTTGAAATCCTGGTGAGTGAAGCCGGGTCCTGGTGAGTGAAGCCAGGTGATTGGAAATCCTAGTGAGTGAAGCTAGGTTGAAATCCTGGTGAGTGAAGCTGAGTCCTGGTGAGTGAAGCCAGGTGTTTGGAAATCCTAGTGAGTGAAGCTAGGTTGAAATCCTGGTGAGTGAAGCCGGGTCCTGGTGAGTGAAGCCAGGTGTTTGGAAATCCTAGTGAGTGAAGCTAGGTTGAAATCCTAGTGAGTGAAGCCGAGTCCTGGTGAGTGAAGCCAGGTGATTGAAATCCTAGTGAGTGAAGCTAGGTTGAAATCCCGGTGAGTGAAGCCGGGTGACTAAAACCCTGGTGAGTGAAGCCAGGTCCTAGCTTGGGAAGTTAGGTTGAACGATGCCCCGGTGAGTGAAGCTGGGCACGGAGTCTTGGTCCCGGGGACTAAGAATGGGTCAGGTCCTAGCTTGGAGGGCTATGTGTGGAAAAGTCCTACTTCGGAAGGGTTGGGTGAAAAGTCCTAGCTTGGAGGGCTAGGTGAAAAGTCCTAACTTGGAGGGTTAGATGAAAATTCACAACTTGGAGGGTTAGGTGAAAAAATCCTAGCTTGGAGGGCTAGGTTTGAGTCCCTGGATCGGTCTGGTGACCGATCAGGGAAGTTGGCACGCTGCTCCTTCGTGGATCGATCCGGTGACTGATCCAGCGATGACTAATCGGTCTGGTGACCGATCAGGGAGCGCATAGTGAGGTTGGGAATGTACTGTGTGGCTCCTGATTGGTCTGGTGACCGATCAGGGAGCAGGTCGTTGCCTCGTTGCTTGGCTCCTGATTGGTCCGGTGATCGATCAGGGAGCAGGCAGCTTCCTCACTGCCTTGCTCCTGATCGGTTTGGTGACCGATCAGGGAGCACTCAGTGAGTTGAGTTCCCCCGCTGATCAGTTCCTGAACGGTCCGATGACCGATCAAAGACCTAGGATTTGATTTCCACGGTTACTGTTCACTCAGAAGTGGACCGATCAGGCTTGAGCCTGATCGGTCAGGGAGCTACCTTATCGGTCTAGTGACCGATCAGGCTTCACTCTGATCGGTCTGGTGACCGATCAGGCCTGTGTCGTCGCGAAAGCTGGGAGTCCCAGTAAAGCAGTGGATCGGTCTGGTGACTGACCCACAGGCCCTGGATCGGTCCAGTGACCGATCACTTTAATTCAAAATGTACTGTCAGATGCTCTGATCGCGTCTGAACGTATCCGATTCTCTGCGCTTAACCTTTGATACTCGATTTGCTGCTTGATATGCTGTGCTAATACTCTGATTGAGCTGCAGGTGACAGGGAATGATTCAAACATTGGAGGAGGGTCAATGGGAGGCTTTCCTTGGAGCAGATTTGGCTGTTTCCTTGTTTCAGGTCTCAATGGCATCTGGAGAGTAGCTGGTAACTGAGGGAGGCTCAGCTGGAGATGGTCTTCAGTGGACTGAGTGCTCAGGGAGTCAGGGGGTCATGCTGTGGCTTCAGTGGATGCTGATAGATAGCCTGGTGATGGGAGCAGAGGCTTAAGATGAGGCTGGAAGCAGCGGAGCGACAACAAGAAAGACAAAAAAATGGATGAAGTTTTTGCTGTGGGGTTGTGCTCTCTGTTGCTTTGTGCTTGAGCGATCTTGTTGCATTCCTGTGAGATCATTGTGAGTGTTCCTTCTTGTGTGATTTCTTGTACTTAAGTTCAATCATCCGTGAGATCTGTGGAGAGGTTTCTCCACCGAGAAGGAGGCTCTATCTTATCCGGTGTTCACCGGGGCTTGATCTGCCGACGATCAAGGGATCGCCCACCTTATGGGCATGCCAAGGAGTAGGGGCAAGTTATCCCCGAACCTTGTACATCGCTGTGTCATCTGGTTTGCTTTCCTTGTTTTGATTTCTGTTTTTCATTTCTGTTTCTGCACTTGTGTTGTTTGTTTCCGCTGCCTAACTCTTGAAGTGCAAAAAGTTTGTGAAAGCTCAAGAAAATTGTGTCTGGCTATATTCACCCCCCCTCTCTAGCCATCCAAGTTCCAACAAGTGGTATCAGAGCTTGGGGCTCTGTTCAAGGCTTAACCTTCGAGAGTTATCAACAAGATGGCTGGAAAAGAAGGAATGAGCACAAACCGACCTCCACTCTTCGACGACATAGATTTTCACTATTGGAAATCGAAGATGGAGTTTTATTTGAAGACAAACATGAGCATATGGTTCTCGGTCAAAGAAGGTTTCATCCCCCAAGAGATGTTGAAGGAAAAGATCTCGATTTCTCAAGTTGGTCGGCTGAGCAAATAAGAAAGAGTGAAGCAAATGCCAAAGCAGTGGTCACTTTGCAATGCGGGTTGACTAAGGAGGAGTTGATCAAGGTGGGTCCTTTTACAAGTGCTAAAGATCTTTGGAATAAAATCATTGAGCTCCACAAAGGAACTCAAGACACCCGAATAGCCAAGAAGGACCTCCTTCACAGTCAACTCCAAAATCTGTCCATGGAAGAAAATGAAAAGGTAAGTGAACTCCATGGAAGATTCAAAGAGATTCTCAATGGCCTCCACTCCATCAATGAGAAGGTAGAGAACTGAGATCTTATAAGGTATGTTCTCAAAGCTTTTCCTAGGAACGCCTTGTAGTCATCCATGGTGGATGCTTACAAGATTTCCAAGGATTTATCTTGTGTTAAGTTAGAAGATCTATTTTGTGAAATGGAGCTACATGAGATCTCTAACAAAAGTTCAAAAGAGAAAGGTATTGCTTTAGTGGTAGGTGACAACAAGAATAAGAAGAAGGGGAAGAAGAAGGAGAAGGAAGTCTCTTCATCTTCATCCTCATCCGAGTCAGAGGAGGAGGGCAGCTGGTCTTCTTCCTCCGAGATGGCCAACTTTGTTAGAAGAATGATGAGGAAGAGCCGACGCTTCAAGGGAAAAGGTAACCCTAGAGAATCTAAAATTGATAAGTCTAATGTTACTTGTTATGAGTGTAGCAAGAAAGGACATTACAAGGATGAATGTCCAAAGTTAAAAAAGAAAAAGGATAAATCAAAGAAGAAAAAGAAGGCCTTGAGGGCCACATGGGATGAATCATCCTCTAGTTCATCCGAAGAAGAGGAGGAGAAGTACACTCATCACTGTGCCCTCATGGCCATAGAGGATTCAAAGAGGAGAGTGGAGATGAATCAAGCTCCTCAACCGCGCCTTCATCATCTTCGGATGATGAAGAGGTAATCTCTCCTGAGCTAGATAAGTGCTATAGAGCCATTGCATGTCTAGCTAGGTTGCTTAAAAAATCCAAGAACAAAGTTAAATTGTTGAAATTGTTAGTAGAAGAATTGAAATCCTCTAGGGTGGAGGATATTAATGATTTTCGTGAGAAATCCTCTAAGGATGAGGATCTTGATAACTTGCGTGTTAAAAATCTTGAGGATGAAAATAAGGGCTTGAAGGGTGAAATTGAAAACCTCAAGAATATTTTTGAGAAATTTTCAACAAGTTCCAAAACCCTAGATATGATCTTAAACTCACAAAAGGCGGCTTACAACAAGGTTGGTTTAGGTTACCAACCTAAAGAACCTAGTGTCATATCCTTAATGTCAAGAACCCAATTTAGAGCACAAAATAATTCTAGGGTTCAAAAGGTTAGAAAGAAAGTGACTAAGGCATGGGTGCCTAAGTCTTTCATTATTGATGCCTTAGGTCCCAAAATTTGGGTACCTAAAACCTCTATCTTTAGAATTGTATAGCTTGGATTGAGGGGGAGCATCTATCAACATGGGTTGTTGATAATGGGTTCTCCAAATTCGTGGTTATGGAAAATTCAAATTAAATGCTTTGATCTCCATTGGTTTAGTTCTCATAATAATATAATCCCTTGGCTAGTGATTTTTATAGAATTCATGTGTTAAAGTACTTAGTCATGGTATAATCTACTTTAGTATTTAAGTTCTTCCATGATCAAGTATGCCATGATTTTCTTGTATGTGTTAGACAACATGAATACATGCTAAAGAACAAGTATGGATACATGAATTAGTATTGATACAAAAATCACTATGAAAACTTCACCATACATGATTAGACAAAGAACATGAACTTAAGGTCTATGAATTATTTGTTCAAACCTGATATGTTTCATATGCCAAATACTAAATAGATTATCAAGTTTGGGGTGTCATATGCCTAACACTTAGTGGTTCAAGATCTAAGAGTAACTTGTATTATCAAGGTTGTTTGGAATAAACATAATCTACTTGGAGCATAAGTAATCATGCATAAGTGTGATTTATTTTTGTATTGAAGGTCTACCATGATCAGATTTGTTCCCAAAACAAAGAGGAAAGTAACTAATTCATCCTTACTAAATAGCAATATACTTCCATGCTATTCATGATCATGAATTTTATGTTCAAGTGGTTGTATGTATACTTGCCTTGAAATCTTGATACAAACATGTTATGAACATACAAATTGTTCAAAATTTTGGAAATTCGATCATGATGTGATCTGATCATATTTAAGATATCAATGTGATATAAGCATGTTTTGGAATTTGATCATGTTTCAGAAATCTGATATTAGTATCATATTTTAATACAAACTTGAGAAATGAATCTTGGTTAATGGAACTTTGATTGGATTAGGGGTTAAATCTGTTTGCATTAGGGTTTAGAGGGTTTAAAAGTTGAAGCAGACTCGTTTATGAAACTGATAAGTTTCAGAAAACATACTGTATCAGACCTGATCGGTCCACTGACCGATCAGGACTCACCCTGATCGGTCTGGTGATCGATCAGGAATCATACTGATCGGTCCGGTGATCGATCAGATCAACACTGATAAGAGGTATCAGACTACTCCTCAGTCCGATCCCATTTCATCAAGTTGTATCAGATTACCTGATCATACTGATACACACAAATCTGATACAAACCAAGTACAATTGAAACATACTTGATCCTCCATTGGTACAAACCTGGTACTAAGTGAGTACAAATTTATTCAAGTATTCAAAGAAGGGTAGGAATTTTTAAGATCCTTGATTCTCAGAAATTTTTCTGAAACATCAAGTATTAAAATGCTGATTTGATACAAACCTATGTTGGAATGTTCAAATTCATAAGAAAGGGTTTGTTGAGTCATGACTCTTGTTTTTAATGTCGTGTTTCAGAAATTTTTCTGAATGCCGAATATTAATGGAGTCTACACCTTTGTTTTGGAATGCAAATTGTTAATGCAGTCTGATCAGGAATGTATCAGAGTTTCAGAAATGTGTCTAAAATATGATTGCTCCCCAGACTAATCAGACATTTTTCCTGTATCAAGTAATCAACGAATCCGATCGGTCACGGAGACCAATCAGAATTATGTGTCGGATACAGCTGCATTCCTTACTTGTCATATAAAACATATACATGTTTGACCATGATATACTTCTGTATATGTTTTCATGTGAAATTCACACTTTTTGGCATATGATGCATATACATTGTTGCCATGATACATTTATGGTATATGCCCTTCATATGCAATTCAAAAATTGTCCTTTGATTATTTTGAGTTTGGGGAGAGACCCGTGTTTGAGGAGGAGGTATGTTCAAACTTAATAACCATACCCTTTTCGATGTTTGACAAGGGGGAGAAAATGGTTGATTAAGTTTAGGGTTATTGTACGGGGAGGATTTTGATTCCCTTACGATAATTGAACTGCCTTCAATTGATCATTAATGCCTAAACTTAAATCGGGTTGTCAAACAATAAAAACGGGGAGATTGTTGATGCAGTCTGACCTTGATTGTTGTTTTGGTGTTGACTCCGATTTAAGTATGATGTAAGTCTGGTTGAATTCGTATTAAGTCCAGGTGGATCGGGAGATCGCATGCTGGCAGTGGAAATCCTAGTGAGTGAAGTTAGGTTAAAATCCTGGTGAGTGAAGCCGGGTCCTGGTGAGTGAAGCCAGGTGTTTGAAAATCCTAGTGAGTGAAGCTAGGTTGAAATCCTGGTGAGTGAAGCCGGGTCCTGGTGAGTGAAGCCAGGTGATTGAAATCCTAGTGAGTGAAGCTAGGTTGAAATCCCGGTGAGTGAAGCCGGGTGACTGAAACCCTGGTGAGTGAAGCTAGGTCCTAGCTTGGGAAGCTAGGATGAACGAAGTCCCGGTGAGTGAAGCTGGGCACGAAGTCTTGGTCCGGGGGACTAAGAACGGGTCAGGTCCTAGCTTGGAGGGCTAGGTGTGGAAAAGTCCTAATTCGGAAGGGTTGGGTGAAAAGTCCTAGCTTGGAGGGTTAGGTGAAAAGTGTTGGATCGAGAAAACCGATAGAGGGGGGGGGGGGGTGAATATCGGAAATCGTTCTTTTTTCGGAAAATTAAGAGCAAGTGCACAGCNGATACACCATTATGCTGTGGTGTATATGGCGGAGTCCATTGAGACAATATCCCATTGTCCCTAAGATAATCTTGAAACTCTTGACTCAAGTATTCACCACCTCGATCGGATCGAAGTATCTTAATACTTTTGCCAAGCTGTTTCTCTACTTCATTTCTGAACTCTTTGAATTTCTCAAAGCTTCAGATTTGTGTTTCATCAAGAACACATACCCGAATCATGAGTGATCATCGATAAAGGTAATGAAGTAGCTATAGCCTCCTTGTGCAAGAGTTGACATTGGTCCACATACATCAGTATGTATTAGACCAAGCAATTCTCCCACCGGATTATCTTTCCGGAAAAGGGTAATTTGGCCATCTTGCCTTTAAGCATGATTCGCATGTATCAAATGAACCGGGTTCAAATGATTCAGAATTCCACATCGATGTAATTGGTCATGCGTTTCTTACTTACATGGCCAAGACGACCAATGCCACGTATAGGAGTCTATTCGATTATCTATTCGAGCACGTTTGTTGCTAACTTCGATATTGAAAACGTCACCGGCTAAATCTAACGTGTAGATACCATTGCACAAAGTTCCAGTCCCATAAAGAACGCCATTTAAAGTTATGTAACAACAATTGTTACTAATAGTTAAATGATGACCATTTTCATTCAAATATGAAATAGATACAATGTTCTTTATTAATGAAGGAACAAAATAACAATTATCCAATTCTAAGACACGTCCAGTAAGGAGCTTTAGCAAATATGTTCCGATGGCAACAACAGCAATCTTTGCTCCATTTCCAACTCGCAAATTCGCTTCTCCCTTGATGAGTCTTCTCCTATTCCTTAGCCCCTGTATGTCATTACATATATGTGAGCTACACCCAGTGTCAAGTACCCAGGTGGTTGAGGAAATAGAGTGACATTCAATAACGAAGATACCTGAAGAGGATGGGGCATCCGATGCCTTCTTCTTCAAGGACTCAAGATAAACCTTGCAGTTTCTTCGCCAGTAACCCTCCTTACCGCAGTGATGGCAAGTGCCTTTTGGTGTCTTTTCAGTCTTCTTGGCCTTTTTCTTCTTTCCCTTATTCTGTTCTTTGGCCTTCTTCGTAGAACCTTTCTTGGAGGAACCAACTAACAGTACCGTCTTTTGATCCTGCTTCACAGAAGGCTCTATAGTCTTTAGCAGGTTGAGCAACTCAGGAATGGTAGTCTCCAGCTTGTTCATCCGATAGTTCATCACAAATTGTGAATAACTTTTGGGCAAACAATGCAGAATTAAGTCAATACTTAGTTCATGATCCATTGCAAAACCGAGTGTGCCCAGTCGCTCAATATACCCCAACATCTTCAACACAAACTGTGAGACAGAAGTGCCTTCCTGCATCTTAGAGGTGAAGAGGAGTCTGGAGACCTCGAACCTTTCGGATCTCGCCTGCTCGTCAAATAACTCATGAAGATGGAAGATGATGGTATAAGCATCCATATGCTCATGCTGCTTTTGCAGCTCAGGTACCATAGCGGCTAGCATGATGCAACTCGCAAGTTTAAAATCAGTCACATGTTTCTGATAGGCCACTAACTGGTCTGGAGTTGCATTTTCTGGAGGACGGTTGGGAAGTTGATCTTCAAGGACATAAGCAAGTTTCTCTGCCTTGAGGACTATCCTTAGGTTTCGAAGCCAGTCCATGAAGTTTGGCCCAGTTAGTTTATTGGTGTCCAAAATGGAACGCAAATTCAGAGAAGACATGATCGAGTGATTATCCTAGAATACAAATTGAGCTTATGTGAGAAGAACGATAAAGAATGCATCAACATACATTAATTAAATCCTATTTATTTATCGAATTGAATAACCCTTTTTATCAATTCGGGAGATCATAGGAACATCTCCAAATAGGTTGATATCCAACCATAGATAAGAACAACCATGGCTGTGGCCATCAAGTTATTCTTAGCTATGAAGGTAGGTAATTATACCGATTACATATCACATATATGTAACTATCACTTTATGCTATCAACTAATTGAATGTTTACATAAATCATTGGGTTGTTAACTCATTAACAAGTATGCAACAATATACATAGCACCCAACTGCACCTCTCTTTACATCGACCTTGGCTGTGGCACAACAAATCGATGCTCCAAGCTTAAGGCTGACCCATTAATCAAGAAATAGTTTTAATATGGTTGGAGCTCATTCAACCGTTTAGTCAGGCTTGGATGTGTCCAACAACCAAAACTAAGGATTGACCTCTGACTCCAACTATATTAATCATAAACTAATTCCATGGTTCGAACATGTTGAGGTTCAAGCCAGGCATGGATGTGTCCATCAACCCAAACGAGAAACAAAACTCCGGTTCTAACCATATTAATGGAAGGTGTTGGCCTTAATATTTTGTAAGGGGTTTTGGGTTTCATCCTTTCTTTTCTAAGCACATTCATGACATATAATTATGTCATGTACTAACGATTTCTTTAATAAAGTATGTATGTGACTTAATTTATCAAGTTTCATTAATTGAATTAGGAACCGGATTTCATAATTCTAATTTCATACTTTATTCAAGAAATTGTTTTGGGAAACAATTTCCTAAATTGTCATAATCAATTTCGGAGATAATATGTTTAAGACTTTGATTTCTCTAAATCAAATCTTATTAAATTAAGAGACAGATTCTCTTAATTCAACCACATATTATTTTCATGAAAATCTCTTTTAAGAAAACTCTATAGGAAATTATTTTCCTAATTAATTTTGGAGACAACAATATGTACGAGCATCACCTCTTAAATCAAATAAGTAAATTATCATTTGAGAATCACCTCAAAATTTCCAAGATTTGATTACATATTTTATTTGTGAATTTATTAATTTCAACAAATTATTTTCTTTGGGTGGCTCCCCGAGGCTCAGATACTCAAAAAAAAGAATTTGTTGTAAATCTAATTTGGTCCGCTCCCCGAGGCATAACCAAATTAAACATGACAATTTTATTCAAAATAGGAAATTAAATTACAACAACTAACTTTAAATTGAACGGCTCCCCGAGGCTCAATCCAACATAAAAAATTTTGTTAATAATTTAAAACCAATTCAAATTTAATTGTCAATTAATAATCTATAAATTTGTCTAGACTTTCTTGAAAGAAAGTGCTCAAGATTGTGAGATTTCATAATAGGTTTTCAGAATAATTGTAAGTTTCTGGTACAAAGAAAACTTACATATTTCCAAAATTGGAAAATTTCTAAAATATGAAATTTCCTAAATTAGAAAGTTTCCAAAAATGGGAAGTTTTCACAATTATCATAAAATTACAGAAACTAGGATATTTCAAAAGTTTGTGAAATTTCATGAGGATTTCCAAACTTTGAAATTCCTAAATCTAAAATTTATCATAATTGGAAAGTTTCCATAATTGAAAATTTTTCCAAAATTGAGATCATGACAAAGTTTTCCGCAAAACAATTCTATGATTATGTCGAACACTAACCGGCTCTGATACCACTGTTGGGACCGGGTGTATGTTGACATGGATACGGGTTCGTAATTTTAAAACTTAATTACATGCTGCGGAAGGTTTAGCATAAATAATTTCTCAAATTATTTCAACCACGTATCTGTAGGACCGGTGTCATCGATAGAGGGAGGGGGGTGAATATCGAACGTTCAAAATCTTTCGCGGAACCTCATAGAAAACTCGGATCGTTCTAGACTTAAGATATTAGTAGCAGCGGAAAATAAAAACAAAAAGATCTCAGGTACACAGCGGATTTTTACTTGATTCCCGACCCCCAGGGTCAGTACATCCAAGGCCTATGCACGGGAACACCCGTCCACTATTGGTCTCCTTCCTGGACTTTCCGGAGGCGGAGAAACCCGACTTACAGTGCAAGTTTACAATCAAAATATAAGTAAAATTAAGTGCGTAATAGTAAACTCAAACCGAACAAGCAAGATTTGAAACTTGGCCGATCTGGACCTCCGAAGTGCCACGCACTTCCTCCTGGAGCCTCCCGGTCGTAGAGCCTCGTTTCTGGCGCGTTGTCGTCGGTCAGAATGTTAGGAATGGTTCTTGGAAGTCATGCCGAGGCCCCTCATAAAGGCCTCCTGGGGGCGCCCCAGAAGACTCGGTCAACCCTTATCTTTGCGCCTACTTCGCCGCAGGTGATAAGTTCTTTGACCAGGGTGCCCCGAACATCCCGGGCGCCCTCTTGAGCGCTTATCCTGTGCTTCATACTCGCAGCAGCGAAGGCTGCTCTCTTAGCTCTGTCTGGGGGCGCCCCCACCACTGGGGGCGCCCTGGTGCATGGGGGCGCCCCCAACACTGGGGCACCCTGCATTAAGACTGCAAGACTAGTTCTTCTGCTTGCTTTGTCTCCAGTTCTTGTTACCTGCAAGATACACAATCACAAAGCATATATGCATATAATATTAAGCTTAAGGATTTGGTTCGGACTTCGGATTTGCACGAAACCCTAGGTCGAACCGGTACGAGTTCCCCTCCCCGAGAACTCGCCCTTCACCTACCCCTTTCAGGAGACGGTTGTCACCCGGCCCTTCGGGTGGACTTTTGCTTAGCTTCCGATACCTCCGGACCTCGAGATGCCCAAACCCTGACCCGTCTCTACTCCTGTCCTTAGTCATCGCTCAGCTAAGTTGCTTAGTCCCTCGGACCAAGTCTTCATTTCCTAGCAGTCCTTCGCCAGGTGCCTAGCAGCCCTTCGCTAGGTCTTTGTTACCAAGCGGTCCTTCGCCTGGTGCCTAGCAATCGTTCGCTAGGTCTTCTATGCCTAGCAGCCCTTCTCTAGGTGCCTAGCAACCCTTCTCTAGGTCTTCTATGCCTAGTAGTCCTTCACTAGGTGCCTAGCAGTCCTTTGCTAGGTCTTAGGGTTACGATACCTAGCAGCCCTTCGCTAGGTGCCTAGCAGCCCTTCGCTAGGTCTTAAGGTTACGATACCTAGCAGTCCTTCGCTAGGTGCCTAACAGCCCTTCGTTAGGTCTTAGGGTTTCGATACATAGCATCCCTTCGCTAGGTGCCCAGCATCCCTTCGCTGGGACTTAGGGTTTCGATGTCTAGATTAACTAGAACTTTTCTTCAGCTAAGGTTACTTCTCTTTTGCTCCCCTTTGTCTGTTCAATGTATCACTGACTTAAGTGTATTGTCAAACATTAAAACACTTAAAGAGGAATATCATTGATGCAACTTGCACCAACAGTATCTAGCATGCAACCTTATATTGTGTAGACATGATCATAAATTAAAATTTTGCAGAAAGTAAACTAATTTACTTAATACCTCGCGTAACTCGAAGTAAGGGACGAGATCCAACCGTAGCGTCCCTTGGAAGCTCCGCCTCTATTCGTGTCCACGCCGAGTTCTCTTCGGGATGACTTCGCAAAGCCACGAGTTTCGTGCCGACAAGAACTACTAGATTCTCCAAAGGCACGTCAAGAATTACAAGAGAGAGAGATGAAAGCTAACCACCAAACGAAGAACGGAATCCGGATTCCAAGAGGAAGGAAGGAGTTGAGTCCGCTTCTTCTTCTTCTTCGGCTTCTTCATGGTGGAGGTGGCTCACGACAACCCTAGAGGAGCTCTCTAGGGCCGGCGCCCACTTGAGGAGGGAGAGGGAGAGAAGGAGAGGAAAAGAGGCTAGGCAAGAATCCTTGATCACTTGAATTGATTTCCAAGCCTTGCCTTTGCACCTTTATATAGTAGCCTCTTTATCGCCAAGTCTCCTTTTAACGGAATAAATTTTTCATAAGAAATTTATCTTATAAATTTTTCTATGAATTATTCCGTTATGCCAAGTTTTTATTATAACTTAATTTATAATAAAAACAACCATGTCTCCCCTTTTATTATGGAATAAAATTTTACATGAAATTTAATATATAAATTTTTCTTATCATGGAACAATCAATTCATAATTGATTTTATAAAATAAAATAAACCAATCCATGGTTCATTTTAATTTCCATAAAATGAATAAATTTTTATATAAATTTCTTTATATAAATTTCTTTATCCATAATTTTATAAAACAAATCACGCTTGATTTATTTTATAATTTAAACCAAACAATTTGGTTTCCCTTTTTTATTGTGGCTGGCCAAACCAAAGAGGGTGGGGACCCTCTTTGGCCGACCAAACCAAGGCCTCTTCCTCACGAATTAAACTCATTTAATTTGTCCATTAAGTCTTCAAAAGATTTAGCCATTTCCGATGCGTCTCTGATAAATTCAGATTCGTCTTATCTCTCTTGATCGGAAAATCCAATTTTCAACTCGTCTTAAATCCCTCGGATTACTCGTAGTGCGTGTGACTAAATAGGCTTTCAATTTATGTTGGTCGTCTATAATTAACCAATTATAGAACGATCATGAGTGGCACCTAGTAGTACATCATGACCCCCAATTAATCGAAAGATCAACGGTTGACCTCAGAAATAACTCTAAAACCCTTCAGCGATTCTAATGAATCGTGCCCCATTCCCTTCACCATCTTATACCCACTTGGTTCAGGACACGGTCTATGTGTGTCAGTCCCCACTAGGCTGACTACGTCACACCTAGCTCAAGTAATGTCTTTCTCGTCCAACGGATTCTAATTACTCTCATGTCTTTCAGAGACTCATACTCTGAACATGTCATGCTCTGGCCAGAGGCTTTGAGTAACAATCCGACGATAGGCCTTGGGTATACATCCCCTCGCAAGGAGTGGTGAATCCTTTGTAGGCTGTTCAAACATCTTCGGACACTTCGGCTTTTACCCAACCATCCTGGGTCCACACCTCCTTGGAGATGCTTGCTTAAGATGTTAAAGTATAAGTCTCCATGACCAAGATGACTTGAACACCGCAAGTCAAAGGAACATCGCACTTAAGCCGCAGTAAGAACTTCACTGACATTTCTATGTGTAGACTACCATGTGAAGTTTTACAGCCAGTCACTCCAATGAACTAGTTCCCTTAACTAGCATTCATGTTTATCTCCGGACATCCCAATGTCACCAGCCAGTGAGAATCAGCTGATTAGAGAATAACCCATGCTAGTCTCAACAGAATTGATAGTGTCCTTATTTATCAATTCATCGACTAGGGACAATTTCAATACTTCACAATTGCACATGTAGAGATAATCACTATTTGTGAATTCATCACAAATTCTCTCATGCTGTGAATTGTATTGTGGACATTCAGTAAATGAGTTTAAGATCCCAATCAAATACACAGACATGCATACTCAAATAGTGAATATTCATTTATTAAAATAAATGTTTACAATCATAAGGCGATTGCCTTAGGACACTTTTCTCATATTACTAACAGAAACAGCCAAAACTGATACATGGAAAGAACTCAGGTGACCATCATTCAATGTTTGAAGTCATCCCTGTCACCTGCACACTCAATCAGAGGTTTAGCAAATGAAATCAAACTTGTATCAGTAATAGCAGAGAAGATCAAAGTGACATCAGTAGTGTATCAGTGAAAGTAGGCGTGATCAGACGCGATCAGAGCGTCTGACAGCGCGTTTGAATTAAAGTGATCGGTCACCGGATCGATCCAGGGGTCGTGGATCGGTCACCGGACCGATCCACCGCTTTGCTAGGACTCCCAGCTTTCGCGGCCACACCAGCCTGATCGGTCACCAGACCGATCAGGCTGTGACATGATCGGTCACCAGACCGATCAGGAAGCTTCCTGACCGATCAGGCTCTGGCCTGATCGGTTATAAGACGGAGTCCGTGACACTTGATCGTTCTCCAGAACGGTCTAAATAGTGTTCCAGATCGGTCACCAGACCGATCAGGAGCAGATCAGTAAGATTTCCAAAACCTACTGGATGCTCCCTGATCGATCATCGGACCGATTAGGAGCAGACCAGCAGGGGAACCCAACTCACGGTGGGCTCCCTGATCGGTCACCAGACCGATCAGGAGCCAAGCAGTGAGTGAACTGCATACTCCCTGATCGGTCACCAGACCGATCAGGAGCCGAGCAGTAGGTTACCAAACTCACTGTGTGTTCCCTGATCGGTCACCAAACCGATCAGTCATCGCTGGATCGATCACCAGACCGATCCACGAAGGAGCACCGTGCCAACTTCCCTGATCGGTCACCAGACCGATCCAGGGACTCCAACCTAGCCCTCCAAGCTAGGATTTCATCCAACCTAGCCCTCAAAGCTAGGACCTGACCCTCCAAGCCAGGATTTCATCAACCTAACCCTCCATGCTAGGGTCTGGCCCTCCAAGCCAGGATTTCATCAACCTAGCCCTCCAAGCTAGGACCTGACCCTCCAAGCCAAGATTTCATCAACCTAGCCCTCCAAGCTAGGACCTGGCCCTCCAAGCCGGGATTTCATCAACCTAGCCCTCCAAGCTAGGACCTGACCCTCTAAGCCAGGATTTCATCAACCTAGCCCTCCAAGCTAGGACCTGACCCTCCAAGCCAAGACTTTTTCACACCTAACCCTCCAGGTTAGGACTTTTCACACCTAGCCCTCCAAGCCAGGACTTTTCACACCTAACCCTCCAAGTTAGGATTTTTCAACACCTAGCCTAATCCCCGATCAAGACTTTATCATAATCATAATCATCAACCTAAACTAAAATCGATGTCAACACCAAAACAACAATCAGGATCAGACTGCATCAACAATCTCCCCCTTTTTGTTGTTTGACAACCCGATTTTAAGTTTAGGGATTTGAATCCAATAGTCTCAAATCAGAATTGTAGGAGAATCAGGATCCTCCCCCTACAACCATTAAACTCATAATCGTCCTAAACTTAACTAACCTCACTCTCCCCCTTTGTCAAATACCGAAAAGGGTGTAGACGGGTTGTTAAGTTTAAACATACTCCCCCTCAAACACGGGTCTCTCCCCAAACCCAAAATACTCAAGGTATAGTTTTTGAATTGCATATGAGAGGCATATACCATAAGTGTATCCTGACAACAATGTATATGCATCATACGATAATAAGTGTGAAATGCACATGAAAACATATACAGAAATATATCATGGTCAAACATGTATATGTTTCATATGATAAGTAAGGAATGCAGTTGTATCCGACACATAATCCTGATTGGTCTTCGTGACCGATCAGGATTGTTGATTACTTGATACAGACGAATTTATGATTAGTCTGGGGACCAATCAGATTTCAGAAAAATTCCTGAAACTCTGATACGTTCCTGACCAGACTGCATTAACAATTTGCATTCCACAACAGGTGTGTAAACTCTATGGATATTCGACGTTTCAGGAAAAATTTCTGAAACACGACATTAAGAGCAAGAGTCATGACTCAACAAACCCTTTCTTATGAATTTGAACATTTCAACATAGGTTTGTATCAAATTAACTTTCGTTCCAAGTATGATTAGCCAAACCTCATTTTAACACTTGACGTTTCAGAAACATTTCTAAGAATCAAGGGTCTCAAAAATTCCTACCCATATTTTATTACTCGAACAAATTTGTACAAACTTATACTCCCTTAGTACCAGGTTTGTACCAATGGGTGATCAAGTATGTTTCAATTGTAATCGGATTGTATCATGTTTGTTTGTAGTATGATCATTAAACTGATATATTTCGACGAGAGGAGATTGGACTGAGGAGTTTGACTCGATCAGGGAATTTGCTGATCAGAATTGGTCTGATCGGTCATCAGACCGATCAGGGTGAGTCCTGATCGGTCGGTGGACCGATCAGGTCTGATAGAGAGTGTTTGTTTCTGAACCTTGTTTGAAACTTATCTCAGAAACAGAAATGAAAGTTCAGACATTTGATTTGGTTCAGAAACTTGTTTCACCTCTTAACCATTACTAATCTCTAATCCAATTAGATTTAACTCCTAACCGAGTTCTATTGGTTAACATTCATTTTCCTTAACAAAAACAAAAATAAGAAACATGATTTGTGTCAAACACATTCATTTCCCTTAACTAAGCATGAACTTAGTCCCAAAAATAAGTTTATATCAAAGCATGATCAGTGGGTTCTTAGCATGATCAGTTTATTCTAAACAAGTTTGATAATCCAGTCTACATTCTAGTGATCCAATTAATATTGGGCAATGGATGACATTAGTTTTGATATCAGTCAAGTGGAAAAACAAGCAAGTCATAGAACTTAAAACATCATAAACTATGTGATCATGTTGTTCTTAACCAACATTAGGTTTGTGTCAATCTCAATGGATAATTAAAATTTCAAAACTTGCTTATATCACACTATGATTAACATATGATCAAATTCCAAAAACATGCTTGTATCACATTACCATCAAGTTTCCAAAACATGCTTGTATCAACTTGTGATCAATTCAAGCTATGTGTTCATCTTGTTCTTAACCAACATTGGCATGTCATAGATTAATGTTAATAACCCAAACAATGAGATCATGGCATACAAGAAAATTTTGGCTTACTTGAATCAAATTAGCATCAATATATGAGCAAATTCCAAAACATGTTTGTATCAAGTGAGTGTCAACATATGATCAAATTTCTAAATCTTGATCAGTTTAATGTATGTCTATAACATGTTTGCTTCAACTACTCAATTCCATACTCGTTCTTTAGCATGCATCCATGACAAGGGCAAGTTATGTGCTTCTCTAAACCATCCATGTAATCATTTTCTCAAAACTTGTTTATTTATTTTGAAGCATGGATATACTATCATTCGTTGCATGATAAGTTTCCTTATTACCCAAATGAGATTTCATAAATCACTAGCCAAGGGATCATCTTGTTATAAGAACTAAGACAATGAAGCTCAAAGCATTTAATTCGAATTTTCCATAACCAACCATGTGAATGACAATTTTTCCTTTGGTCATGGGTTTGGAGCACCAAATATCAACCTCCCATGTTGATAGATGCTCCCCCTCAAATAATGCTTATACAATTCTAAATATTGAGGTTTTAGGTATCCAAACTTTGGGACCTAATGAACCTTCAATCAAAGACTTTGGCACCCATGCCTTAGTCATTTTCTTTTTAACCCTAAGAACATTTGATGATCTAAAATGTGTTCTAGACATTAATGACACAAAGGTTGGTTCTTTAGGTCGGTAACCTATACCGGCCTTGTTGTAAACCGCCCTTTGGGAGTTTAAGATCATGTCTAGGGTTTTAGAGCTAGTTGAGAATTTCTCAAGAATCTTCTTGAAATTTTCAATTTCACCCTTTAAGATCTTATTCTCATCCTCAAGGGATTCATCATGAAAATCATTAATATCCTCAACCTTAGAGGATTTTAATTCTTTTACTTCCAACCTCAATGACTTAACCTTATTCTTAGATTTCTTTAACAATTTGGTTAAACATGCAATAGCCCTATAGCACTTATCTAACTCGGGAGTGATTAACTCTTCATCATCCGAAGATGATGAAGCCGCAGTTGATGAGTCACTCGATTCATCACTGCTCTCTTGATCTTTCAATGCCATGAGTGTCACATGTCGTGTACTCTTCTCATCCTTCTCTTCTTCGGATGAACTTGAGGAGGATTCATCCCAAGTGGCCTTCAAGGCCTTCTTCTTCTTTTTGGATCTATCCTCCTTCTTCTTGAGCTTTGGGCAGTCCTTCTTGAAGTGCCCTTTCTTACTACATTCATAGCAAGTAATATTATTCTTATCAAGCTTAACTTCACTTGGGTTACCTTTACCCTTGAAGCGACGACTCTTTCTCATCATCCTTCTAACGAAATGGGCCATCTCCGAGGAAGAAGAGCCACTGCCATCCTCCTCGGATTCGGACTCGGATTCGGATGAAGATGAGGATGAAGAGACTTCCTTCTCCTTCTTCTTCTCCTTCTTCTTCTTGTTCTTTTCTCCTGCAACTAAGGCAATCCCCTTCTCCTTGGGGCCTTTGTTAGTCATTTCATGAAGTTCCATCTCACAAAATAAATCATCTAACTTTACAATTGATAAGTCCTTGGAAACTTTATAGGCATCCACCATGGATGACCACAAAGCATTCCTTGGAAATGCTTTTAACACATACCTTACAAGGTCGCGATTCTCGACCTTTTCATCAATAGAATGGAGACCATTGAGGACTTCCTTGAACTTACCATGTAGCTCACTTACGGTTTCATTCTCCTTCATGGAGAGGTTTTGGAGTTGGTTGAGGAACAAATCCCTCTTGACGATTCTTGAGTCTCGGGTACCCTCGTGGAGTTCGATGAGCTTGTTCCACAAATCTTTTGCACTTGTAAATGAACCAACCTTGATTAGTTGGTCTTTGTTCATGTCGCATTGTAGGGTCACCACCGCCTTTGCGTCGGCTTCACTCTTCCGAGTTTGTTCAGCCGACCAACGCCACGATTCTAATTCTTTGCCTTCATCATCCTTTGGATGGGTAAACCCCTCCTTCACAGCGAACCGCAAGCTCATGTTTGTCTTCAAGTAGAACTCCATTCTTGACTTCCAATATGAAAAATCAGTGCCGTTGAGGAATGGAGGTCGGTTTTGTTGGTGCAGAAATACACCTAAGTCAAACCTGTGTTTTGATAATGACAACATAGGTCAAAAGTTAAGTCTTTCTTGTTTTCTAACAAGTTAATCTAGTGTGCAGTAAAAAGCCCTAGCGAAGGACTACTAGGCACTGGCGAAGGACTGCCAGCACCAAAAGCCCTAGCGAAGGACTGCTAGGCACTGGCGAAGGACTGCCAGCACCAAAAGCCCTAGCAAAGGACTGCTAGGCAACTGGCGAAGGACTGCCAGTTCACAAGACCTGACAAAGGACCGTCAGGCAAAAATCCAACCAAAGGAGCGGTTGGCATCAGGTAAACTCTCCCGAGTGGAGTAGGTGAGGACGCGTTCCCCGTCGAGGGAACAGTAGGCGTCGGTTCGACCTAGGGCTCCATTTTGGAGACCAAAGTCAGAACCAAGACAGCTAAGGCTGTATAAAATAATAATTAATTGTTTTATTGTGTTTTGGACTAACCCTTGATGCAGGACCGAAGGAACGTGTGTCTGCAACTCAGAGAGCCTCAAAGGAGTGAGGCAACAGCTGAGTAAGGCGCCCTGAGTGTCCAGGGCGCCCTCAAGGTGAACCAGAACCAAGCGAAGCAAAATGGGCTTCGGCTGCTTACTGGGCTAGGCGCCCTCAGCAGCCAAGGCGCCCTCAGCAGCCAAGGCGCCCTCGTCAGCCAGGGCGCCCTCAGCGCCGAAGGCGCCCCCAGGAGCCAAGGCGCTTCGCGCCTAAGCCAGCAAAGGCGATCAACTCTATCCAGCCGAGAAGACCGGGTCAACCAAGGCACCCTCAGCGACCAGGGCGCCCCAGAGGTCAAACCTCATCCCTATTCCGGTGGGATAACGCTTGACCGAGCGAAGCACGGATCGGATGACACGTGGCAGGGCGCCCCCGACGTCCAGGGCGCCCTAGGTGCTATAAATAGCACCCCTCGACCCCAAGCTTGATATCAACTTCGCTCCAACGCTTCCATACTCTTCTGTGCTCATGCCCTGCTCCGGAAACTGCCCAACTCGAGCCGACGACGTCCCGCTGCTCCGGAAAGTCAACCTACAACCGGACGTCGGTAAAAGAAGAGTTTTAATTTTCTATTTACAGTTTACGTTGCTATACTTGTAATCTCTTTTTTTGTAAACTGAATTTGCGCTCATATAGAATTGCCCAAAGTAAACGATCAACGATCGTGGGCCTTGGAGTAGGAGTCGACACAGGCTCCGAACCAAGTAAAAATCTCTGTGTCCTTTGTGTTGGTTTTTGTTTTTGTTTAATTCCGCTGCGTACGTACTCTTTAATAAAATCCGAAAGTTTCCCGATATTCACCCCCCTCTATCGGGCTCCTCGATCCAACAAGTGGTATCAGAGCGGGGTTATTCAAACTTGGTGCAACCACCAGTTTGAAAATTTCTTTCCGGATTTTCGAATTCTTTTTAATATTCCTTTACTTGTCGTTCGATTTTCTTGTTAATCGAGGTTGGTGCAACACCCCTCGATATTTTAATTTCTTAATCCCGCACTGCTAATCCAAGACCAAGTCTTGGGATAATTTTTTTTGTAAAGTTTTCTGTTACAGAACAAATGTCTATGCAAGAGGGATTTAGCACCGCTAGACCTCCACTCTTCAGTGGAGAAGACTTTTCCTACTGGAAAAGTCGCATGGAGGTCCACCTGAAAACTTAAGTGGACATGTGGATCATTATCCAGTCCGGTCTGGAGATCCCCCGAAATGCGGAAGGACTTCCACAAAGCTACTGGGAGTGGGACAACACTCTAAAGCGCAAGATAGAAGCCGACGCAAAAGCAACGCAAACCCTACAATGCGGGCTGACAAAGGAAGAGCTGAACCGAGTGGGCCCCTTCAACAGTGCAAAAGAGCTATGGACAAAACTGATCGAGCTGCACGAAGGGACTTCAGACACCAGGATCAACAAAAGGGATTTGCTACTGAATAAACTCTACACTATCAAGATGGCCGACAACGAAACAGCAGCCCAGCTCCACGCACGAATCCAGGAGGTAATGAACGGTCTTCACACAATAGGTCACAAGGTTGAAAACCGAGACCTAATAAGGTATACTCTAAACGCATTCCCAAGAAATACCTTGTGGGCATCTATGGTAGATGCATACAAGGTATCCAGGGATCTTTCTAAAATAAAACTAGATGAATTATTTTCTGAACTAGAACTGCACGAACAAACTAACACCAATATGGTCGAGAGAGGTGTTGCTTTTCTTGCAGGCAAAACTCAAAAGACAACGAAGAAAAAGCCCGAACCTGAACCTGAGTCTAACTCTGACTTAGATTCAGAAGACGAGGAAGGAGAACAAACTAAGCTGGTCCGGCTCGCTCGAAACTACTACAAGGAGCTGAAGAACCGAACCAACAAAAGGAAAATCGGCCGAAGAAAGGACGAACCAACTGAACCCGCGAACAAGCCTAATGTGACCTGCTACGAGTGCAAGAAAAAGGGCCACTACAAAACAGAGTGTCTGAATCTGAAAGAGTCCAAGAAGACGAGAAGAAAGAAGGCACTGCAAGCAACCTGGGACGAGTCTTCCTCAGAAGAAGAAGAAGAGGCACCCCAGTCCAATCTCCTAGCTCTAACCGCATCAGAAAAAGTCGAGTCAGAATCAGAACAAGAGGACGGCGAGCTAACCTTCACAGAAGACGGAGAAATAAAGGTAACTGGTTTTAATAAATTGCAATTAAATGAGTTGATTTCTTTCCTTTCTCGAGACTTGGCGAAAGCCAAACTCCGAGTCGAATCCCTCCGACAGGAAGTAAAACTCCTGAAAGAGGAAGCTGACTCTAAACCCTTAACCGAGAAGGTTCAGGAAGGAACTTCTACTCAAGTTGAAAAACTTGAAAAGGAGAATTCCTTCCTGAAAACTCAGGTTAAGGAATTTAGAACTGCTTTAGAACGATTTACATCTGGTTCCAAGGGTCTTGACATGATCCTTGGAAAACAGAAATCAGTTCTAAATCGATCCGGACTTGGCTACCGAACCAAATCCCGACAAAGATCATATTTGTCTGTACTAAATCAGTCCAGAGGAAAAATTCAGGCATGGGTACCTAAACTGTGCCTGAACAAACCAACTGGATCAAATCAGTATTGGATCCCCAAGGACAAGATTCACATCTTGCCTAACCATCACCGTGGCTTTAGTCCAGGGGGAGCCAAACTGAAAACTATTTTCATTATTAGATAAACTTGTGATTATCGATTTAAATTGCTTGATTGTTTGCCTGTTTATTTAATTTCTGCAAATTACCATGCTTAGACTTAGGCTAGTTTAAGGACCAAAACAAACTTAACTGAAACTTGAAAACATAGTATTGGGTGGAGGTGAGATGATAGTACGTTGGGGAAACCAATTCTAATAAGATCAAGTTTACTTGGTTTCTTTAGACTGGTGAAACCAGCCGAAGCTACCGATCCAAAATCCAAACTAGTTAGACCAGAAATTTTTCAAAGAGTAATTTGAAAATGAAATTTCATTAAAAGGCTTTGTCAAGGAAAGGGTGGATGATCCCATAAGGCTTCGGCCAAAGAAGGCCTAGTGCCTCGCCAAGACCTGGAAGCCAATTTTTGAAATTCAAATTCAAATTAATTTTTGTCAAATTCGAATCTAACACAAAATTTCAACTAAGTATAGATTTAAAACATCTTTTCAAAAATTTCAAAATTAGTTAAGTTTTCAAAATTTAAATTGTGTTCAAAATTTTTTTTCAAAAATAAACTATCAAAAACTGTCTCACAAAACCTATAAGGATAACGTGATTGAGAACCCTAGATTCGGGTGAGACAGTAAAATTAAGACTAAATTAGGATTCCTTTAATACCTGTGTTACAGTAAAATTGTATATTCCAAACCATGGTCAACATAAGTCAAACCTCGGTCAACATAAGTCAAATCAGGTCAAATGTACTCCCTTAGGATTAAAACCTAGATCTTAGGGCACCCATATCCGTTTGGGCGCCCCAAGGCTGGTCAAAAAGCCCTTCTGCCACTGCACGCTGACCAGGGCGCCCTGTAGCGTCAGGGCGCCTCCCTATACCCGAGGATGGTTAAAAACTGCCAAAAGGCAGCTGCAGCCTGGTTTACGGCGCCCCTGTCATGCAGGGCGCCCTCCCACAGTCAGTCAACGGCAAAAAGCTGCACAAACGGAACTACAGACCTGGTAAAGGCGCCCTCGTCCGGAGAGGCGCCCTTACCAGTGTCCTTCGGTGGTCAAAAGCTGCCAAAAAGGGCAGCTGCAGCCTGGTCAAGGCACCCTGGTCAAGGCGCCCAAACTGCCTATAAAAAGGGGGCTCCCCTCTCCTTCCTCTCTTCACACCCAAAACTCTTCTCCTCCTCCTACACTTTCTACCTTCCAACCCTCTCAAGCTCTCAAGCTATCAAGCTCTCATCTTCAAGAATGCCTCCCCGAGCAAACCGGTATTTTTTTTGTTATGTTAATTTCCTTTCAATTTTTTTTAACTAGCAAATTTCTTTAAGTATACATTCTTTCTCTTAGAAGACGCCAACCTAATCAGGCAGAACCCGGTGCTCAACCTAGTCCTGATCCTAGGTTTCCCAACTTAGAATTGTGTAACAAGTTCGCTCGTACCACCTATAAACCTATAAAAACGAGCTACTTGAATAGACTATTCTTCACCCAATCCTGTCCCCTAGCTATGAACGTCATAAACCACTACCAACTGGACAATCTCGTATTCTGCACCCACCCAATTAATACTTCCTTATGTGCAGAATTTTACAATAATATCATTAGACAGGATAGTCTCATGTTCTCCACCATGGTTCAAGGTATTCCCTTAACCATCACACCAACATTACTGAACCGGTTTCTAGGACTACGACCCTCGCAGTCCATCTTCTGTTGTTATCCTCCTAGGGAGCCTCCCTTTGATGCTCCCTATTCTCACATCACCTTAGATACATTACACTCATATTTCTTTAGGCAACCAGTTAACAGATGATTTCAATCAGTCCACTTAGAGGTCCAGGACTACGCCCTATATAGGGTCTTAGTCCGATGTATTCTGCCATTGTCCACCAGGGACGTCACCACTATGCGACCATTCCATACCTTTCTCTTGTACGCCCTGATTCACCAGCTCGATATTGATATAGGACTTCATATGTTTCACACTATCCTACACGCATCCAGTGTGACCACGCAAGGGCGGGTTCGCACACCCTACTGCCACATTATCATGTCCCTATTACATTACCATGGTAGGAACATTACCGAAGGAGAAATGGCCGATCTGACTGACTACGATGAAATAGGATATAGAAACTTCGCCCTAGCAGGTATAGAGGTGTCCGGTACCGGGGTCCTGTCCTGGAGACGTCAGAGAGCAGCTCAGATCGATTCGGACGAGGAGGTCGAGTACGACGTCGCAGATGTAGCAGCAGAAGCCCGAGCCCATATAGACGAGCCTGCTCCACCGACACTTTACGAGAGAGTGACCCATATGGAGACACAGATACAGAGTCTCCGAGAGGAGGTCGAGGCTTATCATATAGAGCAGATGGACTCTCGCCGAGCTGATAGAGAGATAGCTGATGCACGATTCTTAGAGATGATGGCCCGATTCGATTCATGGCAGCCGGGTCCATCTGATCATCCCGGTCCTTCGTCTTAGATTTACTTTGCATTATACTCGTAACTATCTGACTTCCCCTACTCAGTAGGGTTGACTTGTGTTTGACTGGTTGATTGTATTTTGAACCTTGATTACCTGCCTTATTTTCTGTTGATTTAATTATGAATAGTTAGGATTGTGTTCTGTAGAATAGGTTAAAAGTTTTCTTAAAATTCATTTTAAAATAGAATTTGAAAAATTACTTTACTCAATTTCAAAATCAGTTTCCGACTTAGTGTTATTTTTATTTAAAAACTACCCCTTTTAAAATTAGGGCTTTTTCGAAAATGGACCTAGCCTAGGCCTTAACTGTAGAACTGCATGCACCTATAGACTTAGAAGCCAGCATCTCACAAGCACCTTAGGGTACTTTTAATTGATAACCTAGAAAGGGTTGAGATGCTTAGGTCTTTGCCTTAATTCAAGATGCTTTAAGTCAGTGCATCTACAGTAATTGGGGCACTAAATACAACTTATACAGCAATCAAGTTAAGTGTCAAGCTTAGAAAATCTAACTTGAACAGAAACACTTAACTTGACTAACCCTAGCAAAAACTACTGTTTATAACAGTTAGTAAGTAGCTAATTGGGTTAGACAGGTCCCTACAGAGATAATTGATTGATTTAGTGCAATTGATTGATTTAGTGTAAATTTAACTGATTCAGTACAGTAAATTATTTATTTTCTTTACTTATGCTATATTTATCTGTTTTGATATATGGCAAACGGGGAGATAGAGAAAGGAAAGAAAAAATTAATTAATTTTTCTAAATTTTTCCTTTATTCAAAAAGGTTCAAGAGTTTGAGTTTTTTTAAAGTACTTAAGTTCTTAAAGTTTTCAAAAATTCTTCCTTTATTCAAAAATTCAAAAATTAATTAATTTTTCTAAATATTTCCTTTATTCAAAAAGGTTCAAGAGTTTGAGTTTTTTTAAAGTACTTAAGTTCTTAAAGTTTTCAAAATTCTACTAAGTACTCTAGCTTAAAATTTTTTAAAGCCTTCAAAATTTTGCAAAATACTCTAGCCTTTCAAAAGGTTCCTTTATTTTGAAAAACTTAAAGACTTTAAAAAAAAATTTTAAGTACTCAAATTATGCTTTAAAAACTCTACTATGTATTTTTAAGTTACTTATAAGTAACTAAAACTTAAGCTTTCAAAATACAAGTAAGGTTTTTTCCCCACAAACTTTTGAAAAATCTAGGGGGAGATTCCCTCCAGGGGGAGGGAACAAACCTTTGTCATGTTTTGCTTAAACTTAACTTTTTGAACTAGGGTTGCCATAAATCAAAAAGGGGGAGATTGTTGGTGCAGAAATGCACCTAAGTCAAACCTACGTTTTGATAATGGCAACATAGGTCAAAAGTTAAGTCTTTCTTATTTTCTAACAAGTTAATCTAGTGTGCAGTAAAAAGCCCTAGCGAAGGACTGCTAGGCACTGGCGAAGGACTGCCAGAACCAAAAGCCCTAGCGAAGGACTGCTAGGCACCAAAAGCCCTAGCGAAGGACTGCTAGGCACTGTCGAAGGACTGCCAGCACCAAAAGCCCTAGCGAAGGACTGCTAGGCACTAGCGAAGGACTGCCAGCACCAAAAGCCCTAGCAAAGGACTGCTAGGCAACTGGCGAAGGACTGCCAGTTCACAAGACCTGACAAAGGACCGTCAGGCAAAAGTCCAACCAAAGGAGCGGTTGGCATCAGGTAAACTCTCCCGAGTGGAGTAGGTGAGGACGCGTTCCCCGTCGAGGGAACAGTAGGCGTCGGTTCGACCTAGGGCTCCATTTTGGAGACCAAAGTCAGAACCAAGACAGCTAAGGCTGTATAAAATAATAATTAATTGTTTTATTGTGTTTTGGACTAACCCTTGATGCAGGACCGAAGGAACGTGTGTCTGCAACTCAGAGAGCCTCAAAGGAGTGAGGCAACAGCTGAGTAAGGCGCCCTGAGTGTCCAGGGCACCCTCAAGGTGAACCAGAACCAAGCGAAGCAAAATGGGCTTCGGCTGCTTACTGGGCTAGGCGCCCTCAGCAGCCAAGGCGCCCTCGTCAGCCAGGGCGCCCTCAGCGCCGAAGGCGCCCCCAGGAGCCAAGGCGCTTCGCGCCTAAGCCAGCAAAGGCGATCAACTCTATCCAGCCGAGAAGATCGGGTCAACCAAGGCGCCCTCAGCGACCAGGGCGCCCCAGAGGTCAAACCTCATCCCTATTCCGGTGGGATAACGCTTGACCGAGCGAAGCACGGATCGGATGACACGTGGCAGGGCGCCCCCGACGTCCAGGGCGCCCTAGGTGCTATAAATAGCACCCCTCGACCCCAAGCTTGATATCAACTTCGCTCTAACGCTTCCATACTCTTCTGTGCTCACGCCCTGCTTCGGAAACTGCCCAACTCGAGCCGACGACGTCCCGCTGCTCCGGAAAGTCAACCTACAATCGGACGTCGGTAAAAGAAGAGTTTCAATTTTCTATTTACAGTTTACGTTGCTATACTTGTAATCTCTTTTTTTGTAAACTGAATTTGCGCTCATATAGAATTGCCCAAAGTAAACGATCAACGATCGTGGGCCTTGGAGTAGGAGTCGACACAGGCTCCGAACCAAGTAAAAATCTCTGTGTCCTTTGTGTTGGTTTTTGTTTTTGTTTAATTCCGCTGCGTACGTACTCTTTAATAAAATCCGAAAGTTTCCCGATATTCACCCCCCCCTCTATCGGGCTCCTCGATCCAACAGGTTTATGCTCATCCCTTCTCTTCCAGCCATCTTGCAGTAATCTCTCGGATGTTAAGCCTTGAACAGAGCCCCAAACTCTAATACAACTTGTTAGAACTTGGATGGCTAGAGAGGGGGGGGGGGTGAATGTAGCCAGACATCGAAACTTAGCACTTTTTATGTTTTCTGCACTTAAACGTTTAGTAGCACAGCGGAAGCAATAAAAACAGAGTATGCAGAATTTAAAACCTAAGCTAAGAACAACCACCAAACGCTAACAAAGAGGATTTACAAGGTTCGGGGATAACTTGCCCCTACTCCTTGGCGTGCCCGTAAGGTGGGCGATCCCTTGATCGTCGGCAGATCAAGCCTCGGAAAATCCTGATAGTAAGCAACCTCCTTCTCGGTGGAGTAACCTCTCCACAACGATTCAACAGAGATAAAGTTTTAAGCAGAATGAACACAAGAAGGATCTTATAGAGCACGTAGGACAGCAACAATCCAAGCAAACATCTCACCGAGCTCCACCCAGCGCAGATCTCACGCAAGAACTCCCTTCTTCGTGTCTTCTAGCTGATGGACTCCCCAAGCTTCCTGGTTCTTCTTCCAAATGCTCAAGTAATAGAGGTTGCTTCAGAGATTAATCGACGATGTCGCAAGAGCACAAGTGTTGTAGTAGCAGTAAGAAATTTCGCAAGCTCTAACAACAACTCCTCCTTTTCTCCACTTCTCAGGTCTTTTAAGCATCTGGCCTCTGCAGCTCACATCGCCAGCCACCAGACGCTCCACTGCAGCTTACCAGCTGCTTCACTTCCACTGCCCAACAACTCTGACCTCTCCTAGACCCCTGAGCTTCCCTCAGCCGAGCCCCAGTCAGCAGCTCCAGCAGTCGTTGCAACCTGAGACGTAGAAACAGCCAAAACTGATACATGGAAAGAACTCAGTTGACCATCCTTCAATGTTTGAAGTCATCCCTGTCACCTGCACACTCAATCAGAGGTTTAGCAAATGAAATCAAACTTGTATCAGTAATAGCAGAGAAGATCAAAGTGACATCAGTAGCATATCAGTGAAAGCAGGCATGATCAGACGCGATCAGAGCATCTGACAGCGCGTTTGAATTAAAGTGATCGATCACCGGACCGATCCAGGGGTCGTGGATCGGTCACCGGACCAATCCACCGCTTTGCTGGGACTCCCAGCTTTCGCGGCCACACGAGCCTGATCGGTCACCAGACCGATCAGGAAGGTTCCTAACCGATCAGGTTCCGGTGTGATTGGTTATAAGACGGAGTCCGCGACACTTGATCATTCTCCAGAACGATCTGAATAGTGTTCCAGATCGGTCACCAGACCGATCAGGAGCAGATCAGTAAGATTCTCAAAACCTACTGGATGCTCCCTGATCGGTCATCGGACCGATCAGGAGTAGAGCAGCAGGGGAACTCAACTCACTGTAGGCTCCCTGATTAGTCACCAGACCGATCAGGAGCCATGCAGTGAGTGAACTGCATACTCCCTGATCGGTCACCAGACCGATCAGGAGCCGAGCAGTAGGTTCCCAACCTCACTGTGTGTTCCCTGATCGATCACCAGACCGATCAGTCATCGCTGGATCGGTCACCAGACCAATCCACGAAGGAGCACCGTGCCAACTTCCCTGATCGATCACCAGACCAATCCAGGGACTCCAACCTAGCCCTCCAAGCTAGGACCTGACCCTCCAAGCCAGAATTTCATCAACCTAGCCCTCCATGCTAGGGCCTGGCCCTCCAAGCCGGGATTTCATCAACCTAGCCCTCCAAGCTAGGACCTGACCCTCCAAGCCAAGATTTCATCAACCTAGCCCTCCAAGCTAGGACCTGGCCCTCCAAGCCGGGATTTCATCAACCTAGCCCTCCAAGCTAGGACCTGACCCTCCAAGCCAGGATTTCATCAACCTAGCCCTCCAAGCTAGGACCTGACCCTCCAAGTCAGGACTTTTTCATACATAACCCTCCAGGTTAGGACTTTTCACACCTAGCCCTCCAAACCAGGACTTTTCACACCTAACCCTCCAGGTTAGGACTGTTTAACACCTAGCCTAATCCCCGATCAGGACTTAATCGTAATCATAATCATCGACCTAAACTAAAATCGGTGTCAACACCAAAACAACAATCAGGGTCAGACTCAACAAACCAGTCGTTTCTTGTGATACATGGTGACTGAAAGGGGGATCGAGGCTAATTTTGAAAAAGTAAAAGCTATTCTAGATATGTCATCCCCTCGTAACTTCAAGGAAGTGTAACGGCTGAATGGTAGAATCACGGCTCTGTCCAGGTTCATCTCCAAGTCTGCAGATTGGAGTCTGCCATTCTTCAAGATTCTGAGAAAAGCAGCCAAGTTTGACTGGGATGACCAGTGTGAGAAGACACTCGTTGACCTGAAGGCTTATCTAGACGAGCTCCCCATCCTCTACAAGTCAGTAGAGGGGGAGACCTTATTGTCGACCTATCTGCGGCAAAGCAAGCAATAGGCTTAGCACTCGTACGAGAAGAAGGCATGGTACAATATCCCATATACTTCTTCGAGCATCTCCTAAAGGATGCTGAGACACGATACACTACGATGGAAAAATTAGCCTATGCTCTGGTCTTAATGGCCCGGAGGTTAAGACCGTACTTCTTAGCATATCCTATTGTGGTTCTCACCAACAACCCGCTCGTGCGAGTCCTTACCAATCCCGAAGCATCAGGCCGGCTAATCAAGTGGACAACAGAGTTAAGCGAGTATGGTATCGAGTACCAACCTCATACAGCTATCAAGGCACAGGCTCTCTCAGACTTCATGCTGGAGACTGTCTTAGAGCCCAAGGCCGAAGGAGTTTGGAAGGTCTATGTAGACGGGTCTTCCAACAGCTGGCACAGTGGAGTCGAGGTGTTAATGATCTCCCCCCAAGGGGACACGTTACATTTATCCATCCGGCTCCACTTCAAAACCACCAACAATGAAGCTGAATATGAGGCGATCATAGCGGGCCTGCAAGCAACCAAGCATATAAGGGCTACCCGGGTCATGGTACACTCGGACTCCCAACTCATGACACAGCAAATAAGGGCAACTTCGAAGTCAGGTGTGAGCACCTGCAGAAGTATGTGACCCTCTATGAGCAGCTGAAAGCTGTTGGTGCAATTTGCACTAATAGTTAAACCTGAGTTTTGATGAATGACAAATAGGTTAAAGTTAGACTTGCTTTTGGTTTTGATCTCTTTACTAAGTGTGCAGGGTTGAAAGACTTAGGACCTGACACCAGGCTGAAGTCCAGGGTGGTTGAGTCTTGGCGGGAAGTCCAGGGTGGTTGAGTCCTGGCGAGAAGTCCAGTTGGGTTCACGGGGCCTGACAACTGGCTGAAGCCCAAGTTGGTTGAAACTTGGCAAAAAGACCAGGGTGGTTGAGCCCTGGCAGGAAGACCTGGTGGGTTAAGAAGTTGAGTAGAGCTGCACGAGGTAAGTGAGGTAAGTCACTGGAGGAGCGAACCAGTGAGGACGGGTCCTATTTTAGGACTGTAGGCGCGGTCCAACTTAGGCCCATTTTGGTGACCTCGGTTGAGTCCTGGTTAGATCCTTATCCAGGTTTGGACAGGGTCTAATTAACTCTAAATGCATTAACTCTATTTTACAAAATTTATTTAATGCATTAACTCTATTTTACAGAATTTATTTAATTAGATTTTGTAGTTGAATTTTATAAAATTATTCCTTATCTAAAGCCTTGGTGGAGGATAAATTATCAATTAAATTATTCGTATTTCCTTCTTTTTAGAGAATAAAATTATTCCTACTAATGCTTAAAATTCTCACGTAAAGCTTAGCTGGAAGGATAAAATCTCCTTTTAAATTATTAATAAAATTGTAAGAGGATAAAACCTCTCGGTTAACTTTTCAATATTCTGTATTTATATTTTATTTAAATTATTTTCTTAATTGAAGCAAAGGATAGAAACATTATTTTTTTTTAATTATTTTATCTTGTTGATGGATAAAATTTGAGCTGAGAAGATCATGCATCGAGGCACTATAAATAGAAGCAAGCAAGCCCTCTAACAAATAAGAAAATTTAATTCTGGTTCAAGCTTTGGCGCTCTCTTGCTTCCACGCTCCTCTGCTGCGGTTTGTGCTTTGACTCGACGTTGTCCGACCGCTGCTGGAAGATCGCTCCCAACACCCAAGCTGCTTCAGATAAATCTAAGTGTTGGGTAACGAATTTTTTTTTTGCACTGAAATTATTTAAGGGGGAAGTGTAGGGCTGTTACACTTCCGCCCAATCTTATATTCGAATCACTCTATCGGTAGTTTGTCGGTAGAGGTTTTTAGTGGATTGCCCACAGGAAAGGTTCAAGGAACCTGGGCCTTCGAGTAGGAGTCGGCGAAGGCTCCGAACGAAGTAAAAACTCCTCGTGTATTTTTTTTTATTTTTCGCTTTCGCATTTCGTTTTAATTTTTCCGCTGCGCACGTTATAAAAAGCATCGTACAATTTTCTATCGACTCTGATTTTATAACGAAGATTTTAAAAGTCACGTGATTCACCCCCCTCCCCTCTCACGTGCATCGGTCCTACAAGTGGTATCAGAGCGAAGTTCGCTCTGTATCGGTGCAACCACCATAAGAGCCGGGGGAAATCCAATTCTTTTTCGTTTGTTTTTGTGTTTTCGCTGCACGATCTAAATTAGGTATTGTTGCCTAAATTTAGATATTTTCTATCGATTTTACTCGAATTTGGGCAACACCATTTCGAGTCATTTTTTGTTTCTTTCTTCTCCTTTTCCTACCACACTACTAATCCAAGACCTAGTCTTGGAACAAGTGTTTTTGTTGTTGTCTATTTCAGATGGCTCAAGGTGAAGGATATAGTACTGCCCGTCCTCCGCTCTTCAATGGGGAAGACTTCCCTTACTGGAAACGAAGAATGGAGGTGTACCTAAAGACTGATATGGATCAATGGTTCGCAGTGCAATCTGGCTACGAACCACCAATGGACGAGGGAAACAATGCACTACTGAAGCATGACAGATGGAACCTAGAAATGAAGAAAAGGGCTCAGATTGAGTTCAAAGCACAGAACACACTCTAATGCGGACTAACCAAAGAGGAATTGAACCATATCGGCCCAACTGAATCTGCCAAAGAACTTTGGGACAAACTGATTGAACTGCATGAAAGCACCTCAGATGCGAAGGTAACAAAAAGAGATTTGTTATTGAATAAATTATTTAACATAAAAATGCAGGAAGGTGAGTCTGCAAGCCAACTCCACGCCCGGATCAAGGACATACTAAATGGACTCCACCTCATTGGGCACAAACAAGAAAATAGAGATATTATAAGGTATGCACTAAATGCCTTTCCTAGAAACTCTTTATGGGCATCCATCATAGATGCTTATAAAATTTCTAGGAATCTTTCCAAAATAAATTTAGATGAACTATTCTGTGAATTAGAACTGCACGAACAAACTAACGCCAAGGCCGAGAAAGGATTTGCTTTGTTTGCAGGTTCTTCAAAAGAAGTCAAGTCGAAGAAGAAAATTCAAGAATCAGAAGAAGAGTCAGACTCAGACTCAGATGACGAGGAACAAATGGTTAACTTAGTAAGAAAAGTCCTCGCCAAAAAGAAAAGCAAATTCTCGAAAAGAGATTTCCAAAAGATAATGAAGCCAACCAGTTATGGAGACAAAAGCAAAATAACCTGCTTCGGTTGCAACAGAAAAGGACACTTCAAACATGAATGTCCCTACAAAACGGAGGACCAATCAAAGAAAAGCAAGAAGAAGAAGACTCTTCAAGCCACCTGGGACGAGAGTTCGGATGACTCTGACTATGAACCACCAAAGAAGACAAGTTACCTCGCGCTAATGGCAACTGGACCCGGGTCAGACTCGGAGCACGACGAAGATTCCGAATACGAGTCGAGTCAAGAGATCGGACTCTTTTCGGACGACTCGACTAAGGTATATTTAGATTCAGTTAATGAAATTTTTTTAAGATTATTTCCATTTTAAATAAAAAAATTACTTGCATCTGAATCTAGGAATGACCAGCTCCTTAAGGAAAATCAAGACCTTAAGGAGCAATTAATTAATACCAGAACATTAACTGAACAAACTCAAAATCAAAAGACAATTGAGCTTGAAACTGAAAACTCCACTCTAAAGGGCAGAATGGAGTTCCGAAAGCTTACCTAACAAAGCAAGTAGGTCAGAATCAACTTTATGTCCCAAAAAGGGACATCCACTACATTGACCCTAGACATCCAGTCTACAATTTAGGGGGAAGTTCCAAATTAGTTGGCACCTCAAAGTCACCCTTTACCCGTCTGGGTACCTAGGACTAGTTTCAAAAGTTAGTCTGACACTTGACCTACTCAATACCAGGGTAGGGTGAGCTGATAGTACATTAGGGAAGCTGATCTAAGGAGTCAGGTAGGGGAAGGCGTCCTCTATTTGGTCTTCTTAGCCCAGTGGAACTAGCCGAAGCTACCTCGCTACATCCTAGACTAGTTAGACCAAGGAGTTTCAATAGGTAGGTTAAAAGTACAACTTCCTTAAGCGGTTTTGCCTAGAAAGTGGTTGTTGATCCAATAAGGCTTCGGCCAAAGAAGACCTCTGTGCCTCGCCACGGCCTGGAAACCAATTATGGAAGTATACTTTTATACTGCTTCTTGTCAAACCTGAATCTAACAAAAGGTCAGATTAACTTTTATAAATTAAACTCAAACTTATCTCACACAAATCATAGGATCCCTTTGATTGACAACTTAGATCAAGTGAGATGAATAAGGACAACTAAAATCAAATTTCAAAATTCAAATTACTAAAATCAAATTTCAAAATTCAAATTAACAAAATCAAATTTCAAAATTCAAATTAACAAAATCAAATTTCAAAATTCAAATTAACAAAATCAAATTTCAAAATTCAAATTAACAAAATCAAAATTTCAAAATTCAAATTAACAAAATCAAATTTCAAAATTCAAATTAACAAAATCAAAATTCAAAATTCAAATTAACAAAATCAAATTTCAAAATTCAAATTAACAAAATCAAAATTTAAAATTCAAATTAACAAAATCAAAATTCAAAATTCAAATTAACAAAATCAAAATTCAAAATTCAAATTAACAAAATCAAAATTCAAAATTCAAATTAACAAAATCAAATTTCAAAATTCAAATTAACAAAATCAAATTTCAAAATTCAAATTAACAAATTCAAAATTCAAAATTAATAAAATTCAAATTCAAAAATTCATAAAAATTCAAATTCAAAATTCAAATTCAAAAATTCATAAAATTCAAATTCAAAATTTAAATTCAAAAATTAATAAAATTCAAAATTCAAATTCAAGTTTTAAATTCTTTAGGATGTTTAAAATTTTCTTAAATTTAAAAAAAAAAAATCAAAAACTTAACCTAAGTTCTAAATCTTTTACTTAACTGTAGGTAAATAAATGGATTATTGACAGTGGGTGCTCCAGACACATGACTGGGGATCCCATCAAATTTACAGAACTCAAGTACAAAAGACTAGGGACCGTTGCTTTTGGAAATAACGGTAAACTTAAGGTAATTGGCCTAGGTAATATTGAACTTAAGTCTGATTTTATAATTACAAATGTATTACTTGTTGAAAATTTTCACTTCAATTTACTGAGTATTAGCCAATTGTGTGACACTGGTTATAAGGTTAGGTTCCTATCCAATGAATGTCTGATCAAACACAATGACAACCCAAACATCACACTTAGAGGACTTAGGCACAATAACATTTATGAAATTAAGTCAACCTGTCCCTTAGAAAATTGTCTTTTAACCCATAAGGATGAGACTTGGCTCTGGCATAGGAGACTTTCACACACTCACTTCAGAAAACTACGTAAACTAAAAGGTTTAGTTAGAGGCCTACCAAAGTTATCTAACCTTGAGTCAACCTTATGTAACGCATGTCAACAAGGAAAACAAACTAGGTCAACCCATAAACCAACTAGTCAAACTCAAACTAAGTCAATTCTTGAATTAATTCACCTAGACCTATTTGACTCACATGGGGTAAAATCAATTAGTGGAAACCTTTACTGTTTAGTAATCATAGATGACTATTTAAGATTTACCTGGGTAAAATTTTTAAAAAATAAAGATGAAACTTTTGATATGTTTACTCAATTTTGTAAATTAGTAGAAAATGAAAAAGGGATTAAAATTAAAAGACTTAGGAGCGATAACTGTTAGTGATATGAGAGAAGTGTCCTAAGACAATCGCCTTATGATGTAAACATTTATATTATTAAATGATAATTCACTATTTGAGTATACATATTTTGTGTATTTGATTGGGATCTTAAACTCATCTACTGATTGTCCGCAATACAACTCATAGCATAAGAGAATTTGTGATGGGATCACAACTAGTGATTATCTCTATATGTGCAATTGTGAAGTATTGAAATTATCCCTAGTCGATGAATTGATAAAAACGGACACTATCGATTCTGTTGAGACTAGCATGGGTTATTCTCTAATCAGCTAATTCTCACTGGCTGGTGACATTGGGATGTCTGGAGATAAACATGGATGCTAGTTAAGGGAACTAGTTCATTGGAGTGACTAGCTGTAAGACTTCATATGGGAATCTACATGTAGATATGTTAATGAAGTTCTTACTGCGGCTTAAGTGCGATGTTCCTTTGACTTGCGGTGTTCAAGTCATCTTGGTCATGGAGACTTATACTTTAACATCTTAAGCAAACATCTCCAAGGAGGTGTTGACCCAAGATGATTGGGTATAAGCCGAAGTGCCCGAAGATGTTTGAACAGCCTACAAAGGATTCACCACTCCTTGCGAGGAGATGTATACCCAGGCCTATCGTCGGATTGTTACTCAGAAATCTCTGGCCAGAGTATATCATGTCTAGAGTAAGAGTCTCTAAAATACATGAGAGTAATTAGAAATCCAAAGGACGAGAAAGACACAACTTGGGCTAGGTGTGACGTAGTCAGCCTAGTGGGGACTGACACCATAGACCGTGTCCTGAACCAAGTGGGTATAAGGTGGTGAAGGGAATGGGGCACGATTCATTAGAGCTGCTGAAGGGTTTCAGAATAATTTCTTCTGAGGTCAAACCGTTGATCTTTCGATTAATTGGGGATCATGATGTACTACTAGGTGCCACTCATGATCGTTCTATAATTAATGGGTTAATTATAGATGGCCAACATAAATCGAAAGCCTATTTAGTCACACGCAATACGAGTAATCCGAGGGATTTAAAACGAGTTGAAAATTAGATTTTCCGATCAAGAGAAATAAGTCGAATCTGAATTTATCAGAGGCGCAATGGAAGCTAAAAATGGCTAAGTCTTTTGGAGGCTTTTTGGACGAATTAAATGAGTTTAATTCGCGGCGGTTCGGGTTGGTTTGGCCGGCCAAAGAGGGTGTCAAAACCCCCTTTGGTGGCCGGCCACAATAAGAGGAGAAAACCAATTAATTTTGGTTTAATTAATAAAATAAATCTAGCGCGATTTATTTTATAAATTATGGATAAATAAATTTGTATAAAGAAATTTATATAAATAAATTTATAGAAATTTATTCTTTTATGGAAGATTAAAATAATCCATGAATTGGTTTATTTTAATTTTATAAAATCAATTATGAATTGATTTTTCCATAATAAGAAAGTTTATAAATTTCTTATAAAATTTTATTCCATAATTTAAAGAGAAGAAGAATTAGTTTTATTATAAATTGGTTTATAATAAAGACTCGGTTTAAACGGAATAATTAATAAGAAAATTTATAAGATAAATTTCTTATAACTAATTCCGTTAATTCGGTTTAGAGGGTGACTTAGCAAAGGAGTTGCTACTATATAAAGGAACCAAAGGCTAGCCCTTATTCCCAATTAAGAGATTAATTATTCTCTCCCTCTCTCTCTTAATCTCTTCTCCTCTCTCTCTTCCTCTCTTGCCTAGGGCCGGCGCCCACCAAGGAGACCTAGGGCCGGCGCCCACCTTCCTCCATCTAGGGCCGGCGCAACCCTCTCCTCCCCTTGAGGTTGGCGTGAGATAACAAGAAGAAGGAGAACCCGAACAAGAAGAAGAAGAAGCGGATAGCGACTCCTCTCTTCTCGGAATTCGATTCCGTTACTTCATTGGTTAGTTTCCTAATTTTTCTCTTATTCTTCTAGTTGTGCCTTCCGAGAATCTAGTAGTTCTCGTCGGCACAAAAACTCGTGACTTTGCGAAGTCATCCCGAAGAGAACTCGGCGTGGACGCGAATAGAGGCGGAGCTTCCAAGGGACGCTACGGTTGGATCTCGTCCCTTACTTCGAGTTACGAGAGGTACTTGGTAAATTAGTTTACTTTTCCGCAAAGTTTTATTTTATGATTATGTCAACACACCATAGGATTGCATGCTAGATACGAAGTTAAAATAATTTAGGAAATTATTTTATGCAAACTCTTCCGCTGCACGTAAAAATTTTGAATTTTACGAACTCGTATCCTTGTCGACATGCACCCGGTCCCAACAGTGGTATCAGAGCCGGTTAGTGTTCGACTTAATCATATAATTATTTTGTGGAAAACTTTGTCATGATCTCAATTTCGAAAAAAATTTTCAATTATGGAAACTTTCCAATTATAATAAATTTTAGATTTAGAAATTTCTAAGTTTGGAAATCCTCATGAAATTTCGCAAACTTTTGAAATATCCTAGTTTCTAAATTTTTTATAATAATTGTGAAAACTTCCCATCTTTGGAAACTTTTCAATTTTGGAAATTTTTCTATTTTAGAAAATTTTTTAATTTTGGAAATATGTAAGTTTTCTTTGTACTGGAAACTTACAATCATTCTGAAAACCAATTTTTGAAATCTCGCAATTTTGGGCACTTTCTTTTAAGAAAGTCTAGACAAATTCATGGACAGTTAATTGACAATTAAATTTGAATTGGGTTTTAAATTGACAACAAAATTCTTTATTTTGGATTGAGCCTCGGGGAGCCGTCCAATTTAAAGTTAGTTGTTGTAATTTAATTTCCCAATTTTTAATTGAAATTGTCATGTTCGATTTGGATTGAGCCTCGGGGAGCCGTCCAATTGGATTTACAACACATTACTTTTCTTTGGGTATCTGAGCCTCGGGGAGCCACCCTTAGAAAATGATTTGTTGTAATTAATTAAATCCATGAATAAAATATGTTTAAGAGGTGATGCTCTTACATATTGTTGTCTCCAAAATTAATTAGGAAAATGGTTTCCTATAGAGTTTTCTTAAATGAGATTTTCATGAAAATAATATGTAGTTGAATTAAGGGATTTGTCTCTTAATTTAATAAGATTTGATTTAGAGAAATCAAAGTCTTGAACATATTATTTCCAAAATTAATTATGACAATTTAGGAAATTGTTTCCCAAAACAATTCCTTTATTTAAGTATGAAATTGGAATTAGGAAATCCGGTTCCTAATTCAATTAATGAGACTTGATAACTTAAGTCACATACATACTTAATTAAGGAAATCGTTAGTCATGACATAATGTCATGAATGTGCTTTAGAAAAGATGAGACCCAAAACCCCTTAANTGAATCATGCAACTCTTCCAAAATCCTTTTGGGGCTATGCACTAAAGACAGCTGTTTACTTGCTAAACAGAGTCCCGACCAAGGTAGTCTCTACTACTCCATATGAGATTTGGAATAGTAAGAAACCTCACTTAACTCACCTTAAGATATGGGGTTGTCCTGCTTATGTGAAGCGGGTTGTATCAGACAAATTGGATGCTAAGTCTGATAAATGTCTATTTATTGGATACCCTAAGGAAACGAAGGGTTACCAATTCTATCATCCCTTGGAACAAAAGGTGTTTGTTTCAAGGCATGCTGTATTTCTAGAAAAGGAATTTCTTTTACAAGAAAACAGTGGGAGTGGCATTGAACTTGATGAAGTTCAAGAAACTCCAATAGACATTACAGAGACACCTAGTCTAGACCCACAACCAATACCTCATAATGATGAGCTATCAGTTGAACCTAAAACTACACCACCTCTTCGTAGATCTGATAGGACACGCAATATTCCAGAGAGATACGGATTTCTCGTAAGTGAATCGAACGACGTGTTACTCATAGGCGATGACGAACCTATCAGTTATGAAGATGTTCTGAATAGTTCAGAAAGGGACAAATGGCTTGAGGCCATGAAGTCGGAAATGGATTCCATGTACGAAAACCAAGTATGGGACTTGGTTAACCCACCTGAAGGGATTAAGCCCATAGGGTGCAAGTGGGTTTTCAAGAAGAAAACCGACATGGAAGGTAATGTTGTTACCTTTAAGGCTAGATTAGTGGCAAAAGGATATCGTCAGAAGCAAGGAATTGATTATGACGAAACCTATTCGCCAGTAGCTATGCTTAAATCCATTCGGATGCTCCTAGCCATAGCAGCTCATTATGATTATGAGATATGGCAAATGGATGTGAAAACAGCTTTCCTTAATGGAAACCTGCTTGAGGATGTATACATGATACAACCTGAAGGTTTCACATCGGTTGATAAAACCAAAGTATGCAAGCTTCGACGATCCATATATGGACTGAAGCAAGCATCTAGGAGCTGGAACATCCGTTTTGATGAGACAATCAAAGAGTTTGATTTCTCACAAAATCCAGACGAACCTTGTGTGTACAAGAAGGTTAGTGGGAGTGCAGTCGTATTCCTAGTATTATATGTCGATGACATCTTACTTATAGGAAACGATATATCAGTTTTACAGACAGTTAAGATTTGGTTGTCCAAAACTTTCTCCATGAAAGACCTGGGAGAAGCAACCTATATCCTTGGGATTAGAATCTATAGAGATAGATCAAAACGGTTGCTTGGTCTTTCGCAGTCTACATATATAGACCGAGTGCTAAAAAGGTTTAGCATGTCGGAATCCAAGAAAGGTTACCTTCCCATCAGGCATGGGATCAACCTTTCGAAGTCTATGTGTCCGCGCACAGAAGACGAGAGGATTAGCATGAATAAGATTCCCTATGCATCCGCGATAGGATCTATCATGTATGCTATGTTATGTACTAGGCCCGATGTATCGTATGCTTTGAGCGTCACAAGCAGATACCAGTCGGATCCAGGAATGGATCATTGGGCGGCTGTTAAAACAATCCTTAAGTACTTAAGAAGAACTAAGGATGTATTTCTAATATATGGAGAAGGAGATTTGATAATACGTGGGTATACAGATGCCAGTTTCCAGACAGATAAGGATGACTCCAAATCGCAGTCTGGATACGTATTTACTTTGAATGGAGGCGCAGTTAGTTGGAAGAGTTCCAAACAAGACACCGTAGCGGATTCCACCACGGAAGCGGAATATATCGCAGCTTCGGAAGCAGCAAAGGAAGCAGTCTGGATCAAGAAGTTTGTCACCGAACTTGGCGTGGTTCCAACCATTGATGAAGCAGTGCCGGTTTACTGCGACAACAATGGAGCTATTGCACAAGCGAAGGAACCAAGGTCTCATCAGCGATCCAAACACGTGCTTCGACGCTATCATCTGATCAGAGAGATTATAAGTAGGAATGACATACAAATTGAGAGAGTTCCCACTGAAAGGAATATAGCGGATCCTTTAACTAAGGCCTTGCCTCAAAACAAGTTTGAGGGTCATGTTAGAGCCTGTGGTATTGGATACCGTAGCGATTGGCATTAGGCCAAGTGGGAGTTTGTTAGTGATATGAGAGAAGTGTCCTAAGGCAATCGCCTTATGATGTAAACATTTATATTAATAAATGATAATTCGCTATTTGAGTATACATGTTTTGTGTATTTGATTGGGATCTTAAACTCATCTACTGAATGTCCGCAATACAACTCACAGCATAAGAGAATTTGTGATGGGATCACAACTAGTGATTATCTCTAATGTGCAATTGTGAAGTATTGAAATTATCCCTAGTCGATGAATTGATAAAAACGGACACTATCGATTCTGTTGAGACTAGCATGGGTTATTCTCTAATCAGCTGATTCTCACTGGCTGGTGACATTGGGATGTCCGGAGATAAACATGGATGCTAGTTAAGGGAACTAGTTCATTGGAGTGACTAGCTGTAAGACTTCATATGGAAATCTACATGTAGATATGTCAATGAAATTCTTACTGCGGCTTAAGTGCGATGTTCCTTTGACTTGCGGTGTTCAAGTCATCTTGGTCATGGAGACTTATACTTTAACATCTTAAGCAAACATCTCCAAGGAGGTGTGGACCCAGGATGATTGGGTATAAGCCGAAGTGCCCGAAGATGTTTGAACAGCCTACAAAGGATTCACCACTCCTTGCGAGGAGTTGTATACCCAGGCCTATCGTCGGATTGTTACTCAAAACCTCTGGCCAGAGTATATCATGTTTAGAGTGAGAGTCTCTAAAATACATGAGAGTAATTAGAAATCCAAAGGACGAGAAAGACACAACTTGGGCTAGGTGTGACGTAGTCAGCCTAGTGGGGACTGACACCATAGACCGTGTCCTGAACCAAGTGGGTATAAGGTGGTGAAGGGAATGGGGCACGATTCATTAGAGCTGCTGAAGGGTTTCAGAATAATTTCTTCTGAGGTCAAACCGTTGATCTTTCGATTAATTGGGGATCATGATGTACTACTAGGTGCCACTCATGATCGTTCTATAATTAATGGGTTAATTATAGACGGCCAACATAAATCGAAAGCCTATTTAGTCACACGCAATACGAGTAATCCGAGGGATTTAAAACGAGTTGAAAATTGGATTTTCCGATCAAGAGAAATAAGTCGAATCTGAATTTATCAGAGGCGCAATGGAAGCTAAAAATGGCTAAGTCTTTTGAAGGCTTTTTGGACGAATTAAATGAGTTTAATTCGCGGCGGTTCGGGTTGGTTTGGCCGGCCAAAGAGGGTGTCAAAACCCCCTTTGGTGGCCGGCCACAATAAGAGGAGAAAACCAATTAATTTTGGTTTAATTAATAAAATAAATCTAGCGCGATTTATTTTATAAATTATGGATAAATAAATTTGTATAAAGAAATTTATATAAATAAATTTATAGAAATTTATTCTTTTATGGAAGATTAAAATAATCCATGAATTGGTTTATTTTAATTTTATAAAATCAATTATGAATTGATTTTTCCATAATAAGAAAGTTTATAAATTTCTTATAAAATTTTATTCCATAATTTAAAGAGAAGAAGAATTAGTTTTATTATAAATTGGTTTATAATAAAGACTCGGTTTAAACGGAATAATTAATAAGAAAATTTATAAGATAAATTTCTTATAACTAATTCCGTTAATTCGGTTTAGAGGGAGACTTAGCAAAGGAGTTGCTACTATATAAAGGAACCAAAGGCTAGCCCTTATTCCCAATTAAGAGATTAATTATTCTCTCCCTCTCTCTCTTAATCTCTTCTCCTCTCCCTTCCTCTCTTCCTAGGGCCGGCGCCCACCAAGGAGACCTAGGGCCGGCGCCCACCTTCCTCCATCTAGGGCCGGCGCAACCCTCTCCTCCCCTTGAGGTTGGCGTGAGCTAACAAGAAGAAGGAGAACCCGAACAAGAAGAAGAAGAAGCGGATAGCGACTCCTCTCTTCTCGGAATTCGATTCCGTTACTTCATTGGTTAGTTTCCTAATTTTTCTCTTGTTCTTCTAGTTGTGCCTTCCGAGAATCTAGTAGTTCTCGTCGGCACAAAAACTCGTGACTTTGCGAAGTCATCCCGAAGAGAACTCGGCGTGGACGCGAATAGAGGCGGAGCTTCCAAGGGACGCTACGGTTGGATCTCGTCCCTTACTTCGAGTTACGAGAGGTACTTGGTAAATTAGTTTACTTTTCCGCAAAGTTTTATTTTATGATTATGTCAACACACCATAGGATTGCATGCTAGATACGAAGTTAAAATAATTTAGGAAATTATTTTATGCAAACTCTTCCGCTGCACGTAAAAATTTTGAATTTTACGAACTCGTATCCTTGTCGACATGCACCCGGTCCCAACAATAACGGCGGAGAATTCAAAAATCAAAAATTTAACCAATTCTGCTTAAAAAATGGCTACCATCACGAATTCTCTTGTCCTAAAACACCTCAACAAAATGGAATAGTAGAAAGGAAAAATAGAACACTACAAGAAGCAACCAGAACAATGCTAAATGAATACAATCTACCTAAATATTTTTGGGCTGAGGCTGTTAGTACAGTCTGTTATGTACAAAATAGAATAACTATAAATAAAAATCTAGGAAAAACTACTTTTGAAATCTATTATGAAAAACAACCTAATATTAAGTATTTTAAAGTATTTGGATGCAAAGTGTATATATTAAACACTAGAGAACACTTAGGAAAATTCACCTCTAAGGTTGAAGAAGGTATCTTTGTAGGTTATTCGCTTACCAGTAGAGCTTATAGAGTTTATAATAAAACTACCCTAAGAATTGAAGAAACTACAAATGTAAAATTTGATGAAAAGTCTAGCCCAAATAACCTTGATCAAACCACCTACCAACCAATTGATTTTGTTAGTACTGACCCAAATGAAAGCCAATTTGAGGACCGAGACCATGATCTGACTGAACCTGCACCTGAATCTGAACCTAACCAACCCAGAACTATTCGAGTTAGCTCAGCCCACCCAACTGATCAGATCATAGGCGATCCAGAGCTAAGGGTTCAGACCAGATCAGCCTTTAGGAACCTTAGTCAAATTGCCTTGATTTCAAAAATTGAACCCAAGTCTATAGAAGAGTCCTTACTTGACCCTGATTGGATCATAGCCATGCAGGAAGAGTTAGCCCAATTTGAACGTAGTCAAGTCTGGGACTTAGTACCCTTACCTAAAGGCAAGAAATTTATTGAAACTAAATGGGTCTTTAGGAATAAACTTAACGAACAAGGAGAAACAGTCAGGAATAAGGCTAGGTTAGTAGCTAAGGGGTTTAGCCAAGTAGAAGGACTTGATTATAATGAAACTTATGCCCCTGTAGCTAGACTTGAGTCCATTAGGATGCTTTTAAGTTATGCACCCCATAAGGGATTCAAGTTGTATCAAATGGATGTTAGGTCAGCCTTCCTAAATGGCCTGATTAAGGAAGAAATCTATGTAGGCCAACCCCCAGGTTTTGAAAGCCTAGAATATCCTGACTATGTCTTTAAACTTAAGAAAGCCTTATATGGACTTAAGCAAGCCCCTAGGGCCTGGTATGAAAGATTGTCTAACTACTTAGTATCTAAAGGCTTTAACCAAGGCAAAATTGACCCAACACTATTTGTTAAATCTCTAAAAATTGATATTTTTATAGCTCAAGTATATGTAGATGATATAGTATTTGGCTCAACTAACTCAAATTTTTTACAAGATTTTATAACGGTAATGGAAAATGAATTTGAAATGAGTTTAGTAGGTCAATTAACTTTCTTTTTAGGGTTACAAATAAAACAGACTAGTGAGGGTACTTTTGTCTATCAACAAAAATACACTAAAGAATTACTTAGAAAATTTGGAATGGATAGTGCTAAAGAAATTAAGACACCTATGGCTACCAATCAAACTATAGATAGTGACACAAATGGCAAACCTGTTGACCTTAAGTATTATAGAAGTGCTATAGGTAGCTTACTTTACCTAACTGCAAGTCGACCTGATATTCTCTTTGCAGTTAGTATGTGTGCTAGGTATCAAACATGTGCTAAAGAATCACATCTAACCCTAGTTAAAAGGATATTTAGGTATCTCAAAGGGACAGAAAGTTTAGGAATTTGGTACCCTAGAACAGCCCAGTTTGAACTTATTGGATTTTCTGACTCAGATTATGCTGGCTGTAAATTAGATAGAAAAAGTACCAGTGGTGGATGCCAACTTCTAGGACCCTCACTAGTTAGTTGGTTCAGTAGAAAACAACATTGTGTTGCCCTATCCACCACTGAAGCTGAATACATAGCAATGGGTGAATGTGTAGCCCAATTACTCTGGATGATGCATACCTTAAAAGATTTTAACTTAGATTTTAAGAAAGTCAAAACTTTTATAGATAATCTAAGTTCAATTAATCTAACCAAAAACCCAATTCACCACTCTAGGACCAAACATATAGAAATTAAGCATCATTTTGTTAGAGATCATGTTAATAAAGGGGAAATAGAACTTAATCATGTTGAATCCAAATCTAACCTAGCTGACATATTCACTAAACCACTTCCTGAATCCGAATTTAGCAATTTAAGAAGGTTAATAGGAATGTGTGTTGTAGACTAGGATTGACCTAATCACTTTTACTCAACTCACAAATTCTGTTTGACACATAGCTTGAATTAGAGTTAATTTTTGTACTTGCATTTTTTGTACTCTCTAAAATGTGTATTTTTTTAAAACTTGATTTTCAAAATTGACTTTGATTTTCACACTTAATTTTTTTTAAAAAAATTAACTTTGATTTCAAACTTGACTTTCGAGACTGGTGAACTTAGCCTAAGTTTGACCCCTAGAGATGCATGTTCCTATAGATTTAGAGGCCGCATCTCACAAAGCACATTAGGTATAACATGTTTGTGTATGCTAAAACTTAGAACGGGGTGAGATGCATAGGATATTGCCTGGACTTCAGAATGCTTAAACCTGTGCATCGTAGCAAGTCTGGGCGTTAAATACCAACTTCATATTGATCAAGTCAAGTAGTCTTTCTGTAAAGCTAAGCTAGACACTAGTACTTGACTTGACTAACCTAGTGAAAACTACTATCCTATAGATAGTTAGCTAGTAACTACGGTTAGACATTCAAAATGGGCTAAACTTTCTTACTTGGTTCAGGGGGAGCTTGAGTTTATATTTTGTATTCTAACTCTCAAAAATGTTTAGTGAAAACTGTTTTAGAAAATATCTTCTTTAATTGAACAAGGATTTAAAAAAAAATCTTGAAATTTCCTTTAACATTTATGCTCTCAAATTGTTTGTGTTAAATTAAGAATTTAACTTACCCCTCTGAATCAGTTCAGAAACTTAGTATGCTTGTTAAGCATTTTTTTTCCCCAAATACTTAAAGTATTTTTTACTTGGCTGGCATATTACTTGATTGCTTGTTTTATTTCTGATGCTTGCGCACTTATTATTTCTTTGTTTTGATGAATGCCAAAGGGGGAGGGTTTAAGGGTTGAGTTAGAAAATTAAAAATTTCTGATCTTAGAGCATGTCATTTGCATATTATTCTTGGACTCATTGCTTTATCTGGTATTTTCTAACTTTAACCCAGGTTGTCATTGCATCAAAAAGGGGGAGATTGTTGGTGCAATTTGCACTAATAGTTAAACCTGAGTTTTGATGAATGACAAATAGGTTAAAGTTAGACTTGCTTTTGGTTTTGATCTCTTTACTAAGTGTGCAGGGTTGAAAGACTTAGGACCTGACACCAGGCTGAAGTCCAGGGTGGTTGAGTCCTGGCGGGAAGTCCAGGGTGGTTGAGTCCTGGCGAGAAGTCCAGTTGGGTTCACGGGGCCTGACAACTGGCTGAAGCCCAAGTTGGTTGAAACTTGGCAAAAAGACCAGGGTAGTTGAGCCCTGGCAGGAAGACCTGGTGGGTTAAGAAGTTGAGTAGAGCTGCACGAGGTAAGTGAGGTAAGTCACTGGAGGAGCGAACCAGTGAGGACGGGTCCTATTTTAGGACTGTAGGCGCGGTCCAACTTAGGCCCATTTTGATGACCTCGGTTGAGTCCTGGTTAAATCCTTATCCAGGTTTGGACGGGGTCTAATTAACTCTAAATGCATTAACTCTATTTTACAGAATTTATTTAATGCATTAACTCTATTTTACAGAATTTATTTAATTAGATTCTAAATGCATTAACTCTATTTTACAGAATTTATTTAATTAGATTTTGTAGTTGAATTTTATAAAATTATTCCTTATCTAAAGCCTTGGTGGAGGATAAATTATCAATTAAATTATTCGTATTTCCTTCTTTTTAGAGAATAAAATTATTCCTACTAATGCTTAAAATTCTCACGTAAAGCTTAGCTGGAAGGATAAAATCTCCTTTTAAATTATTAATAAAATTGTAAGAGGATAAAACCTCTCGGTTAACTTTTCAATATTCTGTATTTATATTTTATTTAAATTATTTTCTTAATTGAAGCAAAGGATAGACACATTATTTTTTTTTAATTATTTTATCTTGTTGATGGATAAAATTTGAGCTGAGAAGATCATGCATCGAGGCACTATAAATAGAAGCAAGCAAGCCCTCTAACAAATAAGAAAATTTAATTCTGGTTCAAGCTTTGGCGCTCTCTTGCTTCCACGCTCCTCTGCTGCGGTTTGTGCTTTGACTCGACGCTGTCCGACCGCTGCTGGAAGATCGCTCCCAACACCCAAGCTGCTTCAGATAAATCTAAGTGTTGGGTAACGAATTTTTTTTTTGCACTTAAATTATTTAAGGGGGAAGTGTAGGGCTGTTACACTTCCGCCCAATCTTGTATTCGAATCACTCTATCGGTAGTTTGTCGGTAGAGGTTTTTAGTGGATTGCCCACAGGAAAGGTTCAAGGAACCTGGGCCTTCGAGTAGGAGTCGGCGAAGGCTCCGAACGAAGTAAAACTCCTCGTATATTTTTTTTTATTTTTCGCTTTCGCATTTCGTTTTAATTTTTCCGCTGCGCACGTTATAAAAAGCATCGTACAATTTTCTATCGACTCTGATTTTATAACGAAGATTTTAAAAGTCACGTGATTCACCCCCCCTCTCACGTGCATCGGTCCTACAAAAGCCTCATTCACGGAAGTTATCTTGCAGAAGATCTCCAGGGTAGACAACGTTAAGGCCGACGAACTAGCTAAACTAGCTAGCTCCATTTCGACTTAGCAGCTGGATGAACCTAGTACCCCGGAAGAGACGGTGGCCCAGTTCGACTTGGCAGCTGGATGAACCTAGTACCCCAGAAGAGACGGTGGCCCAGATCGGAGAAGGGGTGGAAGGCGACACCGTAGCCGATTAGAGAGATTCATATGTGGAGTTCCTACGCAGTAGGAACACTCCAAGCATGGACTAAGGAAGCCGACTATTCCATCGCCAGGATGCCAGATTCACACTGGTCGGCGATCAACTATACAGGAGAGTCTTTGCTCGACTGCTCCTCAAATGTGTCAGACCAGAAGAAGCTAACTACGTGATGCGGGAAGTACATGAAGGCATCTGTGGGAGCCACATTGGGGGGAGATCTCTGTCTAGGAAGATTATCCTAGCAGGGTACTTTTGGCCAAAACTCCATGCTAACACTCTCAAGTTCGTGGCCGGATGTGAAGCTTGCCAAAGTCATCAGCATGTGACTCATCGACCGATCAAGCCCTTGTGAGTCTCTATGGTGTCCTACCCATTCGATCAGTGGGGACTGGACATCGTAGGCCCCTTTCCAATCGAGCCACAAGATAAGAAGCTCCTACTGGTCCTCGTGGACTATTTCTCCAAATGGGTGGAGGCTGAGCCTCTTGCACACATCACGGAGACCGCAGTGATGAAGATCCTATAGAGAGATATCATCTGTAGATACAACATTCCCCACAAGCTGGTGTCGAACAATGGAAGGCAGTTTGCTGGGCGCAAACTCAAAGAATGGTGTGAGGGGTTAGGCATTCGCCAAGCCTTCACATCGATGGCATACCCATAGGGCAATGGACAAGTCGAGGTAGTTAGCCGTGAAATCCTCAGGGGACTCAAGATAAAACTAGACCACATTAGAGGCAGCTGGGTCGGGGAACTCCCCAGCATCTTGTGGTCCTACCGTACCACTCTCCGAGAAGGAACAGGCCAGAGCCCTATTCAGCTGGTGTATGGAGTTGAGGTTGTGATCCCGATGGAGGTGGGGGAAGAGTCCATCCGACTGCAGCACTATAACAAGGAGGACAATGATCAAGAGCGGTTGATTGACTTGGATCTCATTTCAGAGGTGCAGGATAAAGCAGCAGCTCGGCTGGAAGCATATCGACGACGGATGCAACAAGCTTATAATCGTCAGGTAATCGCCTATAGCTTTGAAGTTGGAGACAAAGTTTGGAAGAGGAGCAAACCAGTCGATGACCCGCGAAAGCTGGAGCCTCAGTGGGACGGACCTTACGTCATCACCAAAAAGCTCACAGGGGGCAGCTACTATCAGGAAGATGACAAAGGCAAGGGGTTGGAGAGGTCATGGCATGCCAACCATCTCCGCCCTTATCGCACTCGGTGAGGTGTTGAGTTGTTCGCATATCTTTTGTATTTCGGTTGGTACTGCCTTGCAGTTCAATAAATAAAGAAGCAAACGAAATATTACTCTACAAACGCTGAATACTTGCCTGAGCAAAACCCTACTACCTCCGCGGTGAGTAGGCTTGGTCCGGGTGTTGCGGATACCCGACCAAGAGCCGTAAAACCATACTACCTCCGTGGTGAGTAGGCTTGATCCGGGTGCTGTGGATGCCTGACCAAGAGCTATAAAACCCTACTACCTCCGCGGTGAGTAGGCTTGGTTCGGGTGCTGCGGATGCCCGACCAAGAGCTGTAAAACTCTATTACCTTCGCGGTGAGAAGGCTTGGTCTGGGTGCTACAGATACCCGACCAAGAGTTGTAAAGCCCTACTACCTCCGCGGTGAGTAGGCTTGGTCTGGGTGCTGCGGATGCCTGACCAAGAGCTATAAAACCCTACTACCTCCGTGGTGAGTAGGCTTGATCCGGGTGCTGCGAATGCCAAACCAAGAGCAATAAAACCCTACTACCTCCGCGGTGACTAGGCTTGGTCCGGGTGCTGCGAATGCCCGACCAAGGGTTGTAAAAGCCTACTACCTCCGCGGTGAGTAGGCTTGGTTCAGGTGCTACGGATGCCCGACCAAGAGCTATAAAACCCTACAACCTCCGCGATTAGTAGGCTTGGTCCGGGTGCTGCGGATGCCCGACCAAGAGCTATAAAAATCTACTACCTCTATGGTGAGTAGGCTTGGTCCGGGTGCTACGGATGCCTGACCATGAGTTGTAAAACCCTACTACCTCCGCAGTGAGTAGGCTTGGTCCGGGTGCTGCGGATGCCTGACCAAGAGCTGTAAAACCCTATTACCTCCACGGTGAGTAGACTTGTTTCGGGTGCTGCGGATGCCCGACCAAGAGCTGTAAAACCCTACTACCTCTGCGGTGAGTAGTCTTGGTCCGGGTGCTACGGATGCCTGACCAAGAGCTGTAAAACCCTACTACCTCCGCGGTAAGTAGGCTTGGTCCGGATGCTGCGGATGCCCGACTAAGAGCTGTAAAACCCTACTACCTCCGCAATGAGTAGGCTTGGTACGGGTGTTACAGATACTCATCCAAGAGCTATAAAACCCTACTACCTCCGCGGTGAGCAGGCTTGGTCCAGGTGTTGCGGATGCCCAACCAAGAGCTATAAAACCCTACTACCTTCGCGGTGAGTAGGCTTGGTCCGGGTGCCGCGGATGCCCGATCAAGAGCTGCAAAACCCTACTACCTCCGTGGTGAGTAGGCTTGGTCCGGGTGTCGCGGATGCCCGACCAAGAGCTATAAAACTCTATTACCTCCGCGGTGAGTAGGCTTGGTCTGGGTGCTGTGGATGCCCGACCAAGAGCTATAAAACCCTACTACCTTCATGGTGAGTAGGCTTGGTCTGGCTACTGCGGATGCCTGACCAAGAGCTATGAAACCCTACTACCTCCGCGGTGAGTAGGCTTGGTCCGGGCGCTGCAGACGCTCGACCAAGGGTTGTAAAACCTTACTACCTCCACAGTGAGTAGGATTGGTCTGGGTGTTGCGAATGCCCGACTAAGAACTGCCTAAACCCCACTACCTCACGGTGCGGCGGATGCCCGAGGTGAGTAGGCCTGGTTCTGAAGGCATAAGGAGACAGAGATGAAAGACTCTAAATACCCAAAGGAAAGGAACACAGTATTCCATTGATAGTTCTGGGGTACATTTGGTAGTTACGCTTTCAGACAACAAAGCAAGGTACAATAAGGTACATCTACTATAGCTCCTCCTGCGGGGTCGGCGCTAGTCTTGGCCAGGTCCTCCTGGCTCGCTCAGCTCCATTGGGGGTGCTCGTCAACGCCCTTGCTCCTTGAGCTGAAGGGCTGCTCATCAACGCCCTTGCTCCTTGGGTCGAGGACAAACACCGACCATTCAATTTCCTTGCTCCTCATGGCAAAGACACATAATACATAATGAGAAAAGAAACTCAAGACAACGAGCCATAAAAGGTTTTTTATTATACTCCGGATAATTACATCTCTGGCGCATAAGGAAGAATGAAAAAGCTACAGAGGATAAAAGACAAAGAAATAGTGAGGCCCTGGTCTGGGAAGAGCCTTATATCTCTTGCTCTTCAGGCGAGAGCTCGTCCCAAACCTGGCCGACATTCAAGGCACTCAGATCTGTGTCTGATTTCAGCAGTTGGGCCTTCTTTAATTAGCTGATGGCGCCATTGAAGCCCAGTTTTAGGTGCTTCAATACCTGCCCGACCAAAAGGTCGCTGAACTCGTCAGACTGTTGAAATTTGTCCTTGAACTCCGCCTCGACCTTGGATAGTTGGGTTGCTTGATCAGTCTTTTGCTTCTATAGCTCAGCTTCAACCTCCTTCTTGGCAGCTTTCAACTCTGCCGCCTCCCAGGACAGGTGATCATGTGCCCCCAGGGTCTCCTAGAGTTTCCGGAAGGTGGCAGAAGCCTTGGCCTTGATGGATGTATAGCTCGGCGGGTTTCCTAAGCGAACACGGGGTCGTCCATGAGAGACCTCTCCATGTCTACGAATTAAAAATTTAATCCGAATGGAGACCTATCTCTCAAACGACCGTCTCGTCATCGTATCAATCGATTCGAGTTACAACTTAGTTAATCTCAAAGATCGAGCCTTGTAACTCGCCTAACTGATTGACCACAAAAAAGACGACGAGCGGATCGCCAGTTTTTGTGTTTATCTTCGGGGCCCATGACATAATTAATTATCAATATTAATTAGCAACTAATTAAACCATGATAATTAATACACATGCAATAACAAGAATATCACATGAAATAATGGAATAAAAGAAGGAGCTAAAGAAAAGTTATACCTCTTCTTTTACCTCGCAGTCTTCTACCGAATGACCCTCCCTTCTTGGACGTCGTGTGGGCGACGATCTACCACGACTCAGAATCACCAAGGCCTCCAATTAATCCTCCTTTCTTCCTCCTTCCTTTGCACCAACAACCCCTAGGTTAGGGTTTGCGCCGACCACCTTTCTTCCTCTCCACCTTGCGCCGCCGGCCACACCGAGTTCCCAAGGCAAGCTGACCACAAGGCAGCACCGAGAGGAAGACAATGAAGAACAAGAACAAGAACAAGAAGAAGAAGTGAGTTGAATCCTCTTCTTCTTCCACCAACCCTAAAACCGCCGCCGAGAGCCTCCCTTCTCTTCCGCTTACCGCCGGCGCTAGAGGAAGGCAACTCCTCACCGTCGACCACCCCTTCTCTATCTGCCTATGCGTGCTCAAGTAAGGGAGAAGAAAAGGAGGAGAAGAAGATGATCCTTCTCATCCCGAGAGACCTTCTCCACCCTTACTACCGGCGCCACCCAATCCTTGCCGCCGGCCACCTCTCCTCCACCTTCTTGTTGCTGCCGACCACAGAAGGAAGAGCAGAACCTCTCCTTTTCCCTGTGAACGTCAGCCAAGGACCTGTGAAGGAGATGAGGGAAAGAAGAAGGAGAGAACTCCTTCTCCTCCCTTGCGCCGGTGACCTAGGAGAGAGAAGGGAGAGGGAGAGAAAGAGAGAGTAGGGTTTTTGATTAATTGGATTAATTTCTTATTCATTAGCCTTGGTATCATGACTCCTATAGGGTATATATAGTGCTACGATAGGGACCATGAGGAGGAGTTGGGTCTTGGCCCACTAATGGATCCAAATCCGATCCATTAATGAAGATTTATTCCACTAAAGGATCTCCATTGAACTTCCTCACCATCCCCCATATTTTCATATGGGCTCCACCTATTTGAGTACATCCATCTCTCCGTGTTTAAGATATCGAATGTCTGTCGATTAATTTAAATTATTGACAATTTTAATTAATCAACCTCTAACTCCTTGACTAGTACCACTCAACCTTATCATCATGTTGGACCATAGTCCACTTGCAAGATTTAACATGATGAACCTTATGAGCTCATCAAGGGGGCATCATCATCACGACTCACCAGGACACAAATTCCGTCAATAATCAACGGCTCACCATGTAAATAATATTATTTCCCAACTTACCGGGCTTATTAATTTAGCAGAATAAATCTCACCCATTGGTAAATCAATGAAACAATAATTAAGTACAAGTGTCTATTATTATTTCGGGATTTAGAGCATGTACTTCATAATATAACCAAGGTCTGATCCAATTATAAAGTCAGTATAAATTTGATCACCTCTATTTTGATCCTGCTCAATACACATAAAGTGCACTAGTGTAATTTTATGGTTAAGACAAACCACACCTAATTACACTATAACCATCCCGATGGTTTGTCCAACTCCATCTCGGTTGTGAGCCCATACCTATACTCTGCAAGGGACTGATAACATAATCTTTTATGTGTCACCGCACACCATGTTATCTACAATGCAAAGTATCAGACATTTTGTGCACATACTAATATAAACATTCAACCTGTGATTTTGTAGTTCTCTTTCAAAATGTAGATGTTCTTATACAAAAAGCAAGGCTTTTAGTATACATCCTAACAATCTCCCACTTATACTAAAAGACTTTGCTGTCTTTAAAATATCATACATCTGACCCCCTGATCCTTCACATGCCTAAAAGCTCTCGCTACCAAGGCCTTAGTGAAAAGATCTTCCTAGGTTGTCCTCTGATGTAATCTAGGCAACAACAACTATTCCTCATTTGGGTGGTACTTGCGCTCTATGTTTTTACTCGCCTTATGGACTCGTGGTTCCTTCGAGTTTGCAACTGCACCATTATTATCACAACATGATGTGATATTTCTGAGCAAACCAGGAATCACATCAAAGTCCATCTTGAGGTTCTTGAACCATGTAGCTTTCTTGATCACCTCTGAGGCTGTCATATACTCAGCTTCCATGGTGGGGTCCGCCACGCAGCCGCTGCGCAACACTCCTCTAAACTATGGTTCTACCTCCTAAAGTAAACACAAAACCCCAAGGAATACTTATATTTGCCCCTATCCGATTGGAAGTCTATATCCGTACAACCCATAGGGAATAATTGGTCTGCCCGGTAAACCAGCATTTAATCTTTAGTCTTTCTCAGGCACTAATATATGCTTTCACCACAGTCCAATTTCCCTGACCTGGGTTAGTCTGATATCTGCTAACCATGGCCACGGTAAAGCAGATATCCGATCTCGTATAAAACATAGCATATATGAGGCTTCCTTACAGCCAGAGCACAAGGAACCGTCTCCTCTATCTCCTTTGATGTTTTAGGACACATCTCCTTAGATAGAGTAGTTCCATGGCTGAAAAGTACAAAACCTTTCTAGGAGCTATAATGCTAAAATGAGCTAGGACAATGTCTTATGTCTGAAACTTGGGATAAGCACAACATCCTTCCCTGGTGATCCCTTAGAACTTTAATCCCCAAGGATGTATCCTACTTTTCCTGAGTCCTTCATATCAACTGCTTGGACAACCATACTGTAGGACCGGTGCCATCGATAGAGGGGGTGAATATCGACCGTAAAAATCTTTCATCGAAATCGTCTTTCGTATACTTTCAAGATTCATTCTAATCAAAGAGTTAGTAGCACAGCGGAAAATAAAACAGTAAAGTAAAGGACGACACAAATTGCACACGGGATTTTACTTGGTTCCCAACCCCCCAGGGTCAGTACATCCAAGGCCTAAGCACGGGAACACCCGTCCACTAATGCTCTCCTTTCCGGACTTTCCGGAGGCGGAGAACCCCGTCTTACAATGCAAGATATACAATCACAAATGTTAAATAACTTAAGTACTGAAATGTAAATCAAACCGGACAACAAGAATTGAAGACTCGGCCGATCTGGACCTCCGAAGTGCCGCCCACTTCCTCCTGGAGACTCCTGGTGGCAGAGCTTCATTGTTAGCTCTTTGTCATCACTTAGGAAGCTTAGAAAGGTTTCAGAAGTTGTGTTCTGAGCTGAGGGGTCGGAGCCCCTTTTATAGTCTTCATTAGGGTGCCTATGATGAATGGGGCGCCTCACAAGGCTTGGTCAAAGTTTATCTCTGCGCCGAACTCGCCGTAGCTGATAAAGCCCTTGACTAGGGCACCTTGGACCATTGAGGCACCTCAAGGAGCTTGGTCAAAGCTTATCTCTACTTCGAACTCGCAGCAGCAGATACAACTTTCAACCAGGGCGCCTGTGACATATGGGGCGCCTGAATGAAGAGCTTGGTTTGCCTCCATTCATTGAGGCGCCCTAGTTGATGGGGGCGCCTAGCAGCCCTTTTCCAGCCTTGTTTGTTTGGTTGTTTGTCTGCTTTATCTTCACTTTTAGGTACCTGCAAGATACATAAATACAAGGCAAACGTGCAGATGATCTTAACCTTAAGTAAATGGTTCTGACTTCGGATTTCTGTGAAACCCTAGGTTGAACCGATGCAAGTTCCCACTCCCGGGAACGCGCCTTCAACCTACTCCTTTCAGGAGACGATTGCCACCCAGTCCGTTCGGGTGGATTTTTGTTTACTTTTGCTTAGCCTTCGATACTCTCGGATCTCAAGACGCCCGACCCTCGACCCTTCTCTACTTCTGTCCTTAGTCATCGCTCAGCTAAGTTGCTCAATCCCTCGGATCAAGACTTCATGCCCAAACCCTAGGTCCAGGACTTCGGAGCCCAACCCTTGGCCAGGACTTCATGCCCAATTCCTCGAACCAGGTCTTCGGTGCCCAACCCTCGGCCAGGACTTGGTGCCCAATTTCTCGAACCAGGTCTTCGTGCCCAACCCTTGGTCAGGACTTAGTGCCCAATCCATGACCAGGACTTAGTGCCCAATTCTTTGAACCAGGACTTCATGCCCAGGTTAGCTAGGACTTTTCTTCACTTTGTTACACCTTTCTTGACTAACCCTTCCCTTGTTCAATGTATCACTGACTTAAGTATATTATCAAACATTGAAACATTTAGAGGAGGGCATCACTGATGCAACTTGCACCAACAATCTCCCCCTTTTTTATGTTTGACAATATCTTAAGTTAGATTGACTGAAGGGACTAAATTATACTCCTTGAAAAGTCAATCTATGTTTTGAAAATAAGTTTTGATCTTTTGGGAGAAAAAGAAAAAACTTCTAACTTAAACTTACTTTCCCGCTTTTTGAAAAAACATTTTGATTTTCCTTTTTGATCCTTCTGGAAGACAACAAAAATTTGCTAACTTAAGCTCACTCTCCCCCTTTGTCATACATCAAAAATGACAAAAGCAGCCTTGCACCAACAATAAAAAACTTTACTTAAGTTGCACCAAAAATTCCGCTTTGAAAAAGTATTGTGCAATTTAGAAATAAATATTTGTCATTGTAGGAAAATATTTGGAACTTTTGAAAACTTCTTGCCTTAGAAACACCTTCACTTAGAAAAGATTTTTTCAAAAAATTGCAAACAAATACTTTGAAAAAAAATGTTGTGAAGATAATCATAACATATTTTCACTTAGAAAAATGGTTTTTGAAACATGTTAGTATTTAAAAAATATCAGGACTTTGAAAAATATTTTGATCATTTTCAAAAATGCAAGTATTTTTTAGGCATATTGAGCTTTTCAAACACAATGCATGTACTTTTGAATAATATTATGAATTTGAAAAACATAAGTACTTAGAAACATTTTATGAATCTGAAAATACTTATATTTTGACATGGTTTTTAAAACTATTACTTGACTTATATCTTGAATGTACTTAGAAAAATATTATTTTTAAAACATAATATTTTACTTGACTTGGTTTCTTTTCCAGTCTGACACAATCCTAGGAAACCTTGTTAACTACAAGTATATTTCCCTAAGTGTCCTGGAAATTCTTCAAACTCAAGTAAATATTATTCAAAAAGTATTTCAAAATAATTTTATAAGCCACAACAAATTTTGAAAAGTAGAATAATAGTATTTTGAAAGATAAATTACTTATACTTTCAACAGGAATTTGAAAATATAGTGCACGAAAATATATTATTTTGAAATTTTTAATAACTCTTTTAATTTGACCTCCCCCTAAACTTGACCCGGTCCTAGGAAGCTTGTTTGACCACAAGTACTCGTTCTCTAAGTCCTTAGGGTTTGGTTCAGACCAAAAAAAATTATCTAATAATTCCAAAAAAATAATTGTCAAAGAATATACTTGTTAGAAATAATTTCTTTTTGATTTAGACTCCCCCTAAATTTGACACATCCTTGTAGATCATTAAGTAGACCTCCTCTGTGTCTTAGGGTTTATCAAAATCAAAAGAACAGTTTTAAATGACAGTATGGTAATTTTTAAGAAGATAAGTTTTTAGAAAATTTAACTTGGAATGAGAATAACTTTTAAAGCATAAGCTTTGAAAACATAAGTGATAGTGATTTAAAGCACCGCTTTCGAAAAACATTTTGAAGTGATAATGATGTTTAAGGCATAATTTTCGAAAAACACTTTGAAATGATAATTAATTTAAAGCACCATTTTCAAAAGATTCAAAAGACAACCAAAAAAACTCCCCCTGACGCCAACACCGTTTGACTCTATCTAAGTGTCTTAAGGGACATTAGTGTTGACCTAAGAGGCTTGTGTCTACCTAAGAGGCTTGTGTATAATTGTGTAGGTCAAACAATTTTTCAAAAGAATATAATTTTTTTGAAAATCTATCATATGTAATCAATCAGACAAGCATGAATTCCTTAAAAACATTATTATGTTAAAGCACTATTTTGAAAATATATTTTTAAAAAAATATTCTAACAATTTTAAAAAATATTTTTCAATTTATTAGTCCTTAACGTCTCACCCATTCTAGATGTCTCAATACAGCAAGCATGGTTGCCTTATGGGTGCATTGTGAGATACTTGAATCATTTTTCTTAATTCATTGTTAAATCTAAGATTTAATTGAAACTTGTGTTAGATTCAAATTCATCAAATAGTAAAGTGAAAAATGATTTTCGGTAATTGACTTCCAGGTCTTGGCGAGGCATAGAGGCCTTCTTTGGCCGTAGCCTTATTGGAGCAACAACCCTTTCCCTGACAAAACCTTTTATCAAAAATTCATTTTCAAATTACCTCTTGAAAAATTTTGGTGTAACTAGCTTAGGTTTTGGATCGGTAGCTTCGACTAGTTCCACCAAACGGCTTCCCTAACGTATTATCATCTCACCTCCACCTAATACTAGGTTATTCAAGTTTCAATTATTCTTTTTCCTATAACCGTTCTAAATCATGTATAAAATTAAACATGAATGACATGACATAAATTTTTAAAGAAATAGCAGATACATGTCCATGTCATTAATGCATAATTCAAACAAGTCAAAATATTTAATTAAGTTTCTAAATATGTATCAAATTTCCGATTTGATACATGTCGTGTGAACCCGTGAATATGTCCACCCACTTTGACATATTTAATTTTATTAAATTAATTGTTGTGGTTTGGGTAGGATTTTATTTAGTTCAAGTTTAAGTTATTAAGATTTAATTAGAGATCAAAATTAAGAATTAATTTTATTAAATTAATTAAGAATTAATTGAATTTAAGTTGAATTAATCAAGATTTAATTAAATCGATTAATAATTAATTAATTAATTAAGATTTAATTAAATTGGTTGAGAAGTGATTAAGAATTAATTAATTGAAGTTGAATTAATTAAGATTTAATTAAATTGATTAAGAAGTAATTAATTGGCGTTGATTTAATTTAGATTTAATTAAATTGATTAAGAAGTAATTAATTGAGATTGAATTAATTAAGATTTAATTAGATTAAGTATTAATTAATTGAGGTTGAATTAATTAAGATTTAATTAAGGTTGGAATAATTAAGATTAAAATGATTAATTAATAATTGTGGGTTTAATTTCATCATTTTCATTATTTTGAAAACTTCTGATTCATTTACTATTTCAGTTTTGTCTAATTTTTCAAGTTCTTCTAACAATTTTGATTTGTTTGAATTTTATTAACTATAGCCTTGATCTCAAAAAGTTCATTTTCCTCCTCATCCTCATCATCAAAATCACATCCTTCTACATCTTCATAGTAGGTGGAGAAATTTAGGCCACTAGTTAATGTTTTGTAATAATCTTCAATATTATCTAAACATTTGAAAATTGAATTATCATCTAAGAAGATTTTTTCTCCACTATCCTCAGAATTATCCTCATAACAATCATCAGAAATATTTTCAATGTTATCTTTAAGATTTTCTGAGATAATGTCAAGTTATCCTTAAGATTTTTTGAAAAATCATTGTTATCCTTAGAGATATTTTCAATATTTTCAGGATTAATCTTAAGAATTTCAAAATTATCCTTAAAATTATCATATTTAAATTCAGGATTAATTTCAGAAAAAATTTCAGAAGTAAAGCCAAGGAGAGTGATGTGTCGAGAGTCAAATAAATATCTAAATTTTTTGGAATGAAAATTTCAGAAGTAAAGCCAAGGATAGTTATCTAAATTCTAATTTATCAAAAAAATTATCTAAATTTCAGAGATTTTAAATTTTCAATATTTTAGAAAGAAACCAACTAAAGTCAAGGAGAGTGATGTGCCGAGAACTGCTTTTTGAACACGGTATGGGCACTACGAGTTTGTGGTCATGCCCTTTGGAGTGACAAACGCCCCTGCAACATTCATGGATCTAATAAATCGAGTATTCAAGGAGTTCCTTGACAAGTTCGTCATAGTCTTCATTGATGATATCTTAGTTTATTCGAAGTCTCAGGAAGAACATGATGAGCATTTGAGGGTAGTATTGAAGACCCTATAGCAGCAGAAGTTATATGCCAAGTTTTCAAAGTGTGAATGTTGGCTTGACCGAGTGGCTTTCCTAGGCCACATCATTTCCGAGGATGGTATTATGGTAGACCCCACCAAGATTGAAGCAGTTAGTAATTGTGGTCGACCAAAGAATGCTAATGAGATCAGGAGCTTTCTGGGTTTAGCAGGGTACTACAGAAGATTCGTGGAGGATTCTCCAAGATAGCTTCTCCACTAACCGCCCTTACCAGAAAGAATAAGAAGTACGAATGGACTGAAGATTGTGAGCGGAGTTTTATTGAGTTGAAGAAGAGATTGACAAGTGCTCCCATTCTTACAATTCCAGAAAGTGATAGATGTTTTAACATATACAGTGATGCCTCAAAGTTGGGACTGGGAGCCGTACTCATGCAAGAAGGCAAGGTCATTGCTTATGCCTCCAGGTAACTCAAAGATTATGAAAAGAACTACCCTACTCATGATCTTGAGTTAGTCGTCGTAGTCTTCGCCCTCAAAATGTGGAGACATTACCTATACGGAGTCCAGTGCAAGATTTACACAGATCAACAGAGTCTGAGGTATTTCTTCACTCAGAAGGATCTGAATATGAGACAATGAAGGTGGTTGGAGTTAGTTAAAGATTATGACTGTGAGATCCTCTACCACTAGGAAAAGCGAATAGAGTGGCAGATGCGTTGAGTAGGAAGACTTGTGCAACTTTGATGTCCCTGTCATCACTGTCACCACCACTGCAGAAAGAGATAGTAGATTATGGAGTGGAGATCATAGATGGGCAACTCTCAGTATTGACACTAGAGTCAACTTTGCTTGAGGATATACAGAAAAAGCAAGAGCAAGATTCTGATATTCAAAAGATCAAGCAAGAGTTGCAAGAAGGAGAAAGTAAAGAGTTTAGAGTATCTGATAGTGGGATACTCTATTATGGAGACCGTCTATGTGTCCCAAGCAGTGAGGAGCTAAGAAAGAAGATTCTTGAGGAAGCCCATAGAACTCCCTACTCTATGTATCCTGGTTCTACCAAAATGTACCAGGATTTGAAAAGAAGATTTTGGTGGTCTGGAATGAAAAGAGATGTAGCTAAGTATGTCAGTACCTGCCTGACGTGCCAAAGAGTGAAAGCAGAACACTAGAGGCCAGGAGGAGTCCTACAGCCTATACAGATTCCGGAGTGGAAATGGAAAGACATAGCCATGGACTTCATTGTTGGTCTACCCAAGACAACAAATGGCTATGATGCTATCTGGGTAATTGTAGACAGATTGACCAAGTCTGCCCATTTCTTAGCAATCAAAGTGTCCTACTCCATTGAAAGACTAGCCCAGTTATATGTTCAGGAAGTGATCCGACTGCATGGAGTTCCGAAGACCATTATCTCCGACAGAGATGGTCATTTCACTTCGCATTTTTGGGAATGTGTACAGACAGCACTTGGCACCAAACTGAAGTTTAGCACAGCTTTCCATCCTCAGACCGATGGGCAAACAGAAAGAGTAAATCAAGTTTTAGAAGATATGCTCAAAGCTTGTGCATTGGATTTCAAGGGCAGTTGGTGCAAGTACTTGTGTTTAGCTGAGTTTGCCTACAATAACAGTTACCAAGCTACTATTGGTATGGCGCCTTATGAAGCTCTTTATGGTAGGAGGTGCAGATCTCCTATCTGTTGGTATGAAGGTAGTGAGAAGAGAGAAATGAGGTTTCAGACTGATCTTATTGAGGATACCACAGAAGCTATAAAGAGCATCCGCCAAAGAATAGAAACCGCTCAGAGTAGGTAGAAGAGTTATGCCGATGTGCGACGTAGACTACTAGAGTTCGAAGTAGGGGATACAGTTTTCCTCAAAGTAGCCCCCATGAAAGGAGTAATGAGATTTGGCAAGAAGGGTAAGCGAAGTCCTCGTTACATAGGACCCTAGTAACGAAAAGAGTTGGCAAGGTAGCTTATGAGTTAGAGCTACCTCCAGAGATGTCAGCCATTCACAATGTGTTCCATGTCTCAATGCTAAAGAAACATGTTCCCGATACCAACCAAGTGATTGAGCCACAGACGGTACAAGTTCAAGAAGATCTCAGTTATAAAAGTCGACCTATTCAGATAATAGATCGAGCAGTCAAGAAACTGAGGAACAAAGAGGTACCCCTAGTGAAGGTTTTGTGGCTAAACCAGAAGCATGAAGAGGCAACTTGGGAAACAGAAGATAGCATGAGGCAAAAGTATCCAGAGTTATTCTAAGTTCGAGGACGAACTTTCCATAAGGTAGGGAGGATTGTAACACCTAAATTTTTCAGAATTTTTTTTTTCCAAAATAAACAAAAAGAAATTAAAATTTTCTTTTAAAGAGGGTGGAGTAGGGACTCGAACCCATGATCTAAGGTAAGGGTTAGTTGCAAGTTTCCAATTGAGCTAGTAATTATTTTGTTAGAATATGGAATCGATATTAGATAAGTGATAGTAAGCATCTTTTATGAGTAATGCTTCAACTTCCACTTAGTATATAAAGGAATAGAAGAAGGGAAAATCAAGAGTTTCTCATTCTTCTTCTTCCTTTCCGAAAACAAGAAGAGAACAAGGGTTTCTCCCCTTCTTTTCTTGCGCTCAAGATCCGGATCATGCGAAGGAAGTGGACGAGGAGTACCACGCTAGATCCTACGTCGGTATAGTGAGTTCTAAGCGTAAGGATGTAAGTAGATCTCTCACCTGCAGTAAAAGTAGTTCTCTAATGAGTTTTAAACATGATTTCCAAGTCTTTTATATGATGTGATCCTAGTATAGGAAGACCAAGGTCTTGATTTGCCCAAATGCGAGGTTTTGGAATTTCGGCACGCAAGGTGTTCGATATCGATGTTCTGAGTAAGACCAAGGTCTTACTAAGCCCTAGAACGAGTTCTAGGACTAAGAAATGAGATAAGAAACAAGACCGAGGTCTTGTTGTGTCCTAAAACAAGTTTTGGAAACATTACCTTTTTAAGTGCTAAGTTATGCATTTTAAATACAAGCATGAGTCTAAGTTTAGTATATTACTTTGAAAGACCGAGGTCTTTTTGGCATGTACCGGGCCAAGGCCCATGAGATCTAGGTGAGCTAGTAAGACGTCCTACTAGGATTCGATGGCTAGCTATCCCGAACCTATTAGGGATGCGCGCATTGGTACTATGTCGGGCCCAAAGGAGGATGTTTATTACTTTGAAGTATAAGAAGTATAAGTGTCTATGTTTCAAGTTTTTCAAAAGCAAGAAATCATTTCAAGCATGTTACACATTTTTCATTTCAAGCAAAGTTTCCAAATGCAACATTTGTTTCAAGTGTATTCATGAGCTTATTCATTTTAAGCATAGCATTTTCAGCACATATGTTTAAAAGCAAGCATTCTTGACCAAGAGCATGTTTGATATTGATTGCATATTTTTGTGAGATAGGTATCTACTTACTAAGCTATTTTCTTATAGTTGCATCCTTTTACTGCAGATAAAGGTAAAGGAAAGATGTAAGGCAAGGAGGCTCAAGGATGGATGATTCCTGTCAGTGGCAGTGGAACCGTGGAGTAGGATCCTTCGGGATGAGTTTTGTTTAGCGTTTAAAACTCTAAACAATAGAACTTTATGAGTATTTTCTTTTGAGTTTATGTTAGTAGTTTACTTCTGCAAAGACTTTAAGTTTGAGTAGTTAATTTGGAGTTTGAAATGCATACAAATGGAGTATGATTATGGTTATTATGTTTGTGAGTCTATAATCTTGTTGTGTAGTTGAAGTAGAATGTATATATATACTTGAACGGTGTTTCTGAAACCTAGAAACTGCAGTTTTAGGCATATCAGTCGACTGATGCAAGTATCAGTCGACTGGTTGAGGGAAGAGAAACATTCGGGCGAGTGAACCACAAGTGCAGTCAATTGCACCAGTCGACTGGCAGGATATCAGTCGACTGGTGCCAGTGTAAAACAAAAAGTGTTGTAGGGCTGATGGTTAGTTCTTCAGTCTTGCAACGAAGAGGTCTAGGAGTAAAGTCAACGTAACGGCCCTATAAGGTCAAAGTTAGCAAGAGAGGGTCGTTACATTAAATGTAACACCCCAATTTTTACAATCCTGAATACCTGGGGAATTGTTTAAAGTTCGGGACGAACTTTCTATAAGAGAGGGAGGATTGTAACACCCCAAATTTGTCAATGTAAAATCATGACAATGTATGAAAATGGTTATAATGAAATGATATAAATTTCATGCAATCACATGCTATAAAATGTTATGGATGCATGAAATATTATATGCATGAGATATTATATTCATGAAATAATATTATCATGAAATATTAGCATGAAATATTATATTCATGAAAATGGAATATTAAAAATATTATGAAATAATATTTTTGGGATATTATGAAATATTCTGAATTCATAAAATATTATTCATAATATGAATTTCATGATGGGCTTGGTTTATTGGGCTTGGAAACGAATGGTGCTAAAAAGAAAGTGCAAAGTGGAGGAAGCAAGGATTGAACCTTGGACCTCCTAGTTGCACTCACCATGTCATAACCAATGAACCAAGCAATAATCTTGTAGAAGGAGAAAGGAACATGCTTGTTAAGTGGGTAAGAGTGAAGAGACATGTCTTTTCATGAGAAAAGTATATATATGGGAAGTTGGAATAACTTCCATTTCTTTTCTTCTTCCTCTTCACTTCTCCCAACCGAAACTTGCATCTCTTCTTCTCTTCTTTCCATTTTCGAAAATCAAGGCTAGGGTTCTAGCCCTAGAAAAGTTGGAAGGGAGAAGACCTTTGAAGGATCTTGTCATCTACCAAGACCAAGGAATCTTAGAGAGAAGATTTGGAAGAAAAGATCTTTGCATACCCTCCAAGTGTAGGGTACCCTACAATTTAAAGAAATTTCCAGCGCTAGGATGTAAGTATCCTCTCGCCTGCAGTGTAATCGTTATTGTGTGATTGCCATGCTTTGATTGATTTTGAATTTGGTGTTTTCCTTCTTGTAAACTTTCGGCCAACTCTTGTAAGGGGTCCAAGAGAAGGTTTTTGATCCAACTTGATGCATAGGAAGACCTAGAGACTTAGGGTATACATGTAGGTGGATTTTTCTTCATGGTGTTAAGGATAAAATCTAGGGTTTTTCCTTATGAGACTTTCGGCCACCCATGGTTGGAGGTCCAAGAGAAGTTGTTTTGATTAAATCTTGATACATGTTAGTGCCCTAGGGATTCTATACACCTATGTGTTGTTCCTAAATTTTTGGGAGAACAAAACACTAGGGTTTCCCCTTGGGAGACTTTCGGCCACCCCCTTAGAGGGAGGCCTTGGTTCCTTTGGTTATAAGATTCCATTCCTTAAAACCTAATGTAAATGTGTATGGGTTTTCTTAATGGTGTTATGTACAAAATTCTAGGGTTACCCCTTGTGTAGGTTTCGGCCAAGAAAAGAAAGGCTAGAGTTTTTGTGTTGCTTGATATCCTAATATGTTCCCATGATTAGTGGTGTAGATAACATGTTTGTGTGAATGTTTGTGTGAAGGTTGGATGTCAAAAACCTAGCCTAGCCATGATTACACCATTCGGCCACCCTTGTAAGTTAGGGTTAGTGGAATCTAACCTCACTTTGAAGTATAAACCATGGTCAATTGTTAACATGAAGCATGCTACTACATACATGATGTGTTGAATGATTAAATGAGATGTTTGTATGAAATATGATGAATATATGAACATGTATGAAAACATGATGCATGTATGCATGAAATGTGATGTATGAACATGGATGACATGTGATGTATGAACATGGATGACATATGATGATAAGAACATGATGTGTTTGGTAATATGCTTAAAAAGGGTTACTCCATTGAAACTGGGATCAAGAGCACCCGAATGCGTGGTGTGTCCCTAGGGGATCAAGAGCACCCGAATGCGTGGTGTGTCCCTTTGAGAAGTGATTAAAGAGTACCTTTAGGCATATACTTATATGAGTAATTGCATGATAAATTACTTTACTTTGGAAAGTTGTCTACCCGACTTGGAAGGGGGTCGTTAAACAAATCCAATGAGCATGTACGGAAGGGTCATGGCATTGGTAGGACGGAAGGGTCCTGCTCTAATTAGATTGGTGGCTCGCTACCCCAATTTATTAGGGAACGCGCATGATGATGTGGTACGACAACTGGGCCCTGGATGATGATATGATATTTTGAAGTACTTACCATTATGGAACTTTTTGAAAAACATATTTTCTCATTATGTGATGATCTTGTTCTGTAAAGTACTTAGAGATATTTGATGTGATGTTCATGATGCTTGATGAGATGCTTATGATGCATGATGCTTTGACGAGATGCTTATGTTCATGATGCTTGATGAGATGCTTATGATGCATGATGCTTTGACGAGATGCTTATGATGCATGATGCTTTGATGAGATGCTTATGAGGCTTATAATCTTGTTCTATCTTGATTACTGTGTACATGATATGATGTATCGATATGATTTTGCGAGTAGGCCCGGATTCTTACTAAGCATGTTTTGCTTACTAGTTCCTGTTATTTTTCTTATGCTGCAGATAGCGGTAAGAAATACTCGAACTAAAGGAAGAGGCAGAGGGAAGGTTGGAGGATGTGTGTGGTGATGGCTCGGGAAAGGATGAAAGATTCTATCTACCTTAGTTGTCTAGAATCTAACTGCTTCCTATGAAAGATTGAAATGTATTGCTATACTCTGAATGTGTGATCATGACTACTCTACTGTGATTAAGTTAGGGATATGGAACCCATGTCATGCTAGATAACACTATCATTAATGTTTAAACTTTGTAGTATGCATGCTAAGTAAAATGTTAGATGTTACTATTTTCGGTTGCTTATGAATGCTTCTTTTGCATGCACCTAAGACTAGATAACTCTTGCTATATTCTTACTTGAGATTTCATGCTATAGTGTGTTAAATGATTTTCATATTAGGTTGTAAATGCATGTAGATATAAAAGAAATGAAAAACCTTGCTTGGTAAATTAGTTTTCAATAAGCATGCTTTACACTAGTTCATGTATTGTAACTGTTTTGTTTGGATATACATGTTTAACATGACCTTGATGATATGAATGTATGGACCGTAACCCCGCCTTTAGGGTAGATATAAGGTCGGGCGTTATATTAAAAATGTACCTGATTCACCCCTGGGCTCCCCTCAACTCCTGGCGTCTTTGCTCCGTAGGCTGTTAGTCCGGTGAAGTGCGTCCAGGCTCTGATACCAATTGTAGGACCGATGCCATCGATAGAGAGGGGTGAATATCGACTGTAAAAATCTTTCGTGGAAATCGTCTTTCGTATACTTTCAGGATTCATTCTAATCAAAGAGTTAGTAGCACAGCGGAAAATAAAACAGTAAAGTAAAGGACGACACAAATTGTACACGGGATTTTACTTGGTTCCCGACCCTCCAGGGTCAATACATCCAAGGTCTAAGCACGGGAACGCCCGTCCACTAATGCTCTCCTTTCCGGACTTTCCGGAGGCGGAGAAACCTGTCTTACAGTGCAAGATATATGTAACGCCCACTATTTTTTTTTCCTAAAGCGGCGTTACGCTAACATACTTAAGGCATGTAACATCATACTGCAGCGGAATAACTTAAACATTACATATACATGCCCCTACTACCATCCCCAATATAATGACATGGAACTTCACATATGAACATCATGCTTCATCATCATATCATAACATGCTTAACATCATACCATAAGGTTCATATCATATCATACTGGACATCTTATCATAAAGTTCCATAAGTCACTATTCGAGCATATAGGTAGCAAAAATAAAGTTCTTAGCATAAACGGTTAACACATTCGATTTCATGGGCCAAGTCACCAACACACACATACTTCAGGCCCTCCTGCTGCTTCCTCGTTATCCCCTTGCATGATCTGCGGTATAAGGAAAGAAGACTATAAGCACACAGGCTTAGTAAGACTCTTTCCTACTCACAAAAACCATTCATCGTTCATCATCTCATAATGAGCACGTGAACTTTAACATACTGGGTGCTCTACTTAAAACATAACATCTTAAATCACTTTAGCATGGCATGCACATAAACATGGTAAACATTCTAAGCATGGCATAATTCATGGCATACATCATAAACATAGTAGCATGACATCTTTCATGGCATAAATCATAAACATAGTAGCATGGCATCTTTCATGGCATAAATCATAAACATAGTAGCATGGCATCTTTCATGGCATAAATCATAAACATGGTAGCATGACATCTTTCATGGCATAAATCATAAACATAGTAGCATGGCATCTTTCATGGCATAAATCATAAACATGGCATAAATCATAAACATGGTAGTATGGCATCTTTCATGGCATAAATCATAAACATGGTAGCATGGCATCTTTCATGGCATAAATCATAAACATGGTAGCATGGCATAATACCTATCATAGCATATAAACATCTTCCTAACATAATCATGGCATAGATCATTCATTCTCATGCATACTTCTTAACATGAAACGTAAGCATAAAATCTTATCATCATAGCATAATGCATAACATGAATGGAGGCTTGAGTGGAATGCATATACATATATGGATGCTTAGTTTAAAATCATACTTTTCATGAACATACTTTTCATAAACATACTTTTCCATAATGAATGCATGGGCAATGCATATATATCATAAGGATGCTTAACCTTTTAAAAACATACTTTTCATTTCTTAAACATCATCATCATAACATTTGGGGTCCCCGGCTTGTACCATATACATACATCATAGCGCGCATCCCTAGTAAATCCGAGGTAGCTAGCCCCGACCTATTAGGGTAAGGGCAGCATAGTCGGTAGTCCCCGAACCGAGGCGTTCTCAAGGAGCCCATCCCTGTTGCACAGCTCCGGTAGTGCCAGAACCGTGGACAGCTACGGTAGTCCATAACCGGGGCGTTCTTAAGGTGCCCATCCCTTGGACCCATACTTGGGTCCGGTACAAGCCCATTCATAAAGTAAAATACTTTGCATGCTTCATCATTCATAAGACATTCATAGCATACTTATCATGGCATCATTCTTATCATGAACATGATCATAACATACTTGTCGTAACATCATTCTTATCATGCATAACCATGGCATATCATTCATAAACATGGCATATCATTCGTAAACATGGCATATCATTCATAACATGGCATATCATTCATAAGCATAGCATATCATGTATAACCATGGCATATCATTCATAAACATGGCATATCATTCGTAAGCATAGCATATCATGTATAACCATGGCATATCATTCATAAACATGGCATATCATTCGTAAGCATGGCATATCATTCATAACATAGCATATCATTCATAAACATAAATCACATCTTACCATAGGGCCATTGGGACCCTTACTTGGAATAAATCTTAACTCTTATCCTATTAACCCTTATTGGCCGAAACTTATGGAGTCCCAAGGCCATGTGATAATTCACACAATCACCATCCTTCATCCTTATATCATGGCAACACATAAACATATGCTTGAAGTTAAAGACTCAACCCTAACCCTTGGGTCCTTGGGGTTGGCCGAACCATATGGGCCTCTAGGGTGCTCCAAAAATTCCCAAAATTTATACTTAACTTCTAAACATCATCAGGGAGCATTAAATAACATTATCATGATTTTTAACATATTTATAGACATTTAAATCATGGTGGCCGAAACCCATGAACATAGGGACCTTGGTTTTGTCCCTTTCATGTTGGCCGAAACCCTAGAGTGTCCTAGGGTACTCCAAAAATTCCCAAAAATTACACTTAACTTCTAAACATTATAAGGGAACATCAAATAACATTATCATGATTTTTAACATATTTCTAGACATTTAAAACATGGTGGCCGAAACCCTTGAACTTAAGGTTCTGGGTTTTGCTTCTTTCATGTTGGCCGAGACCCTAGGGTGTCCTAGGGTACTCCAAAAATCCCCAAAAATTACAATTAACTTCTAAACATCATAAGCGAACATCAAATAATATTATCATGATTTTTAACATATTTCTAGACATTTAAAACATGGTGGCCGAAACCCTTGGACTTAAGGTTCTGGGTTTTGCTTCTTTCATGTTGGCCGAGACCCTAGTGTGTCCTAGGGTACTCGAAAAATCCCCAAAAATTACAATTAACTTCTAAACATCATAAGGGATCATCAAATAATATTATCATGATTTTTAACATATTTCTAGACATTTAAAACATGGTGGACGAAACCCTTGAACTTAAGATTCTGGGTTTTTGCTTCTTTCATGTTGGCCGAGACCCTAGGGTGTCCTAGGGTACTCCAAAAATCCCCAAAAATTACAATTAACTTCTAAAAATCATAAGGGAACATCAAATAATATTATCATGATTTTTAGCATAATTATGGACCTTTAAAACATGCTGGCCGAAACCTTTGAAACATAGGAACCTTGATTTTGTTTCCCTTCAACATTAAATCCGAAACTAACCTATATATCATGCCAAAAATCATGGAAATCATAGGTAACTATTATACCACAGGTGAGGGAGTCTTACCTTAGTTTTCTTGATTTTTCGAACCTTGAAAGAGGAGAAGGAAGAGGACTTGGTATCTCTTGACCACAACTAATCCTTGTCACCTTGTAGGAACTTGAGATATTGAGAGATGAGACCTCTTGTGAAGTTTTCTCCAAGGCACTCCTCCCTTTGGTGCTCGGCAAGAATGGGGAATGAAGAGGAGAGGTAATGCACTTGATTGAGAGAATAAGTAACTCCCAAAACTCCTCTCATTATAACCCATCAAGGAGGCAAATGAAGAGCCTCTCCATGACTCTTCACCTCCTTTTACCTCTTAACTATTCTTCACTTCAATTACTCATAAGAATTCCTTGCTAGGTGAGTTGGTTAAGGCTTACATGGTTGTACAAGAGGTCCAAGGTTCAATCCTTGGCTCATGCACATTTATTTTTATTTTATTTTCATTTTATTTATTTTATTATTTTTATTTCTTAAATTCCGAAAATCCCCCCTAAAATCACCCATAATTATGCTAATATTCCTAAATAAAATTCTTTTATATTTATATTAATTTTTCCTAATTTATATAAATTTTTACCTAATTAATACCTATTTTTGGAGCTCATTTAAAGCTCATTAGTACTTAGTTTTCTCAATTTAAATGAGAAAACATGGATTTCTAGGCCCAATTTTACATAATTATTTCTGGGCCCCTCGAAAAATTATCTAGACATGCTCAATATTTTAAGAAAATATTAAGAGAATTTTTCGGGTCGTTACAATCCCCCATACCTCTTGAAAGTTCGTCCTTGAACTTAGAATAACTCCGGGTACTTGCGCCTCATTTCGTCCTCGCGTTCCCAGGTAGCTTCCTCGAACCGCTGGCTTCGCCATAAGATCTTGACTAAGGGTACCTTCTTGCTCTAGTTTTGTCTATTATTAAGCTATTCACGAAAGAATATAATTTACTTATTCCTGGTTAATTGCATTCGCTACTTCAAACTAGAATCTAACTTTCATTTACTATGCACATATTTATCATCTATGCACCAACTTATCACTCCGAAGCTCCTCTCAATTAGTACTGATTTCAGTGTCTTTGCTTCTCACATACGTCTTTTATCTGTATTCAACTAACCGAAAATTACAATTATTATTATATGATTCCCTCTTATTATATTCAGTATCATACTTCACGTCTACTCCTCAACAACATGATTACCACTTTATATAAGTACAACTCTTTGTCCTTTCCACTCGAATCTCCTTCCCCTTTTTCCGATAATTACTCCTACCTTATTATTGTCTATTCTATATTTGTTTCTATGTAACGTAACTTCTCATAGTACATAAACTCATGTATCGCTTGTCCTATTACTTCCTATTCTCATTATTTGAGCTACTTACTCTGTTTTAACTACCTAACCTATAATGCATATCGTCCCTGTTAATTATACTAAAATTTCTCAATTAAATTCATAAAATTAGCTTATTATCTTAGCTATAATGCCTATTCATCATAGTGAACTTGCGTTATTCATCTTAGCCTATTATCTTTTATGCTGGTCTATTTTACTCACATGTATCGTTTCTGATATATACTATCTGTTACATTATATTATCATTATATACTAATTCCGGTACTCATAATTCATCTTGTAAAATTAATGGCAAAGTTTCATCGAGGCTTTCAACTTACCTTTCACTGAAATAACACATTGACATTGCTTTTAACTTAACCTACATCTATAATGGTTATTTATTTATCTCAAAGTTTCTACTAACAAACTACAACTATTGTATATACTATCTTTTATTAAGACACGACAAGAATTCCGATTATACTATACTTACTAATAAATTATATTAAACACTCATGGCCTAACTCTACCCATCATAATCTAAAAGAAAATACCACTTACACTTGTAAGAAAGATGATTTGGAGTATTCCTTTCATTGTTTTTGCTCAATCCAAATTACTTTACTGTCCATTCTTTACTGTTCGCATGAACTGTTACTATCTTAATTGAACCACATATTATACTAAGCTTCTAACTTTCTGTTCTATCTTTCCCATAGTCTTCTTTCACGTATCCAAATACCTTTTCTCATTTATCAGCCATGCTTTCTCCACTCTAATCGCAAAAAAAACCACATTCTTATGATCTTCGTATCTCACTTCTCTATCAAGAATTTATAAAATATTCCTATATCGATCTTTTCCAAAATCTATACCTTATTAGATCGTTTCACCTAGTAAGTTTGCTTGAAAAGAAGCTCTTACTACCTTCTTGCCTCTGATAACACTAACCTCTAGTTCCTTCATACAGAGTTATAGCTAAGGTCCTATTCGCTGATCTCTATCACGCCTCCTTTTGCATATCTAGTTCTTACTCTCTTTCTTTCCTGTATCAAGAATGTTACCCTATGGCTACTACTATATATATATCTGCTTGAGAATTCAAATAACTTATCACATTAATCTATTCCTAATAGATATACATCACTATGTCTTCATTTCATAACCACTACAATCTCTTAGAATACCCATACCAAATACTCTACTCCCTTAATATTACAGTTAATAAGTCTCCCTTAATAACGCACCATCCTTTCTTTACTTCTATGCTCATCACTAAATATTAACATACACCTTTTATCAGCAGTACAAACTTGCTTTGGTCCACCACCTTTCTTAATTCCAACCAGTCATGACACTCATACAGATAATGTCCTCATTACTTTACACATTCCTCCTCTCACATCTACTTACTCTCCTTTTCCGATTTACTCTGTTTTGCCACTACTCAATCATTTCCTATATCCATTCTACCTGACGGTAGCTACTTAAGTTAAATCTCTACGGATCACCCTCGCTCTCTATAAAATACAAGTAAGGCTACTATAAGTGATTGCTATTCCTACCCCTATATTCTTCTAAATATCTAATTCCTAAAATAAGATAAAGCATCATTAGTCGTTACTTATCGTAACGTACTTTTCATCATCAATACCGTTCATACTTGCATATTCTATAGTCATAGGTATCATCATTCTAGAACCATAATAGAACATAAAATACACGTAAAGGTACTTACTTGGAAGCTGCAGGAGAGGGCTTGATGTGTGTGTAGTGAGATGGTAACCGCTCTGATACCAACCTGTAACGCCCGCTTTTTTTTTCCTAAAGTGGCATTACGCTAACATACTTAAGGCATGTAACATCATACTGCAGCGGAATAACTTAAGCCTTACATATACATGCCCCTACTACCATCCCTAGTATAATGACATGGAACTTCACATATGAACATCATGCTTAACATCATATCATAACATGCTTAACTTCATACCATAAGGTTCATATCATATCATACTGGACATCTTATCATAAAGTTCCATAAGTCACTATTCGAGCATATAGGTAGCAAAAATAAAGTTCTTAGCATAAACGGTTAACACATTCGATTTCATGGGCCAAGTCACCAACACACACATACTTCAGGCCCTCCTGCTGCTTCCTCGTTATCCCCTTGCATGATCTGCGGTATAAGGAAAGAAGACTATAAGCACACAGGCTTAGTAAGACTCTTTCCTACTCACAAAAACCATTCATCGTTCATCATCTCATAATGAGCACATGAACTTTAACATACTGGGTGCTCTACTCAAAACATAACATCTTAAATCACTTTAGCATGGCATGCACATAAACATGGTAAACATTCTAAGCATGGCATAATTCATGGCATACATTATAAACATAGTAGCATGACATCTTTCATGGCATAAATCATAAACATAGTAGCATGTCATCTTTCATGGCATAAATCATAAACATGGTAGCATGGCATCTTTCATGGCATAAATCATAAACATAGTAGCATGGCATCTTTCATGGCATAAATCATAAACATGGTAGCATGGCATCTTTCATGGCATAAATCATAAACATGGTAGTATGGCATCTTTCATGGCATAAATCATAAACATGGTAGCATGGCATCTTTCATGGCATAAATCATAAACATGGTAGCATGGCATAATACCTATCATAGCATATAAACATCTTCCTAACATAATCATGGCATAGATCATTCATTCTCATGCATACTTCTTAACATGAAACGTAAGCATAAAATCTTATCATCATAGCATAATGCATAACATGAATGGAGGCTTGAGTGGAATGCATATACATATATGGATGCTTAGTTTAAAATCATACTTTTCATGAACATACTTTTCATAAACATACTTTTCCATAATGAATGCATGGGCAATGCATATATATCATAAGAATGCTTAACCTTTTAAAAACATACTTTTCATTTCTTAAACATCATCATCATAACATTTGGGGTCCCCGGCTTGTACCACATACATACATCATAGCGCGCATCCCTAGTAAATCCGAGGTAGCTAGCCCCGACCTACTAGGATAAGGACAGCATAGTCGGTAGTCCCCGAACCGAGGCGTTCTCAAGGAGCCCATCCCTGTTGCACAGCTCCGGTAGTGCCAGAACCGTGGACAGCTACGGTAGTCCATAACCGGGGCGTTCTTAAGGTGCCCATCCCTTGGACCCATACTTGGGTCCGGTACAAGCCCATTCATAAAGTAAAATACTTTGCATGCTTCATCATTCATAAGACATTCATAGCATACTTATCATGGCATCATTCTTATCATGAACATGATCATAACATACTTGTCGTAACATCATTCTTATCATGCATAACCATGGCATATCATTCATAAACATGGCATATCATTCGTAAACATGGCATATCATTCATAACATGGCATATCATTCATAAGCATAACATATCATGTATAACCATGGCATATCATTCATAAACATGGCATATCATTCGTAAGCATAGCATATCATGTATAACCATGGCATATCATTCATAAACATGGCATATCATTCGTAAGCATGGCATATCATTCATAACATAGCATATCATTCATAAACATAAATCACATCTTACCATAGGGCCATTGGGACCCTTACTTGGAATAAATCTTAACTCTTATCCTATTAACCCTTATTGGCCGAAACTTATGGAGTCCCAAGGCCATGTGATAATTCACACAATCACCATCCTTCATCCTTATATCATGGCAACACATAAACATATGCTTGAAGTTAAAGACTCAACCCTAACCCTTGGGTCCTTGGGGTTGGCCGAACCATATGGGCCTCTAGGGTACTCCAAAAATTCCCAAAATTTATACTTAACTTCTAAACATCATCAGGGAGCATTAAATAACATTATCATGATTTTTAACATATTTATAGACATTTAAATCATGGTGGCCGAAACCCATGAACATAGGGACCTTGGTTTTGTCCCTTTCATGTTGGCCGAAACCCTAGAGTGTCCTAGGGTACTCCAAAAATTCCCAAAAATTACACTTAACTTCTAAACATCATAAGGGAACATCAAATAACATTATCATGATGTTTAACATATTTCTAGAAATTTAAAACATGGTGGCCGAAACCCTTGAACTTAAGGTTCTGGGTTTTGCTTCTTTCATGTTGGCCGAGACCCTAGGGTGTCCTAGGTACTCCAAAAATCCCCAAAAATTACAATTAACTTCTAAACATCATAAGGGAACATAAAATAATATTATCATGATTTTTAACATATTTCTAGACATTTAAAACATGGTGGCCGAAACCCTTGAACTTAAGGTTCTGGGTTTTGCTTCTTTCATGTTGGCCGAGACTCTAGTGTGTCATAGGGTACTCCAAAAATCCCCAAAAATTACAATAAACTTCTAAATATCATAAGGGAACATCAAATAATATTATCATGATTTTTAACATATTTCTAAACATTTAAAACATGGTGGCCGAAACCCTTGAACTTAAGATTCTGGGTTTTTGCTTCTTTCATGTTGGCCGAGACCCTAGGGTGTCCTAGGGTACTCCAAAAATCCCCAAAAATTACAATTAACTTCTAAACATCATAAGGGAATATCAAATAATATTATCATGATTTTTAGCATAATTATGGACCTTTAAAACATGCTGGCCGAAACCTTTGAAACATAGGAACCTTGATTTTGTTTCCCTTCAACATTAAATCCGAAACTAACCCATATATCATGCCAAAAATCATGGAAATCATAGGTAACTATTATACCACAGGTGAGGGAGTCTTACCTTAGTTTTCTTGATTTTTCGAACCTTGAAAGAGGAGAAGGAAGAGGACTTGGTATCTCTTGACCACAACTAATCCTTGTCACCTTGTAGGAACTTGAGATATTGAGAGATGAGACCTCTTGTGAAGTTTTCTCCAAGGCACTCCTCCCTTTGGTGCTCGGAAAGAATGGGGAATGAAGAGGAGAGGTAATGCACTTGATTGAGAGAATAAGTAACTCCCAAAACTCCTCTCATTATAACCCATCAAGGAGGCAAATGGAGAGCCTCTCCATGACTCTTCACCTCCTTTTACCTCTTAACTATTCTCCACTTCAATTACTCATAAGAATTCCTTGCTAGGTGAGTTGGTTAAGGCTTACATGGTTGTACAAGAGGTCCAAGGTTCAATCCTTGGCTCATGCACCTTTATTTTTATTGTATTTTCATTTCATTTATTTTATTATTTTTATTTCTTAAATTTTGAAAATCCCCCCTAAAATCACCCATAATTATGCTAATATTCCTAAATAAAATTCTTTTATATTTATATTAATTTTTCCTAATTTATATAAATTTTTACCTAATTAATACCTATTTTTGGAGCTCATTTAAAGCTCATTAGTACTTAGTTTTCTCAATTTAAATGAGAAAACATGGATTTCTAGGCCCAATTTTACATAATTATTTCTGGGCCCCTCGAAAAATTATCTAGACATGCTCAATATTTTAAGAAAATATTAAGAGAATTTTTCGGGTCATTACAATATACAATCACAAATGTTAAATAACTTAAGTACTGAAATGTAAATCAAACCGAACAACAAGAATTGAAGACTCGGCCGATTTGGACCTCCGAAGTGCCGCACACTTCCTCCTGGAGCCTCCTGGTCGCAGAGCTTCGTCGTTAGTGCTTTGTCATCACTTGGGAAGCTTAGAATAGATTCAGAAGTTGTGTTCTGAGCTGGGGGGTCGGAGCCCCTTTTATAGTCTTCATTAGGGTGCCTATGATGAATGGGGCGCCTCACAGGGCTTGGTCAAAGCTTATCTCCGCGCCAAACTTGTCGTAGTCGATAAAGCCCTTGACCAGGGCGCCTTGGACCAGGGCACCCTAGACCATTGAGGCACCTCAAGGAGCTTGGTCAAAGCTTATCTCTGCTTCGAACTTGCAGCAGAACATACAACTTTCAACCAGGGCGCCTGTGACATATGGGGTGCCTAAATGAAGAGCCTGGTTTGCCTCTATTCATTGAGGCACCCTAGTTGATGGGGGCGCCTAGCAGCCCTTTTCCAGCCTTGTTTATTTGGTTGTTTGCCTGCTTTATTTTCACTTTTAGGTACCTGCAAGATACATAAATACAAGGCAAACATGCAAATAATCTTAACCTTAAGGAAATGGTTCTGACTTCGGATTTCCGTGAAACCCTAGGTCAAACCTGTTGATGTAGTCTAACCCGATTGTTGTTTTGGTGTTGACATCGATTTAAGTTTGGTTGAGTAAATTCGGCTTAAGTCCTGGTCGGGGACTGGACACGAAATCCTAGTGAGTGAAGCTAGGTGAATGAAACCCTGGTGAGTGAAGTCGGGTCCCGGTGAGTGAAGCCGGGTGATGGAAATCCCGGTGAGTGAAGCCAGATCCTGGTGAGTGAAGCTAGGTGACGGAAACCCCGGTGAGTGATGCCGGGTCCTAGTGAGTGAAGCCAGGTGACAAAAACCTCGGTGAGTGAAGCCAGGTCCTGGTGAGTGAAGCCAGGTCCTGGTGAGTGAAGCCAGGTGATGGAAACCCCGGTGAGTGAAGCCGGGTCCTGGTGAGTGAAGCCAGGTGATGGAAACCCCGGTGAGTAAAGTCGGGTCCTGGTGAGTGAAGCCAGGTGACGGAAACCCCAGTGAGTGAAGCCGGGTCCTAGTGAGTGAAGCTAGGTGATGGAAATCCTGGTGAGTGAAGTCGGGTCCTGGTGAGTAAAGTCGGGTGACGGAAACCCCGGTGAGTGAAGCTGGGTCCTAGCAAGTGAAGCTAGGTGACTGAGCATGAGTCAGCCAAGTGACCTGATCGGTCTGGAGTCCGATCAGGAGTTCGCACGAGTTCCCTTGTGAACAGATCGGTCTGGTGACCGATCCAGGAAGTCTGATCGTTCTGGTGAATGATCAGAAAGAGAACAGAATGCTTCTGATTGGCTTCTGATCGTTCTGGTGAACGATCAGAGAGAGATCAGAATATTTCTGTGTGGTTTCTGATCGTTCTGGTGAACGATTAGAAGAAAGGATCAGAGAGAGGCTGGAGAACCCTGATCGGTCACTTGGACCGATCAAGGTCCTCCTGGACCAATCAGGATGGCTCCTGATCGGTCAGGGAGTGACATGATCGGTCACCAGACCGATCAGGGCACAACCTGATCGGTCAGGCGACCGATCAGGTGCCTTTGGCCTGCGGGTTGTGGCTTGGAATCCAGTAAGCTGGTGGATCGGTCACAGTGACCGATACTCGATCCCTAATCGGTCAGTGTGACCGATCATAGAGTCACTAGATCGATCAGGAGGTGACCTAATCGATCAGGGTCTTCACTAATCGGTCTGGTGATCGATCAATGTCTGATAACTTTAATTTGAATCATTGTCAGACGCTCTGATTTCGCTCTGAATCTTTCTGATACCTGCTGATTTCTTTGTGATATGCTTTGCTAAGCCTCTGATGAGTGTGCAAGTGAGACAGGGATGATACAAACCAAGGAGAAGAGTCAATGGCGACTTTCACCGTGGAAGGTTTGTGTGTATTCTGTTTCCAGGTTTCAACGGCTTCTGGCGCGGCTGGCAACTGACCGGAGGCTCAGCTGGAGAGGTCTTCAGTGGACTAAGCGCTCAGTGGAGTCAGTGGGTCAGGCTGTGGTTCAGTGGGTGCTGATGGAGCCTGCCGATGGTGAGCAGGAGCTTAAGAAGAAGCTGGGATGCAGAGGAGCAAGAGAGAACAGACAGAAAACTTGAGAGGTTTTGTTGGGTTGGTTTGAGCTCTCTGTGTAGTTTCTTGCTTGAGCGTTCCTGCAAGATTTATGTGTGAGCTATCCTTCTTTGTCTCGTGAGCTTAACTGTTATCCTACTGAGACATTTGTGGAGAGGTTTCTCCATAGAAAAGGAGGTTCTATTCTATCCGGAGTTCCGAGGCTTGATCTGCCGATGATCAAGGGATCGCCCACCTCACGGGCACGTCAAGGAGTAGGGGCAAGTTATCCCCGAACCTTGTACATCGCTGTGTTAGCGTCTGATTAATTTGTTCTTTCTATTTTCTTTTTGTGCTTTTCTTTCTGCTATTTGTCTTCCACTGCTAACCTGATCGCAGAATGATTTCAAAGAAGTGAATAGTTTTAGTGTCTGGCTATTCACACCCCCCCCCCTCTCTAGCCATCCAAGGTCCAACAAACCCGACACAAGTTCCCACCCCTGGGAGCGCGCCTTCAACCTACTCCTTTCAGGAGACGATTGCCACCCAGTCCGTTCGGGTGGATTTTTGTTTACTTTTGCTTAGCCTTCGATACTCTCGGATCTCAAGACGTCCGACCCTCGACACGTCTCTACTTCTATCCTTAGTCATCGCTCAGCTAAGTTGCTCAATCCCTCGGACCAAGACTTCGTGCCCAAACCCTAGGTCCAGGACTTCGGTGCCCAACTCTTGGCTAGGACTTCGTGCCCAATTCCTCGAACCAGGTCTTCGGTGCCCAACCCTCGACCAGGACTTAGTGCTCAATTCCTCGAACCAAGTCTTCGTGTCCAACCCTTGGTCAGGACTTAGTGCCCAATCCATGACCAGGACTTAGTGCCCAATTCTTCGAACCAGGACTTCGTGCTCAAGTTAGCTAGGACTTTTCTTCACTTTGTTACACCTTTCTTGACTAACCCTTCCCTTGTTCAATGTATCACTGACTTAAGTATATTGTCAAATATTGAAACATTTAGAGGAAGACATTACTGATGCAACTTGCACCAACACATACCCTTATGTCTGATAATATTTTGTTACTGTTGCTAATCAACAAAATATTATCTACGTATAGTACAAGAAAACTGTTGGTGAAATCAACCCAAGTGTAATCGGGTAGATCATGGATTTTGATATGTGTGTCAATATGATTAAGTTAGGATTTCATGTTGATCTAATATGTGTATTTGAGTGTGCAGGTTTGCAAGATACACATAGACTTAGTTGGACGTCTTCGGGTCTGGTGAAGGATGGCATGAGGAGACAAGCCGTGGGCTTGTGTGCATCTGAGGGACCGTGGACAAAGCAGGGACGATGAGCCAATGGAAGCAAACTTCGAGGCATACGCAAAGGATGGCATGAGAACGAGCCACGAGTTTGTATGCACCCAAGGAATGAGAGCCAAAGTCGAAGAAAGCTTGAAGGCAACAAGTCGAGGATGCTGGATGAAGAGTCAGCTAAGTCATGAGGGTTCGAGTGCTGAGAGAATTGTACTCGGGAAGGGAAACCCTAGGTTTAGGAAATTGGAAGTCGACTGATGCTTGGATCAGTCGACTGATGTAGAGCACAGAAAGATCAATCGACTGATCCTATGTGCAGTCGACTGGTGTCGACTAAAATTTAAAGCGCCGAGCTGTGACATTCGAATTCAAGAGGACCAGTCGACTGGTAACGGTCTTTTCAACATCGAGCACTATTTAAGATAGCTCGTTTTTGGCTGAGAGGCCTTAGCGAAATAAGCTTGGGTAAAGCTTGTTAGTAGCCTATAAGTGCTCAGAAGTTGTCAAAAGTTTGTGGCAAGATTTCTCCACCCACAAGGAGCGACAAGAGCTAGCCGAAGGTGTTTCGGGGAGTCATCCACCTAAGGATCGGGATCGTCCATCTTACGGACAGTCGTGGAGTAGGAGCATCATCTCCGAACCACGTAAAGGTTTGGTGTTAGCATTGTTTTAGTTTGTAGTTAAGTTTTCCGCTTGCGCTTTCTAACACGTGTAGGAAGAAATTGCAATCGAAGTGGGTGAACAACTATTCTCCCCCCCCCCCTCTAGCCATACGTCAAGGTCCTAACAAGTGGTATCAGAGCAAGGTCACTCATCTACCGACTCACCGCCGAGAGAGCAAAAAGCTAGAGGAAATGGCGATTGAAGAAAGATTAGGGGACGATATCAATGTTCCACCTCCTTACGACCGTGAGAGTTTTGAGTATTGGAGGATGTGGACAAAAATATGGTTTGGCATGGATTGGAATCTCATGATCGCGCTAGAAGAGCCATTTGAAGTTCCAAAAGATAAACACGGGAAAAGCTCCGACCATGATATTGGAATAAGAAGCAACAAACACAATCAAAGGCAAATGATAAGGTAATATCAATTCTACTTAATGTTTTGCCTAATGATATGATTAGCCGTGTAGGTGAGTACAAAAATGCACATGAACTATGGAGCAAGATGATAGCGCTTCATGAAAACCCTACACGAGTAGAGGAAGAAGAAGAAGCCAATGAGATGGGATTAATAGTCCAAGAAAAGGAGAAGGACCAATCAGATGAGGAAAGAAGCTCAACGTCCGAAGAGGAGGAAAAAGAGGAAAAAAGTTCATCCATCTCCTCAAGTGAAGTAGCACAAGAAATTGAAGAACCATCTACTTCATCAAAATGGGAAGAAGAGGTCTCCACTTCAAGGATTGAGGGGGAGGAGAGGTCATCCTCAATACTGAAGCAAGAAGAAGCATCCTCCTCCACCAGAGCAAAGTCAAAAGACCACATTATTTGCTTTGGGTGCAACAAGAAGGGACACCACAAGGACAAGTGTCCATTAGGTAAAAAGGAGGTAAATCCTAAACCCAAGTCAATGTCTTTAAAATCTAACATGGGTTGTAGGGAAAAGAAGGAGAAGAATCACATTAGGTGTTTCACGTGTGGTGAGCTAGGACACTACCACACCAAATGCTCAAGAAAAGGAGAATTCAAGAAATTAGAGCATTTGAGGAAGTGGGAGAAAAAGGAGAAGAAGAAAAGCTCACATCAAAGGGGAGCTACAAGGGTAAGGGAGGTAATCCCTAACTTTAAGCATTTTTCAAATTCCTCCATGCATGTTAGAAATAATGAAAATTATTTACCTATGCATAATTTTGGTTTTAGATATTGTGATAAAAATAGGATTAATGTTGTATATCAAAATCCTAGGGAATTCATGTATTATGATAAACCTAGAATCTTTAGACCTAAGGACCAAGGCATTAATCCAAAGAAAGGGAGACACATGCCTAGACAAATGGGTAGATCTAGAAATGTCCAAGATGGACATGGTAATGCTAAGGTTAAGAACCTAGAGAGGGAAAATCAAGCCTTGAGGGCAAAGCTTGATAAATTACAGAAAACCCTAGATGGATTCGTTATTGAATCTAAGGGTTTAGGCATGGTGTTGAGTAGTCAAAACTCCAACATTGATAGATCGGATCTAGGATACCGATCTATGAGATCAAATGCTATTGAAAAGTCATATACAAGGATGTCATATGACTATAGCAAGGGGAAGGCCAAAAATGGCAAGGGAAAGTCATGTAAAGGGAAGAAGAAGAACTTAACCAAGGACAAGGTGTCCAAAGTTAAGAAGGTTAGGGTTGTAGGTTAAGAAGTACTGGAGGTACACCGGTGCGGCCTTGTGATAACTACCATTTTGTTGATCATTTTAGGCTCTCAAATCCATGTTTTGATTCCTTTTCATACGCTTAAGTTTGCATTTACATTAGGTTTCATGGATTATCTCTATTCTAGCTTTTGATTCAAATCTTAGTATATTTGAGACATTTTGGCATTAAATTTGAATCTAATTTTATAGGCATTGAATGATCATGGACCTAGATCAAATTGAGTCAAACTTGAGTTCAGAATTGGCTTTGATCAAGGGGATCAAGAGATGGATCAATGTGGGTCGCTCGATCAAGAAACGGGGTGATCTGAGCTATTTGTCAACTTCTGATCAATCCGAGCTCAAGATAGAGTTAATCATGACCATAGATCAAGATCTGAGAGTTTGGGCCAAATCAAAAGTCATCTGGTAGTTGGATCAAGCTTAAGAGGAGTCTTGACCGTCCATTCAAGAGGCAGTGAGATCTGAGCCATCCGTTGCAAATCTGATTGATCCGAGCTGAGGAGAAGCAGATCCTGACCCTTGATGGAGATCTGGAAGATTTGGACTTGATCCGAGTAGATCCGACCGTTGGATGAGACAAGGATGATCGCAGCCGTCCAATTTCAAATGGGATTAATTAAAACAGGAATTCCCTCTCCGTTGAAGCGTCGTCGCCAGATCGAAAGCCTTCTCTGTTCTTCATCGATTTCTTGGCTGTTTTCTTCTCAGATCGCGCGGCCACATCAGATTTGTTCGTCTTCAAGATTTCAGATCATTGAGGTATATTTTCTGTTCAGTTTATCAATCCAAATCTCGCAGCTGAAGGAGCTAAAGTGAGGGTTTCGCCGGAGCTGCTGTTCCTACCGATCGATCCTTGTTGATCACCGGTTCCCGTCGTCCGGAGTTGTCGAAGCTTGAGAGGGGTTCTCGAAAGCGTTTCGATGGATTCTGAGCTCGATTGCCATCCAGCTGATTGAGGAGGAAGAGATCAGGACAATTTTCAGCTACTAATCGTTCACCGCGATTGGACAAAGACATCACTAATCGATCCCCAATCCGATCAGTAGAAGTCTTGATCGGTCCAGTGACCGATCAGCAGAGGTCCTAATCGGTTCTGTGACCGATCAAGGAAGGCAGTACACACCAACTCATTGCGAACTGATCAAAGGGTTGGATCGAGAAACACGATAGAGGGGGGGGTGAATATCGTGAAAATGTTTCGGATTAAGAAAAAGAGAATACGCAGCGGAATTAAAACATACACTCAAAGAACGCAAGTAGTTTTACTTGGTTCGGAGTCATGGTCGGCTCCTACTCCAAGGCCCACGGTCCTTGACCGTTTACTGTGGGCAATTCTGCGCAATGGTTTACTGAGTATAATATAGAAATATTGTAGTAATTAAATGACTACACTTTTCGTTACCGACGCCCGGTGTAGATTGTACTTCGGAGCAGAGGGTCGTCGTCGACGCTAGAATCTCGAGATCGAAGTTTGCCGGAGCAGAGCACTTGAACGAAAAGCGTAGTGGCGTTGGAAAATTGTTGTTCTGAAGTCTTGGGGTCGAGCCCCTTTTATAGTACTCCTGGGGGCGCCTGGGACGTCGGGGGCTCCTGACACGTGCCTTCGGATCCGAGAATCTCTATCTGAAACTTGGTCAGCGCTTATCCCCTTCGAATCAGCTCTGGAGCTGACGGGGGCGCCTGGGATGTTGGGGGCGCCCTGGTTGACATGGTCCGCTGGCTTCATGCTGATTTTTCTTTGATTACAAGTTTTGCTTTGACCTTGGGCGCCCGGGGCCTCCGGGGCGCCCTGCTCACTGCAGTTTCGAAGCAACTCTTGCTTCCTTGTTTTTCCTTCGACTTTGGGGTGCCCTGGACCTCCTCGGCGCCCAGCCCAGCTACCTGCCCCTCTCCTTTGGGGCATTCTGAGCTGCAGAAACACATTCCCTCGGTCCCTGCATTCAAGGTTAGTTCCAAAAACAACAAAGCACGAATATTAGTGATTTTTTACAGTCATAGCTATCTTAGTTCTGACTTTGGGTCTCCCAAATGGAACCCTAGGTCGAACCGATGCCTACTGTTACCTCGACGGGGAACGCGTCCTCACCTACTCCTCTCAGGAGGGTTTACCTTTTGCGAACCGGCTCCTCCGATTGGACTTTTGCCCAGCGGCCCTTCGCCAGGTGCCTAGCAGCCCTTCGCCAGGTCTTCGGTACCCAGCAGCCCTTCGCCAGGTGCCTAGCAGCCCTTCGCCAGGTCTTCGGTACCTAGCAGTCCTTCGCCAGGTGCCTAGCATCCCTTGGCTAGGTCTTCGATTTCCTAGCAGCCCTTCGCCAAGTCTTCGATTTCCTAGCAGCCCTTCGCCAGGTCTTCAATTTCCTAGCAGCCCTTCGCCAGGTGCCTAGCAGCCCTTCGCCAGGTCTTAGGATTTCGATACCTAGCATTCCTTCGCTAGGTGTCTAGCAGTCCTTCGCCAGGACTTCTTTCTGCACACTTAGTGAGTACATTAGCCAAAAATAAAATCTTAACTCCTGAACCCTTTGCCATTATCAAAACCCAGGTTTGACTTAGGTGATGCCTGCACCAACAATCTCCCCCTTTTAGAATTATGGCAACCCGGTTCACAAAGTTAAGTTAAACAAAAACAGGTGAAGTACCTTACATTTTATTTCCTCCCCTGGAAAAAATCTCCCCCTAAGTTTTTCAAAATTTCGTGGGGTTTTTGAAAATTTTCTATGTCTTAAAGCGAAGCGTTTTTCAAGTTTTCAACACTTAGAAAATTTTCAAAAATATTTTTAAGTTTGAAATCATTTTCAAAATATTTTGTGTTGGAAAATTTTCAGGGGAATTTGAATTTTATACTTAGAAAATTTTCAACTAACCAACGATTTAGAATAAGTACTTCGAATAAATTTTTGAAAGCACATCATTTTGAAAGTATAACTACTTAGAAAATTTTGCTAGCTGTTTGAAAAAACAGTTTAAGTACTTAGAAATTTAAAAAGCATTTTTCAGGCACTTAGAAATATTTTTCAAAATTTTCCAGAATAAGTGCTTAGAATAATTTTCGAAAGCAAGTAAAGTTAATTTTCAAAAATGAACTTAAGTAGTTAAAGAACTTAGAAATCAGGTAAAGTTAATTTTCAAAATAAACTTAGAAATCAAGTAAAGTTAATTTTCAAAATGAACTTAGAAATAAAGTTAATTTTCAAAATGAACTTAGAAGTCAAGTAAAGTCAATTTTCAAAATGAACTTAGAAATCAAGTTAATTTAATTTTCAAAATGAACTTAGAAATCAAGTAAAGTTAATTTTCGAAATGAACTTAGAAATCAAGTTAATTTTACTTTTTTTTGAAAAACCGGAGATAAAAGACTTAATTTTGGAGAAAAAATTTAAAATTTTTTTAGAAATTTTGACCTTTTTCTCTCCTTTCCAATCTCTCCCCCTTTGCCATATATCAAAAAAATATAGTAAAAAAATTGCATTGAAATTGAGTAGTCAAGGTAAAATGATGTACTGAACCAATTCGAAGTTTAAAGTGGACTAAATCAATTTGAATTTTCTCTTTCGGGTCCTGTCTAACCCAATTAACTACTTACCAACTGTTATAAATAGTAGCTTTCACTGGGGTTAGTCAAGTTAAGTAATCTGTTCAAGTTAGATTTTCTAAGCTTGACACTTAACCTGATTACTGTTTGATGGTATTTAGTGCCCTAATTACTGCAGATGCACTGACTTAAAGCATCTTGAATTAAGGCAAAGACCTAAGCATCTCAACCCATTTTAGGTTATCAATCAAAAGTACCCTAAGGTGCTTGTGAGATGCTGGCTTCTAGATCTATAGGTGCATGCAGTTCTAGGGTTAGAGTCTAGGTTATGTCCATTTTGCGAAAAAAACCTTAGTATTTAAAGGGAGTAATTTTAAAAAAAAACTAAGTCAGAAAAATTATTTTAAATAACATAATGAAAATTAAGAAATGATTTTACAGAAGAAAATAAAGCAGTTTTTGAAAAACATAATTAGAGTAGTCCTATTCTACCAAGCATAACCCTAACTGCCTTCTTAGTGAGCTGAACTCAGACTCAAGTAGGGGTTTGGTGAATATGTCAGCTAGGTTGGATTTTGAGTCTACATGCTTAAGGACTTTCTCACCCCTGACTACATGATCTCTTACAAAGTGGTGTTTGACATCTATATGTTTAGTTCTGGAGTGTTGAATTGGGTTTTTAGTTAAATTAATTGAGCTTATATTATCAATGTAGACTTGAGTTTGGGTATAGTTAAGCTGGAAGTCTTTAAGAGTGTGCATCATCCATAGGAGTTGTGCTACACACTCTCCTAAAGCAACATACTCAGCTTCAGTAGTGGATAGTGCTACACAGTGTTGCTTTCTGCTACACCAACTTACTAGACTATTTCCTAAAAGTTGGCAGCTTCCACTTGTACTTTTTCTAACTAGTTTACAACCAGCATAGTCAGAATCTGAGTATCCTGACAAGTCAAAAGTTGAGGTCCTAGGATACCAAACCCCTACATTTAGGGTGCCCTTAATGTATCTTAGTATTCTTTTAAGGGATGCTAAGTGCATTTTCTTAGCACAGGTTTGGTATCTAGCACACATTCCTACAGCAAAAAGGATATCAGGTCTGCTGGCTGTAAGGTAAAGTAGACTTCCAATCATACTCCTATATAATTTAAGGTCTACTACTTTACCATCATGGTCACTATCTATTTTTACATTTGTGGCCATAGGGGTACTTATGCTTTTGGAGTTATCCATTTTGAATTTTTTATTAACTCCTTAGCATATTTGGATTGATGGACATAATTTTCATCCCTAGTTTGCTTGATTTGTAACCCTAGAAAGAAGTTGAGCTCACCAACTAAACTCATTTTGAATTCATTTTCTATTATTTTAATAAATTCTTTTAAGAAATTTGAGTTGGTGGATCCAAAAATTATATCATCAACGTAGATTTGGGCAATAAAGATTTCTTTTTCTAAGGTCTTAATAAATAGGGTTGAGTCAATTTGTCCCTGGTTAAATTCCTTAGAAATGAGGTAGGTTGATAGACGTTCATACCAGGCCCTAGGTGCTTATTTTAGCCCATATAGTGCCTTATTGAGTTTGTAAACATGGTCAGGTTTTCCTAAGTCCTCAAAACCGGACGGCTGTCCTACATAGACTTCTTCCTTAATAAATCCATTTAGAAAAGCTGACTTTACATCCATTTGGTAGAGTTTAAATCTCTTATGGGCTGCAAAGGCTAGTAACATCCTAATGGACTCAAGTCTGGCTAATGGGGCATAGGTTTCGTCATAGTCTAACCCTTCGACATGGCTGAACCCTTTGGCTACTAAGCGGACTTTATTTCTAACTATTTCTCCTAGATCATTTAGCTTATTCCTAAAATCTCACTTAGTGTCAATAATGGATTTGCCCTCAGGTTTAGGTACTAGTTCCCAGACTTGGTTCCTTTCAAATTCGGCTAACTCCTCTTGCATTGCTATGATCTAATCAGGATCAGGTAAGGCTTCCTCTATAGTCTTAGGTTCAATTTTTGAAATCAGTGCAATCTGACTATGATTTCTATAGGAAGACTTGGTTCTGACTCCTAAGGTTGGATCACCCATAATTTGATCAGTTGGGTGACTGAGTCTGGGTTTTTTGGTTTTTCTAGAACTTGGTTCAGCCTCAAGTCTGGCTGAAAGGTTTGGTTCAGTATTTGGTTCAACTATTTGGGTTGATTCAATTATTGGTTCAATTGACTCAATAGTTGGTTCAATAGTTAGTTCATTTAGGGGTTCAATTAGTGGTTCAACAATTGGTTCATTATCTTCGTATTCACTATTTGATGGATTTAGATCTAGATTATTAGATTTTGAATTAATTTCTTCATCAAATATTAGATTTGTTGTTTCTTCAATTTTGTTAGTTTGTTTGTTGTAAACTCTATAGGCCCTACTTGTTGTTGAATATCCTAAGAAGACCCCTAGGGTTGACTTAGATTAGAATTTACCTAGATAGTCCTTAGTGTTTAGAATATGGACTTTGCATCCAAAGACCCTTAGGTAATGTAGATTTGGAAGTCTATGGTAGTATAATTCATAAGTTATTTTATTATGTCATTTGTTAATTAGAACCCTATTTTGGATATAGCAAGCCGTACTAATTGCTTCTACCCAAATTAGTTAGCTAGGTTGAATTCATTGAGCATAGCCCTAGCGGCTTCCTGTAGGGTTCTATTTTTCTGTTCGACTATCCCATTTTGCTGGGGGCTTCTAGGACACGAAAATTCATGTATATACTCGTTTATTCTACAAAATTTCTCGAACCGTTGATTCTCAAATTCTTCCCCGTGATCACTCCTAAGCCTTTTGATTTTGGTATCATTTTGATTTTCAATTAACTTACAAAAATCACTAAATAGGTTTAGGATTTCATCTTTGGTCTTTAGGAACCTAACCCAAGTAAACCTAGAGTAATCATCAATAATTACTAAGCAGTATCGGTTTCCTCTTAGTGACTTGGCTCCATGTGAATCAAATAGGTCAAGGTCCAAGAGCTCAAGTGTGGTTTGAGTTAGATCTGATTGAATTAGTTTGTGATTAGACCTGGTTTGTTTACCTTGGTTACATGATTCACATATTATGTTTTCATGGTTCTTAATTTTAGGTATTCCTTTAATTAGGCCATGTTGGGTGATTTTTGAAATTAATCTCAGATTAGTGTGACCTAATCTCCTATGCCAGAGGTTTGATTCTTCTAACTGAGTTAACATGCATTTAGGTACTAAGGGTAGGTTTATAGTGTAAACATTATTTTTCCTAGTGCCCTTAAGCATGATTTCTGAGTCTTGCAAGTTTCTAATCAGGCAGTTAGAGTTGGTAAAGGTAACTACATAGCCAGTATCACACAATTGACTTATGCTAAGCAAGTTAAATTTAAAGTTTTCAAGCAAAAGTACCTTTTTAATGACAAAATCAGATTTGAGTTCAATGTTACCTGACCCAATCACTTTGAGTGTAGCATTGTTGCCAAATGCTACTGAGCCTAGGTTCTTGAACTTGAGTTTGGTGAATTTCAATTTATCCCCAGTCATGTGTCTGGAGCACCCGCTATCCAACATCCATTGGTCCAAATCTTTATGTTCCTACACATAAAGAGTTTTGTTGATTTGGATCCAATTAGAATTAAGGATAGCTTAAATTGATTTTCACAACTAGTCTGTCTCACCCAATCTAAAGTTGTCAATCACGTTAACTTATGGGTTTTTGTGAGACAGGTTTAAGAGTTTTATTTGAAAGATCATGATTAATTTTGAAAAATTAATTTGAAATAATTAGTTTTGAATTTATTTT